>SRMA01026171.1:0-106940 GCA_007224835.1 Danionella cerebrum | reverse complement strand
AATTTTTGGCCCAAATTTACTGCCAAAAACGGCACCCTATCTCAGACCTTGGGATTCTTATTGAAACCCACAAGTTTCAGCCAATTTGAAAAATGTGAAAATTTGGCCAAAAAATGAAAAAACACAAAGAGGTTAGTATGGCGATTTTTATAAAAATGTCAAAATTTTCAAAATGAATGAAACATGTTCCATGGAGAGGGTATGTTCATATGAGAAGAATCCTGTTGTTTTCGTGTTGATATCTTATCAGGAATTTGTTAAATGGTCTTTAAAATATCTAAAAAAAAACAAACTTTCTTTTGACCAAATTATCCCAGTTCCTTATTGATCGAAGACCAGATCTTAATTTTTGGCCCAAATTTACTGCCAAAAACTGCAACCTATCTCAGACCTTGGGATTCTTTTTCAACCTACAAGTTTCAGCCAAATTGAAAAATGTGAAAATTTGGCCAAAAAATGAAAAAACACAAAGAGGTTAGTATGGCGATTTTGATAAAAATGTCAAAATTTTCAAAATGAATGAAACATGTTCCATGGAGAGTGTATTTTCATATGAGAAGAATCCTGTTGTTTTCGTGTTGATATCTTACTAGGAATTTGATAAATGGTCATAAAAAATCTAAAAAAACAAACTTTCTTTTGACCAAATTATCCCAGTTCCTTATTGAACGAAGACCAGATCTTAATTTTTGGCCCAAATTTACTGCCAAAAACGGCACCCTATCTCAGACCTTGGGATTCTTTTTTAAACCTACAAGTTTCAGCCAAATTGAAAAATGTGAAAATTTGGCCAAAAAATGAAAAAACGCCAAGAGGTTAGTATGGCGATTTTTATAAAAATGTCAATTTTCAAAATGAATGAAACATGTTCCATGGAAAGTGTATGTTCATATGAGAAGAATCCTGTTGTTTTCGTGTTGATATCTTATCAGGAATTTAATAAATGGTCTTAAAATATCTAAAAAAAACAAACTTTCTTTTGACCAAATTATCCCAGTTCCTTATTGATCGAAGACCAGATGTTAATTTTTGGCCCAAATTTACTGCCAAAAACTGCAACCTATCTCAGACCTTGGGATTCTTTTTTAAACCTACAAGTTTCAGCCAATTTGAAAAATTTAAAAATTTGGCCAAAAAATGAAAAAACGCCAAGAGGTTAGTATGGCGATTTTTATAAAAATGTCAATTTTCAAAATGAATGAAACATGTTCCATGGAAAGTGTATGTTCATATGAGAAGAATCCTGTTGTTTTCGTGTTGATATCTTATCAGGAATTTAATAAATGGTCTTAAAATATCTAAAAAAAACAAACTTTCTTTTGACCAAATTATCCCAGTTCCTTATTGAACGAAGACCAGATCTTAATTTTTGGCCCAAATTTACTGCCAAAAACGGCACCCTATCTCAGACCTTGGGATTCTTTTTTAAACCTACAAGTTTCAGCCAAATTGAAAAATGTGAAAATTTGGCCAAAAAATGAAAAAACGCCAAGAGGTTAGTATGGCGATTTTGATAAAAATGACAAAATTTTCAAAATGAATGAAACATTTTCTTTAAACTTTCTCACCTGAAGCTCTGGTATAGCGCATACTTGTGTTTGGCACTCCAGTCCTCCAGGTCGATCCGCAGCATGTATTCCCCCTGGCTGCTGAGATCATGAATGTGTTGGTTTCCCAACCAGTACTCGGTGTGGAGGTCTCCGAATCCCTCCTTGTACTCATTCCAGCTGCGATCAAAGTTCACAGAGCCATCCTGTCTGCGCTGGATCACAGTCCAGCCCCCTCCTGACACAGAGCATACGGCATGCATTACAATTTGGCAGAAAATAAGACACATGAAACACAGACATCCTACTGAATCTCTTTTTATCTCTCTGGTTTTTCAAACTGGAATGTTTGAGAATGAGTTAGCTTTAGCTTAGCATAGATCATTGAAGCGGATAAATAATACGATTAAATCCTTAAGTTTAATTCTCTGTTGGTCTTACAACTCAATACAACTCAACATGAAAACTCTGATCATTATAAATGCTACTGGTCTAATCGGCTTAAATGATGTATTGTATGCTAAGCTAATGCTAAAAACGCTAGACCATTAAATTTAACTTAATCTCAAATGGAAAAGCACAATGAGGGTCGCCTAACCATCTGCCTCCATATCACAGTAGACCTCCACAGGCCTGGCACCAAGTGAGGGCACCACAGTGTAGATCCCAGAGCGCCGTACACCATTAAAATAGAGCGAGGCGCAGTCAATGGGGCAGTTCTGGACATGCTGCAACTCTATACATAAAAACACAAGGAATAATGTTGTCAAACAATGGTGCTAATTGTTAGCTACGAAGCTACTGACAAAAGTTCCAGCTTCTACAAACCACAGATGAAAGACATAAATAATAAAATAGCACCATAAAAAAATACAAATTTAAATAAAAAAAAAAAAATCATCTAATACAGTAATGAATGTTCCCCCCGAACTTTGTTAATAAAACATTGTTAGGAAAAATCTAATTGCAGGGGTATTTACTGATCAATACCCAACCCGTCCCATCTGATCGATGAGGTACCTGGATGCAGGTCTTCCTGTGTATTGAGCAGAGGGCTTGTTCGTACGATATTGATCATGCAGCCTGGGTTGCGCTTGACTTTCTCCACCAGCAGCGTGAGGTTCTGGATCTGAGCCTGGAGGTCGAAGATCAGAGAGCCCTGGATGTGCAGCAGGGTGGAGGCCTCGGCGTAATGATCTTCCAGCTCATGCACACGCTGCTCGAGAGATGAGTTATTATGGTTCTTCTCTTCGCTCTATCAAATTATGAAAAGAAAAACACAATAAATATCAAACAAGCAGATTTAAGAACTTCTTTAAAAGTGTGAGAGGACGAGAGGAGACGTCATGCCGCATGTGTCTGTGTGGGAGAGAGCTGTGAATCCTCCTCTGCTTTAACAGCATGAGGGGATTACGGGTGCATCCTAACGAAGCACGTGAAGAGTGGGAAGGAGTCCAGAACTAATCTGTTTAGTCTCCAGGTCAAGGAGACTTCAGGCTGGAAACCATCAAACAGAGGAACTGATGAGGTGATCGCGATTATGTTGGTAGACCATAAAACCATGGTATGGTTACAAATCACCACAGTACTTCGAAAAATACAAAACACTTTTACAAAATACTGCAAAGGTACAGAGAACACTGATTATTATTACAACAAATAATTGTAGTTTGTGCAGAACTTAAAAAATATTGAATCACTCTCCTTAAAAAAAAAATACACTTTTCTAACTTTTACATCACTTTAAAGCAATCAAAGCTTAGTCATGAGAGGGCGGTGAAGACACAGCACTGAGCAAAGATTTAGTAAAATCTAGAATTAAAAAATCATGTAAAAATAAAGAGAAATCTTTATTAATTTCAATTAAATTAGTTTGAGTAATTTAGCATAACTGCTTTAAACAGCCTTCAATGACACTTAAAATGATAAAAACCATCCAAACAATCACCAAAACTTCACAGATTAACGTTTACAGTTGAAATAGCATCTCTAGCTGCAAAAATATTGTGAAAACTGCAGAACTCTGCTTCTCTCTCATTGATTTCAACGGGAAATTTTATTTCATTTTTTTATGTGCATCAAATCAAAGAATTACAACAGCTAAACCAAAAGTAATAGCACCCCCTTTCTCAATAAAAAAAAAAAAACTTAACCCTAAGAGAACAGATTCATTGAAAAGGTTACAATTTTTTGCTATAATTTTTGTTTTTTAAATGGCACCCCTCACAAGATGATGAATATTTGAAATTCTGTTTTAAAAAGCCACCTTTAAAGGTTTTATAACATTTAAAAAAGTATTTTCAAAACAAAATGTAAGGCAAACATAAACAGACTCTTCCACTGCATATACTGGAAAGCACCCAGCCAATAATCCCAGGTCAGCATTTTTGCACCTGAGGTACAAAATGTTCTTAATGAGCAGAAAGAGTGTATTTCATATCGAACCCTGCGTGGCATCGAAACTTGTGAAATCTACTTAAACGTTAACTAGAGGCCAAAGGTTTGTGCACAAAGTTTGGTGTTGTTTTGCAAAAGTGCCATTAGCAAAATGCAATGGTTGCCATGGTAGAACGCATGGTTGCTATGGAGGAGTTGGTGATGGCAAATTTCCCATGTCAATATGAGTGGTATAAACCAACACCCGTGTCTTTTATTTTCCTTAGCTGAGATACTGAAAAATGGTTGCTATGGTAAACAGGTTGCTATGGAGGGGTCAGTGACATAATATAACGTTCCTTTTGTCACTGTAAGTTATATAAACCAACCCCCATACCTTAAGCTGAGATAGAGTTGGTTGCTAGGGTAAACATTTGGTGACCCCTTACTGACCACTTAAGGCTGGTGTCAGTAGTGAGCAGATTCCATTGTTAAACTTACACCAGAAGAACGTTTTAAGCATGGTTAAGAGTTTTTGATAGTAATTTTGTAATTTGACCAACTCTGAGGGGGTGAATTTTTTTAAAAAGTAAAAAAAAAAAACACATCCCCTCTCTATTCACCCTTTTCCCAATTATAAATAACCAACAGTGACGCCACACCCAATTTAAACACCCCCCCTTCTCTCCCTGCTTCTCTTTCTATCACATTCCTATGCTACAGGTCCATAAATAAAGATAAATACACCCCACAAATCTGTTAAATCAAAGGTTATGATCCCCATAATTCCATCTCCTGAAAAACAAAATATTCGATTGGTCTCTCTAAACTTCCATGTACAAATACTTTCTTCGTTGGATTATGTTTAAAATCAAACAAACTTATAGAAGAAAAGATCAACAGTTCCATAACAGTGACAGCACCAACCTGCAGCTCAAGCACTTTGACACGGTGGCGGTGGTTGCGGAGCTCCTCCTGCAGCTCGGAAAGGGTCTCCCGAAGCGTCAGGATCTGCTGCTTGCGCTCCTCGTTCTCGTGCAGCCAGTATGAGACCTCATCGGTGCAGCGGAACATGTCCGGACAGCGCTGCGCCTCCAGCTGCGGGAGCGTGGCTGTGATCCGGCATGTCCCGTCCTCCAGGAGCTGGTTACTGTATTCACCACACTGCGCTGTGCTGACCGGGTGAGGCTCCTCAGCCAGACAGCTTCCCAAACACAGCAGCAGGGCCAGGGAGAGAGGCCCGGGCTCCATGAGGGCGGCTTGGCAGCGGCCCCGTCACCCCCGGGGCAGGAGTCCAGGGCACCGGCTCGCGGAGCGCCAGTCTCGAGTCTTGCAGGGTTCAACACGAGCTAGAAGACGTCACCTGGAAAAAAAAGAGAGCATAACAATGTAGTCTCTGAAAATGAAACAGTTCATATATTTATATCACTTTAAATAATGGTAAAACCAAGTGAACAATTGCTCACTAACATTCTTTAAATGGTAAAAATATGGTACACGTCCAGCTTAGGTGTCCTTTTGGTGTACTCAGGTTTCAAAGCTGCGGATCTACTGACAGATGGAAAGTTCCCTGCTAATCATACCTGAGAATGCAGCCGCTGATAGAGCAAATCACGTTTGCCTGGAAGCGTGTGCAGCAGTGCTGACTGGCGGGCAGCCTGAGGACCCAACATTGTTGGTTTGAAAATTTGAGGCATTTTAATAATAGACAAATACTGGAAACCATGTGGTATTTGCATGTCAAACAATAGTCGTGTTTCCTTTCAAACATGCAAATTAAATGTATGCGCAAAACTAGAATATTCATAAAATATTTGCAAATAAAGCACCGCTTCCGTCCAATGAGTGCAGAAGAACAAAATAATCCCTTCCTGAAAAAATTAAGGCCGAACATCAAAAGAAAAATGTAAGTTACATTTAGTTAAATGTAATTAAATGTCAAATAGACGAAATGCCATGTGCGCAGTCATGTGATCTTATGTCAGAATCCAGAGCCTCTTTGATGACAGATTTTAAAATGATCCAAAACAACATTTCAGATGAAATCCGTCCGTGGGTTAGTCTATTAATGCCACCCCAATTCCGACAGAAAAATCCCATTTCCATCGTAAATTCATTTTGTCCTACAGGATAAAAAGTTTTTCTACTCAGTTAAGTGCATGATTTTACCCGTATTTTTATATAATAACTAGAATCAAGACAAATTCTCAATGCTGTTTCTTAAAAATACCTATTTGCTCAGTTTTTTTTTCAAGTATTTCTCATTTTTAGACCAAGCCACAATTTACGAGTTTTTTATGCAATATTCCAAAATGTGCATAAAAATAGGAGGAGGAACACATTTAATCGAAACTCTCCAGTATCCCCCAGACAGCTGTTATTTTGTCAAGTCAAAGTAGTCTGTGAAGAAAGAAAACCATTCAATGTCTGAGAACTGCTGAGCACTGCATGCATCAAGTCTCATTTAAGTACAAAAAAAACTTTGAATAATACAATTGTATATAAATACAATCGTACATTAAGTTTAAAAAAACTTTTACAGCATAAATCTACTTATAGAGTGTTCTCAAAAACATTTGTGGTCGTATAATAAATATTAGTTGCCAGTCGATAAACAAATTTGAAATGTGGCTATTGTGGATTTTCATAATCAGTTTCTCAAAACAAAAGTAGAGGTGAGAGAGTGGATACAGTTCACTTTGAAAATGGATTTTGTTTTGGAATTACAAATAACATTTCGGTAAATTTGAAATGCACTATACATTTATGAACTTAAGTATACCATTTTGGAAGATATACATTTTTTTAATAATTATTCAAATGAATAATGCAATTACTTTGATGAGTTAAAAAAAAAAAATCGGCATTAAAATTTAAATATCATGTAAAAATATTTGTGGCTAAATATTAAGCTCGATGTTTGTCAATTAACTCTGAAAAATTTTATCCAATTAAAAACAAAGCAATATTTGAATTTGCATATAATTTATTTTAAAGTTTCACAAACATTTAATGAAGGATTTTTTGTGTCAAAAAATGTAGAAAAGTTTTACTGAGTTTCAATATTGGTCCGCTAGATCAACAAAGTCCGCTCCTCATTCGCCAAGCCCCGCCCACAGCACTCCAGGCAGCTACAGCAGAAGGTGTCTATGTATGTTTCAACAACAAATTTTCAATTTCTTGTACTGTAAAGATTTAGTTTTAATAAATGGTCAGTAAAGAAAAAATATGTAGAATTGTGATGATATCGGTTTACAAACACAGCTAAACCAATGATGCAAGAAATGTATTAGTTTAGCTGCACTCTTAAAAAACTCCCATTTTTAATAATTCATCATTATTATAATCATTCACATTCAACCTTCTTCCTCAAGTTCAGGTTCAACGATTCAGTGAATCACCTTCTGGGGCTAACGCTACGAGACATTGGGTTACAGGAAACATTTAAACATTAATATCCAGCTTTCCATCCACTCATCGCTATGAAAACACCGGAAAAAAAAGTTCCCAAAGAAGCTCACTCACGGATTTGTGATGATGTGCGGCCTGTGATGTCATCAAGCGGCTTTTCTGTGTGACATTTGGGTGAACAATAGGTCATCTGTCACTAATCGCAGAGCACTGAGGATGCTGGAGGATCGATCATGAAAGCTCAGTGTGATATTTGAAATAAATCCCAGAAAAACACCTCTGCTCATGTCTCTGCTCTGACTGGCTTCAATCAACTTAGGTTTTTAAAGACAGAAATTCTGCATCTTGACTCACTTGAGCGGCTTTTTAGCTCCAACTAAATGTGAATCACTTCTTTCCAGACTTTAAATGTGTGTGTATCTGGGTCCCACTGGTCTCTACCAGCTCTGAGCTGATGGCACTGCTGTACATCTCGGTTTTTTTAGCTTGATGTGTCCTTCACCTGCTGCAGTTTCCTTGGTTGACCTCTGTGTCTACGATAAACCAAATTCATGCCAATATTCCTTTATTGGGACGTCAAAATGCACCTATCTCTGCCAACTAATCAATCAGGTTAGGCTCCTACGGAAAATGCTGCCCTTGCTTTAGCACAGGAACTGAAAATTGTTTCTTTTAAGCACACCTTGTGCAAAAAAAGGAACATAAAGAGACATCTGCACCCTCCATTTGAGAGCTGACAAAATAACAAAATAAAATAAAAAACAAAATCTATGAACTTATGCAAATAAATCCAGGTGTTATTGGGACATTTTGTCTCCAAGTGAAACAGTAAAGATAAATGTAATTAAACTACAAGCAGCGATCAAAGGGCTCTGAATTTTTAACATGGCTGATAATACAAAATAAGAGCATTTCATGCACACTATAAACACATACGAGTCTTAAACAATCCGCAACACTTCAGAGTTAACAATTTTAGTTCTTTTAGATGTTAATGGTATAAAAGGCAGTGTTCTGACTGCCTGCAGAGATTTGCACTGAAGGGGGTGTGGCAAAGTATGGACAAGAAAGAGGCCATTGAAATCACTTTTTTGATAAATATTGCATTCTATAAGTACAGAGATTGTTTAGAGGAGTCCAACATTTATTTATTTTACTATATTAGTAAATATTACCTCAGCTTAGCAAGTATTATATCTGTCCGACTTATTGGTGGCTAAAGGCTATTCTCAATTTAAATTACTTGTACAGCATTCTTTTAGCAGGTGCCATCCGATATCAACAATCCACCAAAAAAACATGCGTTTGGAGGAGGACAAACACACCTTTGCCAAGTCATTTTCACACAGAAGGAGACGGCATGCTTCCCATCTCAGAGGCACCGACGCAAATCAGAAACTACTATTTGTTTGGATTGCGATGATACGAAGAAAACAGTTAGAAAAAAAAAATCACAGTTGATCACTTTATCAACACTTTGAGCAGGATCACACGCTGACCCGAAACCGACAGCTTCAGCTCACTTGGACACATTGCTGAAAATGTTTCCAAAAGCTCCTGCTGCACTACAAACAAGAAAAGGAACGTAAGGAGTAAGTATTTACCTGCTTAAGGATTGAAAAGTGAAGATGTTTGCTGCGATACTCCAGCTCTTGTTTCTCTCCCTGCATTGGCCATCTTAGCTGCATAATCCAGGATAATTGGATTCCGGAAAGAGGAGAGACAATCCAGAGTAGATCACATGGACGAGCAATTAGCACCAGCGATTAATTACACCCAGAAATAATAAACCCCTAGGCACTTCACTTTTACGTCTTTAAAAATTCCATACTTTTTGCATTTTAACTGGTGTAAAGATATAAGAACTAAATTACTAGAAACCACATCTTTTCTTATAGGAGATCCTTTTGGTTTAGCTAAAATTCACATTAAAAGGAGAGTGTACAGTGATCAAATTCTTGTTCGGGTTCAAAGCCGTGACGTGTTGAACTTGTTCTGTTCGGGTGTCATTTGTGTCCACGAGATGACTCATCCTCTGAACTCATTATTCAGATCTCGTCATGACCTAATGTGAGAAACCACTTGCTTTTAAAGTGCTCAGCAATATGATAAAAGGAGACATTCAAATGCTAATGTTGATTGAAATACACAGTTACATTTTTTTTCTAAAAGCTGTTTCTTTTAACACCCTCCTGTCCTGATGTAATTAACGCAAACTGGTCTGTGGGAAAAATAAATAATTCCATAAATTCAGAGATTCCATCCAGAGGAGGAAACACCACACCGGGTGCTCACTCCCCTGGAGATAACAAAACTCCTACTCCCCCCTGTGTTGGCTCTTAAGCATTACAGGACAAGGTAAAAAAAAAAAAAGCTGTAAATAACGAATGCTTTCACAAACGTTTATTTTCTCCAGTAAATTTATAGGATTATATTCAGGTGTACCCTCAACCATTTAAACCAAACAGGAGCCAGATCATCCATCTCGCACATAAATTGAAATCCAGTCATGAACTGAAATAGAAACAGCTGTGTAGAAGGCCATGTCCACACGCAGATGTATTTTTTTTCTTACTGCTTTGCATTGACATGAACAAAAAAAGCCAATACACACAGACCTGAATTTTCAATTTTCATTTTGCGCGACAACGCACCTCGATCGAATGCCAACGGGAGCTCACATATCAGACTGAACAAGTGAGGCCAACAAAAATTGTTTCGCACTGCCGTATCAGATTCATTTTTTGCAAGAACGACCAATGAAGTTGGCTCTTTTGGTGATGCCAGTATGACATAAAAGAGCCGCTTGGTGGCACTCATCCCACATGTTCATAGGGATTTCATACAGTAAACAGGAAAGAAATAGCGCGTAACAAATGCTCAGCCACCAACAGTATAAAATACTCGACATCCATCATTTTTTCAATGTGTTTTCTTCTGTCTTCTTTTTCCCCATACCCCCATGTGGTGCGGAGTGCATCTTTTACACCTTATATGCCATCTTCTGGCAGGGACCGTCATTGCATCTATATTTCATCAACACAGACCAAGAGCCTTCCAAAGATTTGTGCGAATCTTTATTCGGACCAATGTATAGACACCTTTATACTTTTCTTAATGGGAAGGCGTTTAGTGGAGCCATTAGCTCAGAACTGGAATAAACACTAGTGGGACCCACTCATCTACTGTCCGCAAGAGTTGGGGTCAACAAGCGAAACTGATAGGTGTGGACTAGCAGAAGGCTGTTTGTTCAGGAGGGATGGAGAATGGAACACTAATGAGTATCTGCAGGCAACGGTGAAGCATAGTGGAGGTTCCTTCAGGGAGGATTTCTGCAATTGTACAGCGAGATTTGGTCAGAATTAATGGTGTTCTAAACACTGGCAGATACTGCACCATGCAATACCATCAGCGAGGCGTATGATTGGCCCCAAATGTATTCTACAGTAGGATGGAGAACAAAAAGCACTGGAAGTGACGGCATGGCCCCCGCAGAGCTCTGATCTCCGCATCATTAAGAGTTTCTGGGATTACACGAAGAGGCAGAAGGATGTGAGAAAGCTACATCCACAGAAGATCTGTGGCTAGTTCTCCAAGATGTTTAGATCAGCCATCAGCAGAGTTCCTTCTAGAACAATTGCTGCTATTTTTGGTTAATGACCGGAAATTTCAATTTGATTTCAATTTCTCTTTTGTTTAATCACAGAATTTTTATGAAAATATATAATCTTTTAAAAAATCTGAGCCATTTAACCAAATGGGTCAAATAAATTGAGTAACCGGATACATTTTGTACAGCAACTCCAAGGTATCATCAGAAAATCATCAAAAATGATTTTTGGGAACTTAGCTCTTCCTGTGGTCTTCTATAGATCCACGTGATGCAACTACCTGCAGAAAAACTGACTTATGGAACTTCCTAAGTTATTCAGCAGGGGGATGGGCAACCAGAAAGAGTAAAAAGCAGCTAGGGAAGTGACTTTGTTTTACATCTAATAAAGTATAGATATTTGTGAAAATACGTGTATTTGAAACAGGCATTTTATATGGATTTACATTTCAATGCAAAAGAAAGGCTCTTTTTAAAAGATCTTTATATTTCATGGTGAAGTGCATACTAAGACAATAGTGTATAATAAGAATAGTATGTAGTTCAATTAGTTACGTTTTAAAATGTATCTCTGCAGCAATTGTAAGGATTATGAACATCTATATAAAGTTCCAGGGACAAAAATGGCAGCGTTTCGGTGGAATGGCTCATCTTTTGTTTCCAGCATCTCTTCCACACTTGCCAAAAAGACAGTAAACACTGGGAAAATAATAAATCACCCCTTCCAATCTCCCTGAAATGATGACTGGGCCCATCTGTGCCTTTGCGAGACATTAGAAGATCGATGAAGGAAACGGCTCACAATCACATAAAACTCTAGACCTTGAGAAAAATATGGCACATATTAACTTTTTCTGAGTGACTCTCTCTTTACCGATTCTTCACTTCGACATCCGCATCTGAAAGAGTAATTGATTTATGCCAAGTTTCCATGACAACCCTTTAGCATTTCTTGTATAATCACATTATAAACCTTAGGGCACAGTGGGGTTTTGTTTTGTAAGAAATTCACTTAGAACGATTGTTTTTCTCGGGTTGAACACTGAATGCAACGCACATCTGCTTCTTCCAATCAATTTGCATGGTGCTTACGTTTGGTTCCTGTGTGATACAAAATTACGTCATTCCAACTTAATTATCAGAATTTCAGAAAGTCGTCTAATCAGTTTTCCAGTGGACTCAAAGCACACAAACACTGCATCCCCCCCCCAGCAGGATTCACCTGTCGCTTCCTGTGGATGCTTTAATGAGTCAAAAATATGAAAGGTAAGGTTTTAGCGGGTAATTTCCCAAGAGAAGCATCAGATCCACCTGATCTTTCCGTCCTCGAGGGGCTTCGGCATCTATATAAGAGAGCAGAGCTCATTCAAACGGAGCCACGCATTCGAGTAGAGAAGAGCACAGCGAGATTCACACCACTCCACATCATCCCCCGTTCATAAAGGTAAGAGAACACATCAGTTCTAGCTCTAGAGATTTTATCTAAAAATGTATTGATTGTCCTTGAGTGTTGTGAACGCATCAAAGATTGTTTTTGTTGCAAGTTTTGTACCTTATTTTATATAGTATCTGCTTCAAAGAACTATACACTTGTATTAAGTTCAGTATTCACATATTTTTATTGAGAAAATTGCTTTAGAAGACTTTTTAATAAAGACTCCTTCCCATCAGCCTCTTTAAACCGTCAATGGATGCTAAACTCACATAACCTCAACTCAACACTGTTCACTAAGCCGAACTCTGCTCAGATTACAATGGTTTCCTAATTTGTCACTGCTGCTATTTTGTAAATTTTTATTGAAGAACTCATCGTTTGTTTTTTTGCACTGTTGCACATACACCGATATTGCTACTCTTTAAGTTAACTTAAATGTTTATATTATATTTATATTCTGCCGATTTTGCACCCTGACAATCAGTGTGGACAGTGATATATATGACAATAAACACTTTGAATCCTTACGTAAATAAAAAAGCTAGTTCTTTTACCAATCATTCAGGGAGACAATGACTCTACACTTCTACCACAATCTCTCTGCAACTTTAGAATTATGATATCAAGGCATCTGTCAAGGTATCTCTGATGATGTTGAATTTTCATAATGTTAAATTCATTTTGCATAAAATAGAACGATTTGAACTTGATTGACATTCCACTTCTTCTTTGGAGTTAATCTCTAAATCCCCCTGATAATAAGTTAGACTTTTATATATATATATATATATTTTTTTGAGCCATTGTTCCAGTCTGACGACACTGTTAGCTTAGCATACACCATTGAATCCAATTAGACTATTAGCATTTCAGAATTAGTTTCAGTATTCTATTACCATTTTATTTGTGTCTCGGGGTTACGTATGCCATTTTTAAGCATGCTAACAAACAAATATATTTACAAAAAACAAACATTGCATGTGCAAACAAACAAGTGTTTTTTAGTCTATTCAACCTTTTTATAAGATCGTTGTTAGCTTAGCATAGACCAATGAATCCACTTAGACCAGTAGCTTAGAAAATTGTTGTACGCCATTTTCTTGCATAATAATGCAGATATTTTGACAGCTCAGCTTTTAGCAGATAAAAAAAATCATATTTACTTCTAAAAACTTCATAATCTTTTAAACAATGTTTAATCTGTTCAAGCTATTCTACAGATTTGACTATGGCACTGTTAGCTTAGCATAGATCATTGAATCCAACAAGACCAGTAGCTTATAAGAAACATTATCTATGCTAGACCAAAAAAAAAAGTGTCCCTTTAAGATACAAATATCATGAGGTTAATTTCCTATAGTGTTTTACCATATATTTGTTGGCTTGTTTCTATATCTAGGTGTTTTATGCCAATTTTGTAGCATTCATACACATATTTGTAACAGCTCAGACAATAAAAATGTCATACTAGACCAGAACGTTTCTTTTTCAGGTCCATTTTAAGTTTTCTTTTTAAATGTAACATTTTAAAATTATTTTTTTTTCCTTTTTTAATCCATTCAAGCTGTTTTCCAGATGGTACTGTTAGTTTAGCTTAGCATAGATCACTGAATCCAACAAGACCAGTAGCATTTACAAAAAAATAATCATCAGTTTCCATTTAACACCATATTTAAACAACTTCCCAACTGTACTATTTTACAGTAGCAGTGTGAGGTAATATCAGCAGAAAATGTTTTACGGACTGATTCTTCAGCCAATAATCAGTGGTGTTCAGAATTTGGTGCAATTCTTAAATAGCTAGTGACTCATCCAAGAAATGTAAGTGTTAACTTTCAATACCAGCTGCCCCTTTCTCTCCAAGTGAATCAGACAATAAAATATAACATTAAACAGGTCTTCCACATCATTTTGAAAACAGCTTTTTCTTCTTTCATGTTCGCTCCTGCTAATGAGTTTCTAAAAGAGTGAGTCCAGGGTCAGAAACAAACCGGAGCTCATTCACTTCAGAGCTCTCCTTTCACAAAAGGCGCAAACCTGCTGTTGACGTCACAAACTCGTACGGCTTTGTGTGTCATGGCTTCACAAAACTCTGTAAGCCATTAGAGATGAGCAAGACACTAATTGACACAGCAAGTTCATCTGAACACAAGTCAGGCGTTTCAGGTTTAATATAAAGCTCTTTTTGAAGACATTCATCCTCTGTGTGCCCACACACCTAGAAAAATCATGCATTCAAACCATAACTCAAAGGCGATTCAAGCCAGAGACCTGCGCACCCAAACTCAGCCTTGACTCCATCTATGTATAGCGATGTGTGCGCATCAGCTGCTAAGATTGGGATTCGTATGCAAGATACCTGAGGTCTTCTTCTTGTTTTTCAGATGCTCGGTGCATCCTGGCTTGTGGCTGCAGCAGTTTTGTGTTTGAACGGTCCATCTGCAAAGGCACGCTGTTCGGATCCGATAGGATGCTTAAGCATTGAATCTACTGAGCAGAAATTGGTAAGATGCTTTAACCGGAGCAACGCAGAGCAGCTCAACAGACACAATGGAATATGTTCCACATGATTTCACCGTCTTTGTTCACTGGTTTGATAGCAGCAGACGTTTGCTGGGAATAATCAATAAATATTAATATTGCATAATGATTTGGGAGGGTATGGCCATGATATCAGAGTCCCTGGAAGTTGCAGAGCGAGTGGAAAAAGGCCTAAAAGCCATCGGCATTTCTTGACGCTTATGGGATGTTTTTTGGGAGGAGCAATCAGGGCGTTACCCATCAAATCATTAAGCTCACACACTATTCAAGCCAGTCCTACCTCTCCCTCATTGGTCTGAGCTTCATACCAACTTCCTCCTCATCTCCTCACTGGGGGATGTGTCACAGATGTTATTCGTATCCCATACCTCCATACTCGCCACTTTATGTTCAACTACAAGGCAAGTCCTGGTGGTGAACTATTGAAATCATTATATTTGCTGATCGTAAATTAAATGGCATCTTTATGTTAATGTTATCTATATTTTTACACCTGCCCACAAAAACCAGAATGCCCATTAGTCAAGTCAATGTCCCCATCGAATCCCAATGTAAAGTGTATCCTTTAAACTTAGTTTGTGTACTTTTTCAGTTGAGTAAAAATCAGACAAAACATATAAAATCAGGAGCATATAAAGGGCAGGAATCACTATTTCTTGTCAAACCTCTGTGTCCACAGCCATTTTACAGCTTCTTTTGCCACTCAGCCACAGTGAAAGGGGTGTGGCCTGTTTGGAAAGAGATGTTAATGCATATGCTCTATAGAAGATGCTAACTATTCAGAAGGCAGTATTATATTAAGATAAGGAAACTTTGATTTCAACTGGACATATTGAACCCCAAGACACTAACCAGAAGGTAAAGGGGATGAAATATTAACTTAGTTAAACCAAAAGACTGTGGAGATCAAAACAAAAACAATTCTAATAATATTTCAAACTGCAATTTTGCCCTTTGCTTTTAGAGTTTAATTAAAACATAAAAACATTTAAAAATGGCAGAAAACGTACTAATGTACACTGATTTTGTTGGTTCATGTTTGCAGCAGTGCATTAGACAATGCAGATTTGAGCGAGAATCCTCCAGAGTTTCTCCATCTGAAGACCAGAGGATTGAAGAACAGCTGGAGGAAGGCTCTCTTAGAATTCTCTTATCTGCTCTGTCTCCACTCTCCAACGAGCTCGACATCACTCCTCACAGCAATCAGCGGCGGTCGTATTCCATGGAGCACTTCCGGTGGGGAAAGCCCATGGGCCGCAAGCGCAGACCCGTCAAAGTGTTCACAGGGAACCAGGTGGATGACGAAGACGAGCACGAGGAGCCGGAGGAGGACGAAAATATACACGTGGAGCGACGCCAAAGTCCCAACGTGCAGGTTCAGCAAAGAAACAACCCCAAAAACAACGGCAGGTATCGCATGACGCACTTCCGCTGGAGCGCGCCACCCGAAAAACGCTACGGAGGCCTCGCAAGCCCATACTTGCAGCAGTCCGAGGATTCCCTGATCACGCTTTTAAGAAATGTCATTTCAGATGGACAAGATGTTTGAGGTCAGGTGCAGAGGGAATGGACTTTAGAGTCAAAATTCTGGTTCTCTTGGTTAAATTAGTAAATGAGGAAACTATGGGTCT
Organism: Danionella cerebrum; assembly: GCA_007224835.1. Lineage (NCBI taxonomy): Eukaryota > Metazoa > Chordata > Actinopteri > Cypriniformes > Danionidae > Danionella > Danionella cerebrum. Next base: position 90,389 of record SRMA01026171.1, on the reverse strand, counting down.
ACTCCCTTCATTGGAGCCCAAAACCAACCCAAACAGAGTTGAAGAATGAAGATTCCTCACTAACAATGGTCTCTTTTTTTCATCCCCTCCTTTCACTTTGGAAACCTGTCAGAATTTCGGTGTAGATATATATTGTTCAGAACACGCAAACCAGAGAGGCGGGGTGTTGAAATGGAACTCAACATTAACATTGGCACTATTTGATCAACCAGAATCAGGTTCAACCTAAAGCAGGGAGTTCCCAATAATATACAGCCCCTTTGGGGAGGAATAAAAAAAAGTTAGCTAAGAATGATTTGATTGGATTGATCAGGAACCTTTTGTTGCATTTTCTGTAAAACCCTCACCCAAAATATTGCTTACCTGGGTTTTCATCAACGCATTATTTTGAATGAAGTGTCCGGAAACCTGTGAGTCTATGTTGGTGATAATTTGGAGTGATCGTTCAAAGAGAGCATTCAGACATTTATAGACGAACATAATGTTGTAGAATCCCGGGATGTCATATTTTTCCAGGTTTCCTTCATGACAATTGTGCATTAATCTGTCACTGTTAATTTCCCTGATTCCACTTCAGAACTTACCTGTTTGGACCATCCCTTGTGGTATCCAATCAACCCATCGCGTCACATTCAAATACAGAATTGAGCTTTGAAACCTCCTTCACGCACATCTTCCATATCCCCACCTCTTCCCAATGCCCTCTACTAAGTTTACAAGCTACATAAAGGAATTTGGTCGACCAATCTGCTCCCAATACTTTGAAATTACTCCAAGGGAAACCTTTCTTTAATCCAAATCCAGACAAGACTCAGAAGTTTCCTCATGTTTGCCAATTTCTCTTGATTGGACTATAATCGAGATGTTAAATTACACCTTGCCTCATGGATTTTGTACTTAAAAGAAAACAAGGTTTTCATAGTAAAACAAGTTACATTGCTGGACCAACACACAGGAAGCTAAAGGGTTATATTGGTGGTAAATTTCAGGTGGTCTTTAGAGGCTTCAGGGTTTTAAATTTTACTTTTCTTTGCAGTCCTTGACCAATAAGAATGGAGCTGGTTCCAAAAGAAGTTTACCCTGCACAAAATAAGGAATCCTTGTGTGTTCATTCAGGCACGCAGTACTGTATCGATCATCTCTGGGATATACAATGAAAGGATTTATTTTGTACGTTTGAGATAGTTTTACTGTAATATACTGTAATAAATATCAAATGCATCATTGGCGAGGTTGTCAGATGTGGATGTGTGTGTTTCGTTGTCAGCTTGTCTAAAACGTACATTGTATTAGAAGAATTCTCATAAATAGTGCTTTTTAAGGCTTTTTTGTGCCAACATTAGCATTTTAATCTAGAAATAAAAGGGTTAAAAAAAGACAATAAAAGCACTAGACTTAAGAGTAGAATAAAAGTATTAGCAGTCATAATTTTGGTAAATAAATAAAGTTATTATTTGTGTCCATGACTTCGAGTTATCAGTAATTGAGCCAATCAGCAATCTTAAAATACGCTCTAATTTAAATATTGGCGAATGAGTATACTTGAAGACTTAAATAATTAAAAAGAATGCTTACATCAATTTTTTTTAAGAACACAGAAGAAATGTAATAAGGAATCTGAAAGTTTCTCATAAAACTCCCAAGACTGAGACATTGAAGTTGAAAATGTTGAAAGCTTATTCACTTTAAACACTGCTGCTCCTCTTAAATAGTAATTTATACTTACTTTTTAAAAAGTTCTTTTTTCATAATATTCTTTCCTTTCCATTTTTGATTATTGGGAGTTTTTATGGTACTAAATAACATTTATACAAAACTTAAAATACAAAAACACACTTTGCTAGTTCATCCTTTAAAATCTCCAATGAAATGAGTGGCGTCAGCCCAATTTAAATAATTTAGCATGATTAATTGAAACAACAGGAGAATAAATAACAGAAAGCTCCAAGTCGCCAGTTAAAACCAGTAAACTACCATGTTCCAACTACCACAATAGATCACCCATAGTGATGAAAATAAACTCTTTTATATAAAAAAAGTCAAAAAATGACTTTTTGAATGTCAAATTAAATTAATTTGTCAGGAATGAAAAAAGTAAAAATAAAAAACTAAATATATTTGTTTGAAACATGATTTTATTCACGATTAAATGCTGACTGAGATTAAAAAAAATAATATTCAATACTCTTTTGATTTATTTACTGAGATTTTGGAAATGATTCAACTTCAGAAAACAAATCTTAAATTAATTTTGTGTGACTCACAGGCTCTTTTGAAAACAACCACTGGTGTGTCATTAAAAAGTTTCCAGTTGCTTTAGTTTTTTGACTTGTCCATGTTTCATTGGGAAGTGCATCTTGATATTAAATTCCTTAAAACTAGCCACAGTTTCTAGCCAAAATAGAAACAATTGCAACACCATTAAGTGAAAATAATACAAAAAAGTAGCCAATATTGCTACTTTTAGAAACAAAATTCACTATTTGTTTAATCGACTGGAAGGGTCATCTACTGCCATCTACTGGTGGAAAAAATAGCTTTTTGTAAGCACATATTTCATACTGTGGTCAACAATGCTGTGGTTTTTGGCACACACTAATGAACATGGGCGACATACGCCCTTTAGGTGCCAGACTTTGGACATTTCTGTTTTGAGAGACTTCAACATTTAAGGAACTGTATTGAAAATGTTTTATTGTCCATTTCTGATGTAGAAATTTTTAATCCAGACAATCAAGAAAAAAAAAACTGTGATTTTTCATTGATGCTACACAATGTCACAGAATATAAAGACTCCTCCTGTAGCTTTGAAATAGATATACACATAGATCCCAAATCTACAGGGAGGAGCAAATGTCAGTACACACCTAAGGGACGTCAGTAATCATATCTCAGTGTAACTACAGGATACAGGAACTTCCACTGTCTAATTACTAACTTAAACTGGGAGTTTACAAAAATCTAGAATTTAACAGTAATTTATGTACAGTACACAATGAAAGAACACCCATGCTTAGAAAACAAAACAAGTTTGAGTGTAAATATCTGATGCAACACGTGTGGAAGTACTGGAGGGCTTGCAGATTAACGGCACTACGTAACGAGAAACACAAGCGTAAGGCTGGAGAACACAGAAATCGCCCAACACACGATACCAGTGTTTCGATAAAACCACTTCTGACTGGTAGAAACATAAAATAGCACCAAAAATTAGAAATATTTAATGGTTTGTGCAATGAAGGAGTCTTACTGCAATACAATTTTTTGGATAAAAATCTATTTCTCTGTTTTTTTTTTTTTTTGGAAGTGAATTACATTGAAATTAAAATATGAGGATAAATGTATAATTTGTTTGTAAGATTTTAACTAAGCGTTGTGAAACATTACAATAAGGAGACAGCATAAACTAGAAATAAACTATTAAAAATTTTTTTTAAAACAAATCTAAAAAAAATTAGAAGTTAATATTTTCTAAACATTTATTTTTGCATATTCACAGTTCTGATTTTTCTGATCACCTTTTGAAAATGCTAAGGAATACGTCGACGGTTGGATGAACCAAGCCCCATTGCACAAATTCCATTCAATTCAACAAAATAAAAAAACTAAACCCTACTTATTATTATTATTTTTTTACATTTAACAGAACTTTAACACAAAACTGTTTCTTAACTTAAGCTTTCTCAGTTTTCTAGTTATTCTAGAAAACAATATAATTGTAATAAAACAAAGTTCTCATATTGGTTTTGTAAAATAAGGTCATCAGTAAACACTGAAATAAAAGACTGAAGTGGTCAGACTGATCCTAATCTAAGCTTCAACTTCTTATTAAAATACTATTTATTTTTGGCTTCAAATATAACCTAAACCTGTTCCAAACAATAATTAGTTTGGTATTTTTGTGCAGTTCAGACACAGGTAGTTTGTGGAAAATAGTGCACTAAATGAATTTACAGCAGTAGGATCCTCCAATGGTGTTTTCCTGTATAACACTCTTAAAAAAACATCTAAATAATTTAACCCTGCACCTCCGTCCCTGCATCCTGGCTCCAGTGAGGAGCTGCACTAGTAAACACATAAGTCCGGGAACTTCATCTCAAAAACGGGGACAGATCGGCTCTGTGGTTGTCCGTAACTTGATGTGATTATTCCAGATGGACTAGGGGGAGGCCTGTAAGCAGAAAACAGTGAGACGATAAGAATATTTATCTCCACTAGACCCTTTATGAGGCTGAAACGAGCAGTGCTGGTGCTCACCTGATGGTGATCTCAAAGATTTGATTCAGCTTGCTCTGCAGCAGCGTAGCCTGGAGGAAACAGCAGGTGTTGCGGTTAAATCACAGTAATAATCTAGTTTGCACACAAACTTTGTAAAAAGTGTCATTTAAAACTCTGCCACTTAGAACTAAGAGCGATACAAACATTACCCAATTTATCAATCATTTTTCTAAGATAATCTATAGATTTTTTTCATTGGTTGCTAGGGGAAACAATCTGGTTGCTAGGGACATATCAATAAAATATTTCCTTTTCACTATGAGTGATATATATATATATACCAAGTCCTATGTACCTGATATTTTCTGAAGCTGAGATATAGATTTGCTTATTTGGTTGCTAGGGTAACATGTTTAGTTGCTATGGAGAACTACAGGTTATATTGGAATGTCACTATGAGAAAAATAAACGATCCTTCAGATCTGCATTGTTTTCCTTGGCAGTGAGAAAGACGCATGTCAAATTGGTTGCTATGGTAAACGGTCTGAGTCAGTGACATGATACAATGATTTATAATAATATGATGTGCATAATATAATGTTTTATTAACGAACCCCCATGTCTCTATTATTTTCCAAAGCTGAGATAGAGATATGCCAGTTGTATCAGTCTGAACAGATATAGCAACCTGACTCAGACCAGTTTGGATGTCTTGAAGCTCTAACAATCTAGATTTTTTTGGGCTTTTATCTGGCCAACATAACTAGTCAGTGCAGGTGAAGAACACTATTGTTTTGAACTAAAGGTAAGTGTCTTAAGGTAACTCACCCTGGCACCACAGTGAGCTGCTATTTCCTCAAACGGGGCCTTCTGGAACTTCTCAACAACAAGTCTTCTGCGTTCCTTCTCTTGTTCCTCCACGCCCACGCTGTCGACTAGTGAACACAAAAACACATGATCAAAGATTGAGGAAACAAGCATACAATTAATTAGAAAATGTTTGACAATTATCAGAGAGAAAAGCTCACCAATGGCATTTTTTAGCGTTTCAAATGTGATTTCTTCAGCAGGTGTTCTCTGAAGGGGAGCAAAACAAACAATAGATCAGAAACTCTCGCACTTTCTCTGGAAAAGACTGTATCTGGAATTCATTAGCTGCTTGGGGGTGGTTGTAAAAGGAAGCTGATCTCATAGACTACCTCCCCAGCCCCTTAGGGCCTATTACATATTACACTTATTTTCTAAAGCTACGTTTGCCCTTCGATGGCATTAGAAATAGAGGTTGTACCAGATTTAGAAAGCCTCCTTTTTATTTACCTCCTCCTTCTCTGGACTGTTCCTGGACTCCACTTCCACCTGGAGTGAAATAGTTTCTCCCACACTCTTCCTTTTGGACAGCCGGTCCTCATCTGATGAAAGGGTTGGGATTAATCTGTTTGACTCAGCTAATGAACACAAACTGGTTAAGACTTAAGATAAACAACTAACGTACCCACTAATCTAAAATTAGAGGATTACAAACACACACAAAAATCTGCTTCATACACGGTCTTCATTGAGGGTTTATTAGCTGATTAGTAGCTACACTCTTGCACCTGTGCTCTGCTTGTCAGGCATTTACAGGTTCGTTTATTCAGGTCTTGTTCCTGTGGATTCAGATTCATCCAGGTTTAACCTCTTAAGCCCTGAGGCCTATTTTCCGAAAATCCTATACTTTTACTTTTTAAGGCATTTCTCAGCTTTTACAAGGCCTAAACTGCAAATCTTAGTATCAAAATGAAGATTCTTGGGGGGTGGTGTGGATGAGTTAATTTGACAGTCAAGAACACTGGGTAAGAGTAATTGATGTTGGAATGGCCAAAAAATTAACTCCACCTAAAAAAAAAACACATGTTTCCTCTAATATCTCCTTATTTTACTTATAACGAAGCAAATAAACACAATCAATTGTAACCACTACATGTCAAGGACATCTGTAGCAAGTTTGGTGTGCATACTACAAGAAACTAACATTCTGTACAGGTTTTGATTGAACAAAGTTCAGGCGTAATCCATGTTGGCACAGTTTGGCACAATTTGGCACAATAATTGAAATATGGAAAAATCTTGTCCAAAGCTTCAGCTACGTTCATAAACTTCTTTTCTTGCTTATGGGACATGATTTCAGCAAAAAAAACTCCTAAAGAAACGCTGTAAAAGGGGGGTGGAAGCCCATTTACGCCATCTTCCTGCGCTTTTGGGTAACGTTTCATTCACAGTACTTCCTAGGTTCTAAATTCCGCGTGTCCCTACCCCCGACCATCTGTCCAATCCGGGAGCTCTATATATCGTTAAAAAGCTTGGAGTCTGAGGAAGCCAATGATCTCCACCATTTTGAGACTGACATGATCGCCGACGAATCACAGGACGCGCAGCGTGGAGAGACCAGCACTTACGCACGGTGAGTGTTTCCATATTTGGTGATGTGACGCAAGCACAGAGCTACAGAAATGAGTCAAAATGGAGTTTCTGCGAAGCTATCGACCGGACATGATAACAAACGGACTTTTATCGCTATGGAAATAACTTTTTGTTGAAAAAACGGCAAAGGTAAGACAAGATTTACATGCTTGCTTGGTTTTTGCTGGCGTTTTTTCGGGGAACTTTCGCAAATGAGTTGCATATCGCTGGATTCAGCTGGTTGTTAGCTTTCATTTGATGCCATGGTTTTGGTGTTTGCATTTATATTGTGGATACATATCGCACATAAACAAAAACGTGGTCATGAATTATACTCCGGACATGTTGTTGTTTATTTGCATGGCGTTCGAGCTGTGGTTCACGAATATGAAATTGAATTAGATACGTTTTTAGAGGAGTTTCCGCTGAACACAACAGTATTTAATATGTCTGGGTTATTCTCAGGGTTAGTGAGCTATGAGTGAAAATGTAACGCACAAGGGGGCAAGTCCCCGGTACCGGGGACTCTCAGGCTAAAGAGGTTAAATTGCTGCTGAACAACAAAAAATTATCCATATAACTTGAAAAATTATTTTTATGCTGATATAGATAACCGGAAATTATACAAACTGTCATTTTACAGAGGATTTTGGGTAATTTCAGCCATGTGAGTGTCTGTTGGTCAAAATCTAACCAAAATTAGTAAACAACCCAGGGATTATTAGGAAACAGTTTCTAAATACTTTGGTTTGGAACGCACTAAACCCCATTTCAGATACTTTATTGTGCATATAGTATGCAAATTGGGATACATGGTGTCTTTTTCCATTATTTATGCATACGTTTTTGAAACTCCTACTTTGTATTCTGATTGTATCGAACTTTCAGTCTCTAAAAGTGTTTTGTTATAGACAACTGTGTGACAACTGTTATATTTTGTTTTACTGAGTAATTTGAATTCTGCCACACCGGACATGCTGGCAGAGACTAATATTAAACAAGAAACAATGAAGGGTAAGCCAGATTGGTGAATAACATGGTCTGTTTGGACACTGACGGGTATATATTGTCAAAATCTACCTGTGAACTGTGGGATATATGGAGTAGCAAGACGTTCGCTGTTGAAGCCGCTGCCTCCAAGAACTTCAGTGATTTTCGCCTGTTGGAACAACACCTCTACTTCCAGTTTTTCCAGAGTCTTGGGCATCCTGGAAATACAAGTCAGAATGTTGGATTTACATTTAAAACATTCTAAACACATATATCCTCTCAACGGCCACTTTATTAGGTATACCGTTTCAGTCAGCTAATCAAATGCCAGCAACTGAGGGAATTTAAAGATCTAGATGAGACTCTGTGACATTGAAACTTACAAAGGGGATTAAAGTAGTTGGGAACTTTGTGGTGTTAATATTTCAGAAATGGAAATATTTGGCTGTTCACATAAACATATATAGGGTTTACGCATCAATGATGTTAGAGGAAAGTGGGTGACTGGTTTTAAGATGATAAAAAGGCAACAGTGACTCAAATAGCCACTTGTTACAACCAACTTCAAGAAACAAGTACCTATTAAAGTAGCTGCTGAGTTTCCATTACATGATACGCATCGATAGCAATTCACTTTGAAAGAAGTTTTTAAAACATGGCTGCTTTAGTTAAATAACATTTTTTTACAAACCAATAAAGCAGTACTAAACAAAACCTTATTTATTTCTAAAACATTTCCTGCAGTTCCCATCATTCAATGATTCATCTGCATATATGTAGTAATGGCAATTAAATCTAATTAAAAACGTGCTTGGAAACGTTCTGATTTCAATCCTTTAAATAAAAAAACCCCATGAGCTATGAATGGAGAATTTTACAAAAGCTGTGTTCAAAAGAAAAGTGGTTTCCATGCTTTTTAGTCTGGTACTTTCTTGACTGTTTAACACCCGTCATATCTATGTTTGTCAATATTTCATTTGTGATTTTACTTGCCATGAGCTCTCTTGTCAATCGTCTGTCTCCTCCCCTTTAATTACCGGTTTACTCTCACCACCTGTTCCTTGCTTGTCATCTCCTGATTGTGTTCCCTTAATAAACTCCCTTATTGTTTAGTTTTGACTGGACTTTGACCCAGAACTGCTCTTTCCAAGTTAGTAAACCTTCTAATGTGATCTTTGTTTTACTTTGGGGGCCTCTAGTTCTGCTTAGCTCTAGTGCCTAGATTATTTCTGGAAAGATTTTCCCTGGTATGGGTATTTGCTGTTTATGTCTTACCATAACCTAGAACACATTGACTTCCTTAAAGGAGCCATATTATGCAAAAGCAACTTTTTAGACATTCCTAGCATCTTTAAGTGTTGTTCACTCAATAAAAACTTTAATGCAATTTTATTTATAATCCTATATTTTTTTAAGAGCTGAAAATGGTTCAATGTTCCTAGCACCACCCATAGTTCTAGCACCGCCCACCAACCAATCAGATTACTTGTTAGTACAGCTCATCTCTATGCATAGCGCTGCCTGACCCGGAAGTGTGGCTGAGAAAGTGTGTTTTCTGTCAATTTTAATGTAATATGCATCAACAATTTTTCCAAAACCACTGCTCAGTGTTTTTGTTTTTGCCGAATTCAGACGGACAGCTGAGGATTGGTCAGCAGGTGAGTGTTTTGCAGGGGACAGTAAAATTGCATTTAGAATGTTATTCATGGTGCAGTGCTAGTATAGAGGGCTCAAATATGCATTATAAATGCTTTAAAAATGGCATAATATGGCATAGTGAGGGAGGCTGCAAGCATCTGCACAGAAAGCATTTACTCTATAGGCCAAAACCTGACAAAAGGGGGGTTTAAACTGGAGTGGTTCATCAAACTGCTTACTTTGGGTTTTCAATGAAGACGTCCTCAGGTAGAAGATAAGGAACTTCTTTTTCTCTCATTTCAATCACCTTTAAAAAAAATAAGCAAAACATTAAATGAATGCAATCCAGCTGTTTAGAGCAGAGCTGAATGGTCATGTGACTTACCTCATGAACGTGCTGGCAGAAGGCTGGGACTGTTGTGAGCTGACTGATGAGATTGAGGTAAGCCGACGACAGGGCATGAACAGCACAGCGGTTAAAGACCGGCAACGTTTCCTCGCTGCTTACGGCTAAGTCCTAACGATGAAGAGGAGTAGGACAAACCAATCCGTTTTTTTCCAGCACTTTTAGCATTAGCTTGGCATAGATCATTAAATCCAATCGGACCAGTAGCACACAGCAATGCTATGCAAATGCCATAAAGTACTTGGATGAGAAGAAAATTGTTATTTTTTACGTTTTTTTAAACTTTAACGCTACACTCGGAAACATGTGAACTGTGACACATGGAGGTGAGTCTCTGATGTTTTGGGGATGTGTGAGCTCCTAAAGGCACAGGAAATGTCAAAATTGATGGGAAGATGTTTGCAGCATTTTATCAAAGGATACTTGAGGAAAATGTGCATTATCATCATGGAAAATGCAAATGGGACATTACTGACTTTCCAACACAATAACGATCCAAAATACTAAGCCAAGTCCACTTGTGATTGGTTCCACAAGAACCGAACGAAGGTTCTGAGAAATCTGAAATTTTGCCAGGGTCTGTAAACTTATGAGCACAATTGGTCATGGAGAGGGCACAAAAGAATCTTTTTTTAAAGGGGCTGTATGATACAAAATGTGCTTTTTAGAGACTTCTAGCAAGTTAAAGTACATTCATTAGCATTTAGTGCAAACTACAACCACCTACACGTCTACAAATATCATCAACCTTTCATCCAGTTTGTTACATGCTTATTTTGAGCATATTTAAGAGTTTAAAAAGATGTGGAGCCTTGCAGAAATGTGTAGTGACATCGTGTGGCAGAAGGGAGAATGAAAATTTTGCATCAAAAAGGATCCAAAATGTATTCTAAAGGCATAATCTAGCCTGTTAATTAAAAAAAAAAACATTTTCTATAATTATATAAAACAAACCACGCTCCACGAACAACAAAGATGCATATTGAGTTCACTACATGAATTTTCCCCATTTTTCCCCAAGAAACATTCGGGTTTTAATCCCTTAAAGACTACTGGCACCTGTAAAGCGAGCGCCAGGCGGATCAGGTCCACCACCACTTCTTCATTAGCCAACTCCATGCTGATGAGAGCCAGGAGCGAGTACAGCTTCTCAAAGTGCGGCTGAATACTGCTCGCCTCCTTACAGCAGAGATAGATGTGTCTGTAGAGGTGCTGAGCGTGCTGAAAACAGAGACATCTCACAGTCATTCAGACCCAGCCATCAGTGGAAAAAAAGGATGAAGAGCGATGATGTACCTTCTTCATGAAGAGGTTGTCTTGGCGTGAACACTTGTCCACTTTGAGTTTAAGTACAGAGATGTCAGAGATGATGCTGCAAGTGTAAATAGAAACATGTATAGAGCATATTAAAATTATATCTATGTATATCACGTGCGTATTGTAGGGTAAACAAACATAATTCTCAACTAGAAAAATATGTTTGAATACAAACTTTGATGCTGGCTTGTAAAAGTGCAATTTAAAAGTATTTTATCACCAAAATCTAATGGTTGCCAAGGTAAAATTTTGGTTGCTATGAAGGAGTCAGTGACATTATACAAGGTTTCGCATGCCAATATGAGTAATATAAACCAACCCCAATGTCTCTGTGACTTTCCTTAGCTGAGAAAGTGGTATTCCAAAATGGTTGCTAAGGTAAACTATGGTTGCTATGGAGCAGTCAGTGAAAATAATGTTATAAAAAGTATAAAGTAAGTTATAAAAAAAACAAGCACCGTGTCTTAACGCTGAGATAAGAGTTCAGGAGCTGCCTGTGATGTTAATTAGAGTAAACAAACCCCCATTTCTCTGTTACGTTTCATTTTGAAGATATTTTCGTTGGCGTTTCCCCATATGTTTTCAATGGTCGTTATAACTCAATGGTAAATATTTAACTCCTTCAAGAGACTGAAAATCTCCACAAGTGTCGTATGTTTGAAGTTTTTAGCCATAAAGCAAAAACAAGCTCAATGACTCAAAGTTTACCCCCCATAAACAAATATTAAAATTTTGACATTAAAACAAACAGCAATATTTTAAAATGTTAATCAGAAGGAGCTTTATTGCCAGGTATGTTTGGACCTACGAGGAATGTGTTTCTGTGCAGAGACACTACAGTGCAACAGATTCACAAGACAAGATACAGGTAATAAAAAATAAAATATAAATCCAAATTTCCACATTTTTACTAAATAGACATTCTAAATTAACAAAATAGACATTCTAAATTTACAAAAAGATATTCTAACAGAGTAAAAAATAAAAAAATAGACATAATATATATATATAATATATATATAAAATAGATCCCTGGTGCAAATCCCGAGCTAACCTGATGTTGGAGAACTTGGGAAGGTTATCGTGGCGGTCGATGAGGCTGACTAGAATTTCCAGCACCAGAAGGCGAATCTCTGCATCTTCCAACAAAGCAAAAGACAGCAGGGGATCCAGGAAGGAGTTGGGCAGGGCTGTCAGCATATTTGTGGTCTGGAAGCCGCACGTGACCTGGAAAGAGAAGATTGTACAACTTGGAATCTTTGCTTCGATTCATATCCTTGTGTTAAAGGTCAAGCAGGATTTACCTGTCTCAGAGACTTCAACAGCATGACTTGGATCATTCGGTTACTCTCAGAACTGTGGCACAAAAACAACAAACCAAGCATAGCTCAGAAAATATAAATAATGAAAATGCTTGCAAATAAGATAACGTTGCTAATTACTGATTTATAAAGGAAATGTTGGGGAAAAACTTCCTTATTTGATAGCTATTCTCTTTAAATCGTTAACGATTCAAAGATTTTCTGTGATATTTTTGCAAAATCATCAATCGATAAAAAATTACATATATAAATAAGTTAAGAATTCAGGACGGTAAAAGAAAAAAATATTTAAACGGAAGCTGTGCTTCTCACCCTGAGTCTGCAGAGGGCAGCATTGGATGGATACCAGGAAGAGGGATCTTCCCCATGATGAAGAGCATCACCTCCGAGCGCTGGTACGTGGGTAATATGTTTGCAAATGAACCTGATTTCAAAAACACCAAAGCTCTGAATAACTCCAGAGGAACACAGAAGGTTTATGATCACAGACACGCACCGACAGTCCGTATGACTGCTTCCTGTAGCTGCCTCTCCTCATGCTCCTTGATGATCTTGGAACCGATGTTGGTGCAGTCGTAAGATCCGGTGAGTTCATAGTCCACACTGAGCCGCAGATGCCTGAGGAGCGTGTTAAACACCTCCAGCACCGTAGGGCCTAAAACAAGCAACAAACATCCACACTTTAATAATTCATGCTGCTCTTTTAATACGTGCAGCAGCTGGCCAGGCTAAATCTGTAATGCCCCTGGGATATGCATTCTCACAGTCTACTGGGCTAAGAGGTTGCCCAAAGGTACTTGCTTAAGATTAGCCTTCAGAATCCCATTCAGAATCTACATCCATTACAATGTACATCACACGCCAACAGTTCTTTTGCTTCTGAGGATTTTCACTCAATTTAAAGCCTATTTTTCAGATGCATAAAGTCAAATCAAATGGTGGGAAAGCTGTGTATTCAAGTTACCATGGAAATTCAAATAGAGTACAATCACACTGTGTTTACGGCGCGAGAAAAAGCGGTTCATTTTATTGAAGAAAAAAAAAGGAGGTGCACAAATGTTAATACTAATTAGATGGCTTTAAAAAGTGCCATTTAGAAGCATTTCTATTGTCAAAATGCAATGGTTGCCAAAGGACAACCTTTGGTTGCTATGGAGGAGTCTGTTATATTGTACAATATAACAGTTCCCTGTGTCAATATGAGTAATATAAACCAACCCCCATGTCTCTATGGTTTTCCTTAGCTGAGATAGTGATATTCCAAAAATGTTGCTATGGTAAACAGTCAGGTTGCTATGGAGGGGACATAATATAATATTCTGTTTGTCGCTGTAAGTGATATAAAACAACCCCCATGTCTATATCATTTACCCATGCTGAGATAAAGTTCAGAAAAATAGGTTGCTAGGGTAAACTGTTTGGTTGCTAGGGTGGAATTTATGCTAATGTAAAAAAACTTATATGTATATTGTATCATGAGCACAGTGTTGAAATGAAATCATGTATTGGGTACGACTCCACTTCCAAAGCACAAAAGTAAGCAACATTTTCACGTTTATTGTTAATTTGCATATACTCTGTTAAACAGTTGTGATTTAAGAACTATTTCTGTCGATTTTGATGAAGTATAATGGTTTTGTACCTGAGGTCCACTGAAAATGACCACAACAAATCCAGCCATTTTAAAAATTACATTGTTTGAAGTATTAAAATAACATATTAACTACTAGGAGTCTAATCATACACATTTGTACTTTGTTGACAGCACTCGAATATGGCGACAAGTGACATTTTTTTTTTATTTATAGCAGAATTTTATAGCCATTTTATTATCCATTCACCAACACTGTGTGCAGTAAGGATTAAACATGTAACAAAGCACGCAACTTATTAAGGAATGGGGCGCTAATACTTTTGGTACAACTACCATGATACAGCAATTAGCATTAATTTTTAATTAATTTTAAAGTTGACAAATCCTAAATCTGTAAGAGAGACCACCTGAAAGAAATAGTTTTGCACAAAATATTTACTAGCCGCACTTTGAGGACTCCTGGAGGAGAGTTACAACTATGGGGTGGTGGATGTTTTAATTCTCGCTCTTCTCTTAATTTGAAACTCCTACATCTTTTCCATTTGTTTTCCGTGTACTCAATTCAAAAACAGACATGACTGCAAGTTGAAGTCAAAGCATGGTGGAAGCGAATGGAGCTTTCTAAAAGAAAGATATACATATTTTTGAAATCTTAACAGCCAGTTATGACAAAAAAATTCCACATGAAATGTTTTTTTTTAAAGGATTGCACCATATCTAGCTGCAGGTGACCTGGGTTCTCTCAAGAACTCGTGATGGACTGTCAAGAACTTCAACACCGGCACACCAGACACTAGCTGTGAGCAGTGACCGCGCATCAGTCCATACCAACTTTAAAAATAGTTAAAACATACACCACATCAATACAGTTTTAAAACACAATTGTAAAACACATAAAAGCAGCTAAGTTCTGCCAGTTTTAAATGCCAAAGAATAAAAGTGAGTTTTAAGGCGGGTTTTAAAAGTGTGCAGTGAAGAGGCAGCTCTAATGCCCAGAGGGAGGTTGTTCCACAGCTGAGGAGCAGAGACAGAGAAAGCCCTGTCCCCCCTGAACTTCCTCCTGAACCTCGGCACCTGCAGGAGCAACAGGTCGGCTGACCTGAGGGTTCGAGAAGGGGAATAGCTGTGTAAAAGTTCACAGAGGAATCGTGGGGCAAGTCCAGCTGAGGAGTGCAGAGTGTTTATTTTTGGTTGAAAATAGGACAGTATCACAGTTCTGCCTTTCCTTGGAGAATGGCTTCTCGTCTCTGTAAAAATGACCCAGATACTGAGCACAGCCTGGGTGTGAAATATGTGATGTGCGCTATAGCAAATTCAGAACGACGGTGAGCTGAGGTGCGTCACAAGACGATGTGTAGTTGAAATAAAGCTAGGGAATCTCTCTATTAACTGTTATAGCGATGTCTCGTGTGAGCTAATATCCATAAAAATGGCAGTCGACTCCAATGGGTAAAGATGACGAGCTAAGCCACTGATGGTGCACATCCCATTGCTTCACCATAAAACTCAAAGACGACAAACTCTACCTGAGCAGACATGGCTTCATTTTAATCTAAACAAAGGTGTGAATCCAAACCCACCAACAGATCCACTAGCAGCGATAGCAGCCACCTCCAGGAGGACCTCTACAATCCCAGCACGCACTGTGGCTGAGCTCTTACTGTTGGCGTCTAGGTGACCCAAGAGCTGCTGGATGACCAGATGAGAATGCTGGGACTGGAAGGGCAGGAGAAAACACATCACACGTAAATACACCGTGTCTTTTTCCCAAAATCTTAACTCTAGGGTCCATTTTAGAGCAAAAACACCCGGTTCTTTTAATGTGGCCAACTTCTGATTTAGATCAGATTCTATCCCTTATTAAAGAGAGATCAATAGGGTCTATCTGCAACTCACTTGCTAACCAAAGGAACGCATTACCAAAGATAAAGATTGCTAATGGAATTCCGTTTGGAAGCTCATATTAACGTTATCATTTTTTAAATGGAGCATCTAATAAACACGGAACTAGGGTTAAATTATACATGATGCTTATTTCGTTACCACAATATATGAAGCTGTTTGATTGTGCTCCCACCGTTAACAATGATCACTTGAGTACAGAATTAACAATGTTAAAAGCATCTGAGCAATCCTCCACTTCTACGTTGCTCTCTGAATATATGCTTCAGAGAAAATACCCCCCTATTTTAATGCAAACCCCACTTTCATCTCATTAATTCATACATTTTTCCTGGGCTTTTCAAAACTGAGGTGTGAAAGCACCCTACTGAGTCTCAAGGGAGTTGTAACTCTTTTAAAAAATTTTGAACATTGTGTCTATGGCTTTTAAACTATCCGAGAAAGAAGGTACAATCAGGCTGAGGGAATCTGAAAAGAGAGAGGCTTGGTAACACTAAGACAGAAGGTTGCGTGTGACAGTCTGGTGCCAAAGCAACCCATGTTTTTAAGCAGTTATTTACAAAATTCTAACACGTGATACATTTGATTGTATTACTTTTGAAAGAAATTTTGTGTTCAGATTTTATTTCCAAAGACCCTCGAGCACAAAATCTGGAGCCTGTAACCAAAAGCCTTCTGATATGTTCAAGTAAAACTCATATGAACAGAAATCATACAGCACACAGGGCATTTTCACAATATTTTTGGGTATTTTTTTTTTTCAACAATCAACTGGAGCTCACCTGAATTGAGTACATGATGATCTTAAAGCATCGAACAGCAAATGTTTTCCCCTCCCACAGCGAGTGATTATCAAGATGCCTGCAAACAAGGAAGAACACGATTACGTTTAGTTTTATCTTGGCAAGTCATTTACAAAACAACAAACTCTTGTTTACATGGCAGGGAAAATAAAATTTTTTAAAAATAAATAAAAAACAGAAGATACACCGTTTTGTTCTCAACAGTACAAACTCGCACAAGTCTGGAACAAGTGGAAGAACAGAGAAAAGGGACTTACATGAGGACAGGGGTGATGGCATTCTTGATGTTTCCATAGGCAGCACGACCCAGCAGCTCCCGAAAACAGCGTTCGGTCAACTCCGCCGGGCTATCCTTCTCCTTCTCACTGGCCTGCAGCGGCGATGGAGAGCGACTGTGCAAAATGAAAGAGAGGGCAAGAAAGCCATTAATTCTGACTCAAATAGTTTAACTAAGTACAAATGGAAGGAGCTCTGGGGCCTGTACCATGAAGCCGGATTAGCTGGCTAGCCAGGTAAGTTTAGGATTAGTTTGCACCAATGCTGGGTTTTAGGTACCATGAAAGAAACTCGGCTTCAGTTGGTGTTCATTGCCATGGTAACTTAAGCTGCACGGCTAACCTGCTCCGGGGCAGGTTAAGTTCTGGATTCGAGATCTCAAAACGAAATTTGACCAATCAGTAGTGAACATTTAAGTGACGCAACTAATTTCTAGTGTCTGTTGCAATGGCTTGTCCTTTTCTGAGAAATCCCGTGGACATTTCCGTGCAAATTGTTCGAAGAGCGCTTCGCAGAGAAAGAGTTTTTAGGGACAGACAAGATCCCATTGCCTTCCCTGATAGTTACTTGTATGAAAGATTTTAAATTATTTTAACTGTTAACAGTAGTTCAGTAGTGAAAGCATATTGAAATCCAGTAATTGAAAAGTAGTTAGTAACACGACAACTTTAGCGATCATTCTTCATTTGTCCGGTCGAATGCTTTTAACAATTACACTGTTATTGTAAAGTGTTAGCATAATTTTTACAGGCGTGCAAATACATAAACTAACGTTACATATACATAATTAGACCTTGATGTATAAAATATGTATTTAATTTACGCATTAACGCTATCCGCAATCTTTCTCCAACAGTCTTCTCTCGCTTTGGCAGCAGACACGGTATTACTGCGCGCTTGTAAAACGTGCTTAAATTCATTGTATTTCTGCATTATAATAGTTTGCTCCTCAGCGGAGAAATATAAGGACCTCCCTCTCTCCATGTCGAACGCAATTGGTTGTTCGCTGGCGCGCCCCTCAAGTAATCATACTTAAGAATCAAAGCCTGGGTTAACAAAGAAAGTTGATGAGCTTCATCATGGTACCATTAATGCCTGATTGCATCGGTTTGGATTTGTCAACCCAAAACTAATCCTGTAACTCTGAGTTTGTTCATCTACGTTCATGGTACAGGCCCCTGGTGGCCTCTACCCAAAATAATTACCAAACATTTTTTGTCATAGCAGAACATAGTTTTCATTTCTCGCAGTTGGTTTTTGACCATTTTCATTGGAAATACATCAATCCAACCTATATATATTAAAGGGGGGGGGGGGGGTATTATATGTTTTTCAGGCATATAGTGTCGTTTTATAGCACACTCAAGTAACAATTTTACCTAAAATTGGACTGAAATCGCTGTATTTGTCATAAACAATCTCATAGAAATTGACTTAGCTGCGCGCAACGCCCTGATATTCACCTGTCTCTTTAAGAGCCCCCTCCTTCTTTCCGACCCAGTGCGTCATACTTCATGTGCGCTGCCACCGTTTGTTTTCATTGTTTTTGCAAAATGGCAACGGAGGATATTGTACAAGCCGATGCATACGATCCAACGTCGGACCCAGGAAGTGAGTTTTCGGCGGAACCGGAGCAAGTACAGAGACTTTTTCAAGACGTGTCTGCTTGGAAAATATCCTCTTGTAAATTTACACCATTTTGTGGCAGCATTTTACTAGGAAATTAAAAATGTGCATCATAATGAAACTGTTTTGCTATGAAAATTTGCAAACTTTTTTGGGAGGAGGGTTCGTTCCGAGAATCCAACCATTTTTGACGAAGCGTGTCATCCTTGGGAAGCATAAAGAGAGGGCTCTCTCCTTGGAATCCAATCACACATCTCCTTGTAGAAGTCATTTTGTAATCCGGAGAACTATAGAGAAAAGCACTCTGAACGAGGAGATTCGTTGACACGTAGTGAGACCAGCTGCATAAACGCGAGTCTTTGTCGGAGCTGGAGGGGGAGGAGCGGTGCAGCAGCAGACGGGAGACAGAAGCGGAGCTACGCAAAAGGGCCGGGGCTTCGCAAACCAGACCGTTGTAGCACTCCACAATGTCTACCGCAGGAGATTCAAGATTACTCAATTATCCATGAATGATTCAAAGTCAATGTGCATTTTTAATGAGGTACTGACATTATAACACAATATAAAACTCAATAAAGTAAATTTTACATAATACCCCCCCCCTCCCTTTAAGAATACAGATACAAGTTACTGAAGAACATTCTCAAAACTGCAATAAAACTTAAAAAAAAACATATGTGCATTCTCATGTGAGAGAGCTGATTGTGTTTTCCACATAAAATGATGCCAAAAGAATTCCCCCTCCCCCCTTGAACCAGTCAATCATCCTGCTGCATCCTCAGTTATGCAACGGCTCACAAAAACAGAACTCAGCTAAAAGCACGCCGTCCTGAAAGACGCTGAATAGTTGAGTTAAACAGAAACACGAGCACGTTGTGTTTCGCTCACTGCTGCGCCAGCTTACTGAAATGTGCACATCTGACAGGAAGAGCTAATTATCAGCTGCCCTTTGCATCAAATGCCAATTAGCACTTAGCAAACAGCAGAAAGGGGCAATTAATGTCTCTTCCTGTTGAGCGATTTTGGAGCATCAACGGCGTTGTTGATTTTAATGGAAGCAATTTATTTAGCATGGAATGTCATCACCCTAAACAGGTGTTTTACATTTAATCTTGTCAAATTGGTCCATCAATCATCTGCACTTGGAATATGGATCATACAGACTTTTTGTTTCACATTAATTTGACGCTGAAGTTATAACGGATGGATAAATGTGGCCATTTTGAGCGGATTTATTTGTGTTTTGGGGGTTTTGTTCTGTTTTTACCTCTAGTCGAGGGGTCATATGATGAATTAAAAGTCACGTATACCATTTGTTTAAGCTAAGATGTTGTAGAGATCGAGAGCTTAAATAAAAAAATGGCTTTTTATTAAGGCAACTAATCTCTTTGATGTTTCTCAAGTCTATCGAACACATTACCCGCCAAAAATAAAGGCGGAAATTAAAACATTTCACCAGGTATTCCAAGCATTTTTAGAGGGGATGATCATGCCATCACACTAAGGATGCAACTGTACACAAAGCTCACAGTTCAGTACATTCCAGGGTTTTTAAGAGAGAGCAAGAGTGGGATTTAAGGCAGGCAAAAGTTACATGGGGCCTGAAATTTAGGAACAGCTGTCCTTACTCTTCAGTGTTTCCCTTACCATTATATTAGGGGGGCGCCCCGCCCCCCCAACGGCACCCCCCGCCCCCCTTGAAGGTCAAGTTAATTTTATTTTATTTTCGTCGAATAACGACAGAAGTAATTTATATATAACAGGTCTTTGCTTTTTTTCTTTTATTAAACTAAATAGCATTATGTTATTTATACGATGGCATGTAATTTCTGTCTCAACGTTTGCGCGTTTACAATTGTCCTCCGTGTCGCGCACGGCGGAGTTCCGCCCCGATGCGCGCGCACCGCGGAGTTCCGCTCCAATGCGCGCGCACACACACACACACACACCCATCAGCGGACAGAGACCGCGCTTTAAACGCTCCCAAGGTGGTGGTGATGATGAAAGCACGTGTTCTACTGCGAGCAGCAGCCGGTGTAGCTTTCCTACTCCGAAACAAAGTACAGAAAAGAGCCCAAGTGCTGCATGTCTTACTCTGACAAACAGCAAATGTCTAGCCACCACAGAACGACAGGTTTTGACCAAGCTTGGCTGTCAGAGGGGAAATACTCCCCCTGGCTGTACAAGACTGATCTTGGTAAGTAAGTAAATACACACAAGCATGAATGAACGAATTGATAAATAAATTGCTTAATTAATAGCTAGCTAGTTAGTTATACAATGGCATTTCCTGCTTTAAACTATCACTATGTTAAGTTGATTTTTACTGTTGTTACTATCAGTTATCACTTTTAAAGCCTAACAGTTAATGTATTTACAGGTCAAAACAGACAAAAGCAGCCTGCATGCGGATCTCAATAAATGGGCCAGAAGTTTCAGACTATCCATACCAAGATGCTCTGGAAATGTTCTTTCAGAAGCCCAGAAAGATACACTGCAGTGACAAAAGCTGCACACTTTGTGAATAATTAACATATTAAAATAAATCTGATGTTTAGTGTTTAGTTCAGTGTACAGTTGTTTAGTTATTGTACAGTAATTGTTCAGACATTATAATATATTGGTATACTGCAATTAAAAGAAACATATAAACACTATTAAGTGTTTGTGTGAGTGTTTTGCCGCACCACCCATAACACCACAACCGCCCCCCCCCCCCCAAGGCCATGATCCTAGGGGAAACACTGCTCTTATAGTATACTTATAGTTTCCATACTCATCCCGAGACTCCCGGAGGCTCCGCCCACCAGCTTACAACTAGACAACCAGATTCACCTGGAGATGTTCTGGCGCCCCCTGGACCTACACCTAACACAGTCATCATCTGTTTATACTATATTATCTCTTTATACCACCATATCATCTGTTTATACTGTAGTTTATGTAAATCACACGGCTGTTGTCGCCCAAATGAGGATGGGTTCCCCTTTTGAGTCCGGTTTCTCTCAAGGTTTCTTCCAAAAGGGAGTTTTTTCCTTGCCACAGTCGCCCCAGGCTTGCTCATCAGGGACATATACACCACTTATTAATTAATTAATTTCTGAGTTTAAACTTGTTTTACTGTAAAGCTGCTTTGAGACAATATCTGTTTCATTGTGCCTTGTGCGCTTGTGTTTCATAATTTGCGTTTTGCATAATAACATCCGATAAAACGTTGGCACACAGAGACGCTTTTGTTTACCGTTCCTTTTCCATCTTAGTCGTATTTGTCAGCAAAGCCATCGAAAAAGTTGACTATTCCTCCACTAACTTACACAAAGGAGCAGTTCATTGATTGGATTTCTCTAATAAATAATTATACACACCGGAGTTATAAAAAATGCATTTCACAAGCATGTACCAAACCGAGGGTGGATGTACCAAACACCGAGTATAATGGCATCCCTACATCACAGCAGTCGGAAGTCAAAGACGAGCGGTAAAAAGCCTATCCATGTGCTTACAGTGAATGTAGGGAAACAAAGGAAAACGGTTAAAAGCTGTTGTGCGAATTCAGGAACACCATTCTAGACACTGCTGAAATCCACAGGAAGGAGAAGCATAGGGATTGTATAGGGGATCAAACCATATAGTCAATGGATGAAACTTGGATTTCTGGTCACCAAGTTCTACTTTTACCTAAATATTAAATAATAAATGTCATCTTTATGTCATGTGCAATTTACTTAAAAGTAAAGCCCTTAATTGTAACTTAACCAAAAAAGATTTAAACAGGACAAACAGTATTTTGCTAAAAAAAATAAATAAAAAGCACTCAATAGCCATCTCCGTGATGGTTGAAATAACTTTTTGCAGCATTAAGAACTGGAACCATTCATCTGACTGTATTAAGAAAGGAATTTTAAAGCAAATGCTGTAATAAAATGTGTGATTATACAAACAAAAAAATCCAGCTTTAAACATTTTACAAAAATGCCAAACTTTTACCATTGTAACCAAAAAAGGTGAGTATTAGTCCAAAATGTAAAAAAATATATAAATCTATTATATTTTAGTATATTTTAGTTATAAATGTGTACATGTTTTAGTTTAACTTTTATGTCAGACTATTGTACTAAAGTGATTTTAAAAGATTTTGGAGTAGCTAGAGCTTTCAAACTTCTTGCCAAATCTCTATGTACATATAATACTAGTCATCGATTTAGTGGTGGAGAATCACAAGCTCATACAATTCTTTTTTTATTTCTATTAAAGATTATTTTTCTGCCTTTGTTGACTGTGGTTCAGGACAGTAGAGGTGGGCACTGACGCCAAGCTCGGTACTCGAACTCTCTAGCCACTAGGCGACAGTACAGGACCAAATTATATTAAAATAAAGCGTGAAATCAGAATAAGTCATGGTTCTGCACTTCTGGCAAGCCATTTTATCCTGTTTTGTTAATTGTCGTTGCAATCCCAACCCATTCCTAGATTCTGCTGGCTGAAGAGTTTGTTTGTTCCGATTATTTTTTTGGTCTCGCTCATTCTCATTTGATTTGAAAACGTCCCTGTTTCAGTCTACTCCAGGTAACCCCCTCAAGACCTTGTGATTTAGATGTTTGTCTGGCTTTCTCAATTACAAATAATTGTTTCCAAAGCTGTTTTTGCACTGTGTTCCACCCAACAAAACATAGTACTGCATCAGTTTTGGCTCACCTATCCGTTCCTTCCCCAGACTGCAGGTTGAAGAGCAGCGAGGGGACGATCTTGTCCATGTGCTGAGGATCCCAGATGTTGGCTTGCAGCTCATCGTTCACAGTCTTCCTCACCACCCCTTGAAGACCTCTGATACCTGCCATCCGGATCCTGAGAGGAGCAGGTGCGTGGGAAAACATTGATAATCGCTTAAAATAATGATTTCTCCCAAATAATCAATAGCCAAGTGCAGAGGAGATTTTGCTCACTTGGTGCGGATGTCAGGGTCCTCATAGCTGGAATGGCACATCTCACTGAAGCGCGACACAAAGAAGTCATAACTGCGATGATACGAAGGCGTGTCCTCCTCAATGTTGGCAAACTTAACAAACTAGAAAACAATATCAATTCTGTGAAGATAGACCAATCTCTTAACCAAACAAAGCATCAAATCAAGTACAAGCACATTTCATTAAAAAAGAAGGGTCAGCTCTAGAGGGTGATTATGAAAAGAGACAGTATCAGCAAAGACTAACCGTTAATGTGATGGATTTTTAAGCTCATCAACATCACTAAAACTAAAGCAATAGTGGGAACATGCTAAAACTAATCCCATTTGAACGAAGTCACATACCGAGTTCGTCCCCAGGATTTGAAGATTGGGTTTGTCGGCCTCCAGGAGTTTCCGCACCATCTTCAGGAAGCTTTCCACAAACAGGTTGATACTCTGACAGTGGCAAGCCATCAGCAGCTGGTCAAGTGCTTCCATCGCAATGCACACATAGCTGGAGAGACGATCAGAGACTGAACACATTTGCTGGAAGGTTGTGGTTTGAAAGATCTGAAAACGTTTGTTACCCGTATCGATGTCTCGCTACATCTCGAGACAGTCTCTCTGACAGGTACGCTCCGATCCGATCCAACTTCTCTGGAGCCGACAGGGCATAAAAAGTGAGCTTCTCCATGTTGGCCTTAACCAATCCATCCTATGGACCCATGCATGAACATATAAGTTTAATATAGACTCAAGCGTAATCATTAAGCATCTTTCCATGACATCTTTCAGTTTTGTTGATTTATTGAAAAGAAAGTAGTATTTTTTAGGGAAAATACAGATTCCCTATTGATTCACACTTAAATTTGACTATTTTAAGCGTTGTAATGTACCTGTTCTGTACACATACACAGTAGTGTCGCTCCCTATATGCGGAGTATGCAGTTTGCACACCATTATAACCTTTATCCCAACTGCTCAAAAGAAAAATTAATAGTCATGTACTAATAATAAATAACACAAATATCTTTGTGTATATTTTATTTAAAAATTAAAGAGTATAAATACAAGGCTGATTCCAGCTTCTTATGGTTTGAAGCATAAGAAGCTGGAATATTATAATATAATATAGAAGATATTCTTTTATCGGATATTGAAGGTGATCTAAATGGTTTAACTAATGATGCTAAAAAACATGAAATATTTAATTGTGAAACATTTGTTGAATCTACTAATCCCAGGACATTAACACGTTTCGATTAGTTATTTTTTGAGGTTCAATTTCTTATTTTCCCTTATAGATGCGAAAACTTTTTATATCATTACAGTAAGTTTTATTGACTGTCAGATTTCGAAATTTAAGAATATTTTACTGAAGCATTCTTTTTAGTTATTCCATCCTGAACTTGGCTTTTTGGAGAAAAAAAATAACAACTAATTTGGAATAATAGTGTTTTGCACCACTGTATGTTTTGTATATTGGTATTATTCCAGAAATGGTGACTAAAAATTTTGTTTCCCCTACCGTTTTATAAAGGGTTAACCTTTAAGACTGTCAAGCACGAATATAAAGTTCTATAGAAATATTCGGCTACTATTTCAAAGTGCATAAAACAGGTATTTGTGTGGCTCTCTCGCGCTCTCTCTTGATCCTTTTATAGCCTACGTTATTAAATTGCTGTGTAGTTTGTCAACGGAAGTGGTAGTGTTTGCAAGGTCATAAAATCATTTCCCTGACTCAATGTTTATTTTTTGCATTGGGTTCACTAACTAGGATTCTGACAGGAGTAAGCCATTTCGGAAGGACTGGTGGCTTCGGTTGCAGCGGGCGATTACATGTGATGACGTGATATAAGTTTGGATGAATATATTTTTCTTATTTTTAAAAATAAATATGCATCTGGGTTGTCTCTTACAAATGCGATTTCTTAAAAATAACTTAATAATACTTTGTTTCAACAGAAAAACGGGCTAAGGCAGAGTTTGATAAGTTCAATGTATTTAAAACTGCGGTCATTGTTTAGTGAAAGATTGGTGGGATTTGGTTTGAATGAGAACGAAAGGACCGGGAATCCTGTGGACTCAAGGAACATATTTGGTACTTTCCCTGGAGCGTTTGATGAAAAATCTGGCTTTGTAGAATAGAGTTCAATGTAATACATGGTAGGGCTATCAAAAGACTGATGAGCCAATAATTCCAACCATTTCGAAGCATTTAGACACCTTTGCACAAAACAGAAAAGTGAATAAATAGTGAAAAACAAGGCATATCTGCTCCTAAATCAGGCCTTTTTGTAATAGCTTGCAATACATTAAATTCACTTTCTTCTAAGTGGTCTCGGATATCAAGCTTCAGCCAAGTGCAGGAAAGTACATGCTCAAAGTGGTTTGAGAGGAAATTGAGGGCCAATCGACTCCTAGTACTCTCTGGAATTTCATAAAAGCAAGGAGCTGATAAAGAAATAAGAGGAATTTACCTCTGGGTCCTCAGGGAAGATGTTGTCCACGAGCCTCTTGTAGCGTGGCCTCAGCGCTCCACAGCAACCACACACCCCTGCAGAAATGCACAAACGTTTAATGGACATTGCAAATTACATTTTTTTTATCCGTTAACCCCTGTTTATATGAAGACCATGACCTTGAATCATTAGTAAACTTTGCCACCGCTTTAATGAAACCAATGTCAAGCCATTACGGCAACATCACAAAGTAATGATGATGATCAGACGGTGGTGTGTTTGTGTTTTAAAAGAAGCAAACAACCTTGAGGAAATAAGTGCTCCATATAAAACATTGCAGGCCAATGCTCAGTGGGAAATCTGCAATATGATTGGTCCACACATCTCAGCAGTGATGAGTCACACGCGTGTCCCAGTGAACAGCAAGATGAACAAACAATGAACTTCTGTGTTCATGATAACTCAAAGCTTTGCAAAAGATAGTGATCATAACCTCTGATTTCAAGGAGACGCGGCTCTTGCTGAGAATGGAAGACCCTAATCTCTAAGCGATGACAGTGTAGGCAAAATCTTCAGATCTGTGCATGCTTCGCTGATCTTTTTGGCTAAAGTAAACGTTTGAGAGCCAAGGCGTTGTTATTTTTAGCTACTGTTCCATTCAGACTTCAAGCTAGAGAAGATTGCGTTCGACTGGCCAGTTTATGCATGGTACAAGCTCATGTAAAACATGGAGGTCTTGTTTTTGTCAAGTAAAATCAAGTCCATGATAAATATGACCAAAACAAACTCTTGTTTCACAGAGATTCAAACAGATGTGCTTGAAAAACAAAGCAAAGGATTCATGATGAGAAGATGAAAGCACAACGTATTTCCTCCACAATAAAAAACACTTTCAGTTTAAATGGTGTTCATTGTATCAGAGAAACTGTAGTAAAATGGTGCAGTGGCCTAAGCTGGGTTCACATGTCCATAGCTACTTCGTTCTTACAAAGAAATTGCCTCACAAATCAATGTGCAATTAATTATGGGACATGACTGGACCACATCTAGATTCCACTCCCAAGAATTTGCATCGCCTATTCCATGCTTGTGTCCCAAAAATCAGTGCCAGACTCAGCACATATCTGGGCCACATTTGATAATCCTGTGCTAGGCAAATGCTAAATTTGTTTAGAGTCTAGGACAGTTTGCTAACTTGAAGAAACCGAAGCATTTCATTCATTCCAGCACGCCAGAGTTTTGGCATGGAGCGAAATGGAAGTCAAATTCGCACAACTTGTCAGTTTGAGAATAAACAGAAGAAACCTATTTGCACGATGTTATCTAAATTTACATCTTAACGAAGATTTTCTCTCCAAATCGCACAGTTTTGGCAAACAAAAAACAGAAAAATCAAAGCCATATTGGCAAACAAAAATTGGACATTAGGATTCAAGACAGTAGAGGGCGATATGGGTCGATTAACAGTCCTTTGGAGAAAAGCTTGAGCACTTGTTCAACCTTTATTATATTGATTTGTGAATCTTGTCTCAGATTTCGCTCCATATTTTGAGATTATCCAGAAATCGAATGTGGCATGTATATGGACAAATCGCCACACCAGTTACGATTGGACAGGGCTTTAGCAAGAAAGATGGCTAGCCTTATGCAAGTCTAAACATTTTTACAGTTCTCCCTTTGATTTGGTTCCAGCACACTTCTGGCAAAAGGTGGGAGTATGTAAGTCCTGTGGAACTGCCTGTAAATAAGAAAAATCCCCCTTCTGGAAAAAAAACAATAAAAGCTTTTTGCGGTAGAGTTAGTTAAAACAGTGTTGGGATAAATCCTCCTTAAAGAGATCTTTATCATACCCCCATATGCAAAACTTTACAATAGCAGAGTATTGTGGGAAAATGTCTTGTCCTATGCGGGATGCTGGAATCTCTCCCACAACAAAGGAAATGGTTTATAGAACCAACCAATAAAAAGGTTGGTCATTTTAAAAGTAAAATCGTGGAAAACAAAAACACTTCAGAAATTTGATTAAAATGCAACCATGTATGATCAAATAACATCATTAATCAAATCAGGATACCAATTCCCTGTGAATTAACCCAAAGTAAGCCAAAACGTGTATTTTTCAGAATTTCTGAGAGTAATCAGCTTTAAAAGCTTGAAGCACGATACAAATACTTTTCCTATATATACACACATGTATATGATCGATGTATGGAAGAAATTAATTAGGTCAGGAAAGACATAAAGGTAAGGGTTTGACAGAATTTTCCCTGTTAGCAAAAACTAGGCTATGCAGGATTTATGCTAATGCATTATAAGCCTGTTGGCGGCTGCAACACAGCGCCGTGACTCTGTGCCCACATTGCAAGCCTCCTCACAGACAGATGTGCTTCACTCTATCTGAGTGACTCTATTAATACATCTTCATCGATCAGAATACACGCAGACATCGATTATTTGATTTTAGTTAGAGCTAAAATGTCCTTTAAGTGGAATATTTCTCATTCAGAATATATTTGTCTATATATTCGATACAGGCCTGATTACCGGTAAAGGATTGTGTTTCTGCCAAACTGACTCTGTACTGTTGCACTGGGCATCTCCTGATTATCCTCTGGGTTAGGATGCATTAAGGTGGATCCATAAATAAGAATAAAAAAATAAAATAAAGGCAAATCATTTTGGTAATCACCGTTGTTTCCTGTGTAGGAGAACCTGCCTGCCTACAACAGTTCCTCTCCTTGTCGTCTGCCACATTTTTTCCCACTCTGACAAATGATGCATCACATATTCCACACAGGAAGCCTACACTAACATGACTTTCTAAGGGATTTATTAAACAAGATTTTCAAAGGGATGCTTCAAACCATATTCAATAAACGAACCATTGGATTACAATTTACGACAAAAATAAAGGATATAACAAGATTTAGCTAGAGAGACGACAACCACGTCGTATTCTTGAGCCAGAAACAGTGGACAGAAGTGTCAGCATCAATTAAAGCGTTATGTCAACAGGCCAACAAAACTAGGTCATTGGAGTAAAACCGCGACAATCAATACATCCAATCAAATCGACCCTGAGAGAGCGAGAGAGTAGGAAGTGATTGACTGTTAAAACAGACAGAAGGAATGAGATTAGCGGAGGCGAGAGCCGCTCTAATGATGGCCACTCAAACAGCAGGAAATCGCCTCCAACTGTTTCCTCCATCAATGGATGCAGACTAACAAATCTACTACTCCGTTCAAGACCACATTGCCTCTAGGAAGTGCACCATTCTGTAACTAGCATTTAAAGCAACTAAAATGAAGACTTAGCTTCAATCTATTGGAACCTCAAAGGTTTCACACTTTACTTGTAGGAGAATTTGCATTAACTTAGATGTTAGAATGAATTATTTCTATACTGTGCATCAATGGGCTGATGGGGTTTTTGGAGCTTAAATTTTTTTAAGTAAAAGAGTGCCCATAATTGTGTGAACACGTTTAATTTGTTCAAATTAGTTCCCTGAACTAAAAAAAGCTAGTTAGACTTTTTTCACAGTGTGGCTACTGGGTTTATTGTGATGTTTTGACCTGCCAAGAGTTTAATCTCTTATCAGACCTGAGCTGACAATGAATATTCAAAACTGTCAGCCAATCAGAGCAGTGAAAGAATCATGATGAAGATACAAACTGCTGCTGAAACCGGAGGCCACCCAAGACATGGGGAGAAGAACACAAACCTAAAATATCTGTATAATCCATAAAAGGTTAAGAATCGCTTCTGACTGATTCATGGTGATGAGAATCGGCCAAAAAGCTTTATCAACCGTGCGATGATCGTATACTCTTCCCTGTTGATGACTACTGACCTACTTTCTGCATGATCTGAATTTTCACAACCTGACTTTTAAAATTTAAAATGTGTTATTCCAACTTTTTTCATCTTGAAATGTATTATATACAAACTGAATATATGCAAAACCAAAATAGGTGAAGTTTACAACTACGATTATGGAAAAATTGGCCTTTAGAAAATTCAGCTGTCTTAAATTTCAGATGTTCACAATGAAGATTACAAAACTCAAATTCCAAATATTTTTCCATAGCATAAAATATTCAGTTATATTAAACTACAATAGTCAATAATTCAAATCAACCAAACTCTAATTGTTTGGGCAGATCTCTAGCTCCATACTAAACTGACCAATCACAGAGCCTACAGCGTCCTCTCATGTGCGTATTCTTACACTTTTTGGGAAACATAGTTAACAATAAACATTTATTTTATATGGTTAATATTGTGTCTAATTGTTTTCCTTCCATTCACTTATGATTTCATTCCAAACAAATACCGTATTTTTTACCTGCTCCTTACGATCCGCGCTATGGTTCCCCAAAACTGAGGGGGAAAAGTTGGTGCGTCTTATACAGCGAATGCAGAGCGCCGCGGAGCGGAGGGCGGTCACGGCCGTAGGAGAGGCGTAAGAGCAGCCGCTGCTTCGGCCTAGCTCCTGTTATGGTAAAAATATACCTTCTCAATTGATAATAAACACTGGAGACCGTTTCAGAGAGAACACAGCAAATGCGGCTATTTATTGTAAAGATTTAGCAGTCTCAACGCATTTCCTACACACGTGTTATCCGCATTGGAAGAAGAACCTCGAGCCTCTCAGGGCGGGACTGAAGAATGACATGTGCTCTTAAAAGTTTCTCAAATTACATTTCTCTAAATGACCACTAGATGGTAGTATTATATAGGAAAAACCCATCACACTCCGGCCATATTTGTACACCCGGCGGTGCGCGCTGATCTCTGTTCGTCGATGCAACCATAGCGCGGATCTTAAGGAACAGGTATGGAACATTACAGCCTTTTTTGTTACTTTTACTGTTTACTGACTGTTCATGTTACATGTTTGGCATATAATTGTTCTTAAACTGCTGTTAACTTCTACACAGTTGATATTAAATATTTTACTACAGTATTTGGTTCAGAATCTGTTTTTTCTAGATCTTCCTCATTTAAAATTGGTCTTATGCGTCTTATATGCCGGTGCGTCATATACAGCGAAAAATACGGTAATGATTTTATATGCAATAGTAAAAAAAAAAACACTTTAGCTCACTAATTAATATGGTAAATATAAAATAGCCAGACTATCAGTTACAGTACAGATGACACCAACACACAGCACTCATCTGAGAGAGTCAGTATTAGCAGAGGCAATTCTTACACCTAAGGATCTTACGTAACACATCCATGTTCATATAGTGCCAGAATCTTCTATTTTCACGTCAATAAAGAGCTGCATTAATAGACCACCATACACACAGTTCACTAATGATTAAGGCAGGTATGGTGCTGTAAAGAAAGACAAAGGGAGCAAACTAAATCTTATCAATAAGTGGTGTTACTACCTTTGTTTGCCTTCAAACCATATATACTTTAAACAGATAACAGACACTTCAAGCTAATTTCTAAAACCAGAGCTGCAGCCCAAAAAAAGCATACACCTGACATTGATGCTAAGTGACCTCAAGTGTGCATTAAAACATAGGATCTGGGGTGCAATAAATTGGCATCAGGTGCTCTTGACTGAAATACTTTGGCTGTAGCAGTTTGTTGAAGGGGTGGAGAATAATGAGTGTCAGTGAAGTGGAGGGTGGAGGTTCCTTAAACATTTGGGGCAGTATTTCTGCAAAGTGGATTGAAGCTTGCTCAGAAAAAAAAAAACTGGTAAATACTTATTCATAATGGACAATCAGCGAGGCATATGATTGGTTTCTGTAGCAGGACAAGGACCCCAAAGAATTTCAGCCCCCTGGTGGTTAGCTGTACCCACAACCTTCCTTCCTCCCTGCAAGTATACCTACAAGAATCGGTGCCATTTTGACGGCAAAGAGTGGGCACACCAAATATTGATTATTATTTTGATTTCCCTTTTGTTCATTCAATGCTTTTGTTCAATGGAAATGATAAACGAAGTGAAAACATTCTTTGTTTACACCTTTTTCCGCTCTTAGCCAATTCCAAACATTGTAATTAATAAACAGCATTAATTACAACACTTTGAAAGATTCAGAAGCACTTATTTTTCAAGTTTATAAAGTTTTCCCCTATTTTTGGAATTAAAAGAACCGCAAGAAAGTTACGCCAGAAAAAGGTACTCTGTTAACTGCATTTGCACCCCAAACCAGCATTTAAGAAAATTACGAGTTGCTGCGTAAATGGTTTAAACACTTCCTTGATAGCAATTGTTATTTGTGATTGATTTATCGACCTCGACATGTTCATGAGATGAAGTGTCCTGACATCTTTCATTCGAAAGCTGATAACACCACAACTCAAAATCCGCACTTAAGTGCCATCAGTTGTACATAATGTACCAAAGCATCAAAAACGAAGCTCAATCATAAAATACACACAGATAAATAAAGAAGCCCATCACCACAGAGTAAGACGTACCTAAAAAAAACCTCATGACAGCTTTGCTTTAGCTGCTCTAACACCCTTGTGCGTTCATCACGAGTTCCTGAGTGCGCTAGACCAAAGTCATGCATGAGTGCTGGAGGAATGCAGTCAGGGAAGATTCCGGGTTCCCTTTTATTACGTACAAGCCTCTGCAGGAAACACGCATGTTCAGCACTTACCATACATTGCTGTGGATGTCTGTGAAGATGCTCTCCCCTCTTTTCAATCCCTGCCAGCAGCTCAAATGCAGCTACAGATTTTCACAGATGATCAGCCCACACACACATGCTTCTGAGTGTGGATGGAGATGCACTGTCGCTGCTGGGATGACCTTGGTTATTGCGCCAGTCTCAAAAGAATAACGCTCATTTGAACACGCACGAGTGTCCATCTTCTATTGGCCAATCAGGAATGAGAGGGGAGGGGCCAGAGAAAGAGGAGGGAGAAAGGGCGGCCTAATTAATTCTCAGGAGAAGCTCCATCACATAAATATTGTTTCATACGATTTTATTTATTCTGTCTCTATAAAATTACTTTTAGTTCCTAAAAAATGGCTTTTTAATAAAAAATAAATTTAATAAATGCCATTCTTGAACCATTTGGAGTCTATGCGTTGTTTTGGTGTCTTTTAAAAGAAAATACACACTGTATCTCTTAACTCCAACTAGAACGTAACAATATCTTTAAAGATGAGGGTTTCACAACTTTATGTATAGGCAGGTCCAAAAAAGGCCACTTGGGGGCGCACAAGTGTCAGTGAGATTCATAACGATTGCCGCTTAATTAAACATTTAAGATGCACCTACTGGTTCAAATGAGGTGTCAATCAAAAGCTCAGTGGCTATATTGCCATCCATAATGTTTTTATGCAAACAGATGCTATATTTTAGAATGTGCACAAGTATAAATGTGTCATAGACTAAATATTTCACTGATTTACATGGGCTGGAGCCATTACGGTGTAACTACCAGGGCTCTGAACTGGTTCATGGAATTAAAACGAAAACGAATAAAATTTTACCAGGAACAAAAACAGAATCGATTTGAACCTTTCCGAACAGAAACGCTATTTTTAAATGAGCTTTGACTGGTTAATACTGTTATTGTATGATTTTCTTCAATATTGGAAACGGCCAATCATCACCTTAAAACTGAAGCATGTGACGTGGACGAGAAAAGCAGCCGTTTCAGCACCGTGGAAATCTGTGTTTGAGAGTTAGTCAAAAGAGAACAAGGTGCGTGAGCTGAATAACTTGTTCATATATAACTATAAAGATGGGTTTTAGTCTAATGTTCAGAGATTAGTATAGAAAATCTGTTTAGAGACATGAACACGTTTTTTTTATTTATTTTTATTTTTTTCACCTGAACCGAAACAATATATTTAGAGACGAACAGAAATCTGAGGATCTGTTAAAGACAACATTTTTGTTTGAAACAGTAATTTCTGCACTTTTGGCAGCCTGACACCAATAAAAATTGTGATTTAAAAAAAATAAAATAAAACCAGATTAATTCATTTTATCATCATTATACTTAAGAAATTTTATTAAACAAGCAGAAACGAAAAACCATCATGCTTTACTGAATATTGTGGACACGTACGAAACCAGTAGGGGCATATGGGTAGGTCAAGCGGACTCTCAATGAACTTATATGGGGTTTGGAGCGAGTGAAAAAATACAACGCTCCAACTTTTCAAAATCTGTTTCTAGCACCATGCAAAATCAACCCACTCCGCTCCCACTCACATTCACTGGATATAGCAGAAAATACATTTAATACTTATTCTGAAATAGTCAGCAATGCATGAGATCCTGCCGACAACGCCAAAAAATGTAATTGAAAAGGAGTTTGAAAACTGGAGAGACGAACTGGGAAGTAGCAGGGTCTTGAATTTAATACTAGGGAGTCATCCGTCAATGCATAGAATATCATTACATTATCATACGAGCTACTGCCAAAAAATGAGTCTCGGTGGCTGCAAGTATAAGGGGATTTGATCAGATAAGGGGTTACATAAGTCATCATTTATAATGTTGATGTGGTAGCTCAGTTTTTGGAGTAATCATCACCGTGAGATTTATTTTAAACATCAAGAAGACTTGGACTTTACGTATGTCACTTTCCAGCCTGGGTGGCGCACAGAAAACTCTTAATTCTCCTTACAACTTCATCCCTTTCTATTTCAATTCCAACTGTTAGCACTAGATTGGCCATAATTCCCGAATTACAAGTCCCAAAAGAGTAGTTTACATACAAACTCCAAGCAACACCCATTTCTGCAACATCGTATTCAAGCAGCATTATGCAAACAACGCATGCCCAAATAGAAATACATTTAAACTCCATTGGATGATACTAGACATTGTTTTAAAATATACACACCAATAACTTTTAAACCCTTCTTTCTCAAAATGAATGCAATCCAAACTCCTACCCTCTGCACCTCTCACGATGTATGCTCTGCAGCTTTGTTTTTAAATGTGGAAAGTCTCCAAAGCTACTCAATGGCTTTCTTCTGAGTGAATGTAACTCTGTTCGAAGAACACAAGGAGATGGGAGCGCTTACCACGGCTCGGGCGATGATCCAGCAGAGTTCGCCAGTCCAGTGCGAGCCTTCGGGTGGCAACCGGTTCAGAGACAGCCATGGATACACCAATGAACTCAAAGTTACAGATGTATGTCTTTAAAATCCTAAAATCGAGCACCGAACGTTCAAGCAACTTATTCTAAACTTGATTTATCTTTCCGAAGCCACGAACACACAAACAAGCAAGCAAAATAGAACAATGACAAACCAAAATCCTCATCTAAGCGATCTCTCACGCTGAAGGTTTGGGACCTGAAGGTCTTTCAAAAGTGAAGTTTTCGACTCATGCCATCTCTGGAGCACTGGGCAGATTCTTGTTCGCTTGCCTGTCACTGACAACGTCTCCTCGCCCCGACAAACTCCCACACTAGCTTTCTCTCTGGAGTTTACTGAGACAATGACGGAGGAGGAATACTGAAACTCATTGTGCCAGTGAGATGTTTATTAATGAGGGAGAAAAATGCAAACCAGCCAAATCCATGTACTCTTTTTACAAACTATCTATATATAGTGCAAAACAATGATGTGAACAATCTATTTCTCTAAAAATCTGCACAGAAACAGCTGAAAACTTTTTTGCACAGCTAAAAACAGTCACTTTTAAGGTATAATGGAATGCATTTTTGTTTCTCTGTATGGTGTACGGCTCTCTGTACGGCTCAATGTAGTCAAATAAGAATTTTTTTTCATTAATGAATAAAATGCAGCAAAATACAATACAAATTTGACAAAATGTAATATAAATGTCCAGTTCAACATCTACAAAACCTGTTCCATGTATACGTTGACCGGTTATCTAAAAAAATACATTTGAAAAGACTCTTTTAAGTTATATAAGCAAGGCCTTAGTTACATGTAAACAATATATAATCACCAATATATAGCAATAATAATAACATGTAGCGCAATCACAGCTTTAAAACAGTTCATAGAGGTAAGTATATAAGAAAACCACGGTTGTTACCCGTCATGATGCCTCTTAGCACCAGGTGTCGCACTCAACCGGATAATGTTCCACCTTGGCATCAAGCGGTCCGACGCTGGACTTCACGCCAAGCAAAGACGATCTTTTCCGGTCAATCACAGTAGGAAAGTCGCAGGACTCAATTGGGCCTGCTAGTAAGTAGCATGTGTCAGAATCAAAACATATTGCGTAAACCGAAAACAAAAAGTGCTCATATGTACAGTTGTTAAAAGAGCTAAAATATTTTGTCTGTAAAATGTGAGTTTTTTGTGGTAATTATTCATTTCCGGTGTTGTTTTTACGGTCCATGTTCACGCTACACCGTGACACTAAAACACGACATTGTCGTCATAAAATAGCTTAGTTTGAATGGGGCTTTCGTTTCATTCAGCTAATAAACTGCAGTTTCATAACGTCATCTAAAGAAATAAGTATTCTTGTACACAGGATGAGAACATGCACGTTTAACAAAATAAAATATCCATGATGGTGAAATAACTTTTGTCATTTAATCCTCACCTCTTGTTTTGTGCTTC
The DNA here is from genome assembly GCA_007224835.1 of Danionella cerebrum. NCBI lineage: Eukaryota > Metazoa > Chordata > Actinopteri > Cypriniformes > Danionidae > Danionella > Danionella cerebrum. The sequence continues at coordinate 53,904 of SRMA01026171.1, read as the reverse complement.
ATAGTCTGGTTTTGTGAGATGATAATAAAACTCCTCTCATGATCTGTCAATACAGAAAGTAAACATAACTGGCTCGTTTTCTCTCACTACCGTCATGTAGTCACAGAGGGTGGCCTGGCTGTTTTACGGGGACCTCCCCGTTACACAAATGACATAATGTCTTTACTTGACATACTGTCAATTATCTTTCAAAATCAAACTGCTTTGGACTTCCTTTGGAGTCAGTGTATTATCATTATATATATATATATATATATATATATATATATATATATATATATATATATATATATATATATATATATATATATATATATATATATATATATATATATATATATGTATGTGTGTGTGTGTGTGTGTGTGTAATGGTATGTTTATTTGTGGGGTTATTATTTTACCGTAAACCCTTACAAGTATATCCCAGAGTTGTGTCAATGCTAACTGAAGAAAATGTCAAAGTTAAATAAAAGACCTGTTTTCTAAATACAGAAACGTTATAGCTGTATCACTCAAAATTATAGATGTAAAAAAGCTGCTTTTGAACAACATTTATTTTGCGTGTTTTCATTGCTTTGTTTTTGAGATCCATTCAATTTTATAAACTAAGACCAAATGGAAAATCATGCACATTTTATAATGTATAAAATGCATCAAATGTATAAAATATGAATGTATTCTATTTGTAAAATATAATTGTATCTATTTATGTAATTGTATTTACACATTAAATGGGCCTTTGCATATAAGACATAAATGGATGCAAGATAATTTTCCAGGAAGTACAAGTATTTCTAGTTTTGCATGAGTTATGCTCACTTTACACACTCCTGTACATGAGGTGGGCTTATTCACATGACAGTTGTAATCAGCTAAAAAACGAAATACGTTTTTCTATTTTAGAGATAAACTCAAGTTGTGTCGAAAATTCTTGAAATGTAAGTTGCATTGGTGAAAAGCATCAGTCAAATGCACAAACATTTAAATGCCTATATTATTTTTTATTGTGTACGTTATTTATGAATTTTAACCATTGTTCCAATATAGGTTTTAAAAGAAAGGCTAAGAAGGATGACATTGAAGAAATAAACCAACAATTTAAAACAAATCTGTCTTTTCTGCTTGATGGTCCCACTGCACCAGCATATGGCCTTAACATAGAAAATGGAGGTTCATATGGCCCCCAGGAAAATGCCTCCCCAGACCATCTCTGACCCTCCACCAGAGGTTGTATGTTATATTAATGTTATATGTTAACAATATATGATGTTATATTAAAACCACTAGCCACTTTGATACAGATGTTGGCTCTGCAATTTTTCTGCTTGATGGTCCCTGATTTGAGGCCAACTTACTGTTTTGAATGAGTTATTTAGCACATAGCATAATACATATTGGTGAAAGTGTTTGTCAGTATTGTTGTTTTTGAGTACAGGTGCATCTGAGTAGTATTTGCATGATTTTATCATGCTAATTTCTACAAACGTCCAATGAAAGCCTTTCCAGTCATGCCAAGACCAAGATTGCACAGATATTATACAAGATATTAAAAATTCCAAAATTATTATTTTTGTGTATCCTATGTGGCAGAGTTTAATTCAATAAAGAACAGAATTTAAGCTGAAACATAATGGGTTATAACAGGAAGCAACTGTATTCTGCTTAACCAGCTAATGTTTCTAAACGTAAATGTGTTTACACTGGCCAGGATCCAACTGGATGTTTTTAGCGGAGCTAATGCTCTCCTCTACCTCAAATTACCCTCACCCAACTTAAACTCTGTCACAGAGGTGCGTTATCTTCTTCCTGATGGATATTTCTGTCAATGGCATCAGTCAGTTGTGTCCAAAGATCAAGTACTCAGTTGTTGCACTGATTGTTGACAAAGGCTTTTAGTTTATCTGTGGCCCAATTCTTACCGAGGTTTGTCAATTTCCTGTTTCATAAACTACACAGAAAACCATCAAATCTCACATTTGGAACAGTCTAATCAATCATTTAAAAAAAAAAATCACAATTTTGATTATATTTTAACAAACAACAGTTTTTAATTGATAAAGGATCCATTATATGACAAGAGATGCATTTTATGTCTTCTTTCAGCCTATTTCACTCATTTCGATGCTTTGAATACAAGAAATGCAATTGATATGTTTAACTCTGATGGGCTTTGCCCTGAAACAGAAATAGCACTTCTGATGCTTTAGCTGGCTGCCTGGAAACACATAGAGCTCAGGATAGATCTTTTGCTGTTTAAGAGGACTCGACAGAATCATGTGTGCATTAACTGATTAGTGAGCTCTGTGAATCCCATTAGCACCAAGCTACCATTGCTAATGCCCCCCTAGACCCATTGTATTGACCATCAAATACTGTCCTTTGCTAATAATGAAGTGAGATCCAAATCGCTTTCTTTTGCTTTCCATGAGTTTGATACCATCATCTTTCCATTTTGTGAATAACAAGTGGAAAAGGCAGCACATTGGCTGATCTAGCTTCTATGGAAATACATCAAGCTAACTCCAAATGTGCCTAACCTTTACGCTACAACATCTAGATGTGCTCCTGATTAGATTGTAAGTGTTCTGAAGGATCTGCCCCTAGGCTTTGATCAGGACATCACTCAGGTTTGTTGAGTGATGTGGCATTAATGGTTAGAGCCAGACATATCCCAGAGGTACAAGATTGGATTGACATCTTGGGATGGACAGTTAGTCCAGAGCATCAATGTCTTTATCGTGTAGGAACATGACACGCTACAGCCACATGAAGCCAAATAGGTCTAAATGGCCCTCCAGGGAAATGCCTTCCCAGACCATCACTGACTCACCACCAAACTGGTCATGCTGCATGATGTTGAAGGTATCAGAATGATGAACATTTTTTAGTTGTGCCAAAAATTCCCATCTTAGCAATCTCGCCATTTCTGATCACTGTTTATTATTCCTTCCGAGTGTGCAAACTAATTTTCCCAAGTATACCCTTGGTCTGGCTAATTTACTGACTTGTATGACTGTCAAATAAATTTTTGGTCTTTTACAGGACAGTCGGTACACAAGAAGGGGAAGGTGAAGGAACATTTGGATTTAAACTTGGAAATGTTCAATACCCACTGTTCCTTCAAAGCGGATGAGAGGTGGTACCATTTCAATGTAGTACACAAGAAATAGACTAGTCTTTCACAGATTTTTATTTAGCTGTGACTAGGTCCAGTCATATCATGCAACTCCTTGTGGGCCATGCAAAAGGTAGTTATGTGGTCTGATAAAAACAGCTTTCTGAGCAATTGTCTTGAGAATTTTCCTCATCAGGTCACTTTTCAAAGCCTTGAGCACGGTGCGCAATTAGTAAATTCTGTCCCAAGCACTTTATCCAGCTTATAGCCAACATTACCTGATCCTACTGACCCCAACTTTAGTTCAGACAGACACTTTTATTCAACGTCATTACAAAGAATTTGGCTATTATCCAAATATTGCTGTAACGTTTTAGATTTTACATTGAGTAAACACTAACTCTAGGTTTATTACCCTTAAACTCTTGCATTGTGGCTCCTATTAGGGTTTCAAAATTGCATTAATAGTCAGATATATTAGCATAAATCAGTAAAAAAAATGACATTTAACTCTATTGTTAGTTCTTGTGACGTCAGTGATGGATGCTTTGAGTAGCCTAGCCACGAGTGCTGAGTAACTAATCCTATTTGGGCAACTTGAGCTTCTATCTTGCTTTCGGCGTAGCAATCTGTTGATCGCTTCTCGGCTCAATGAATCACAGAAGCATGTTCTTCTCTCTGGTCATACAGATTTTTCCTCAACAGTTTGGAGCATAGATTGTATCATGTATTTGTTTGCCTGGAATTTTAGGATAAAGACACGAGGATCACTGGAAAAACTCTTCGATGGAGCCAAATGAATGGATTTCAGGATGAGCTTCGAAATATCCAAAGAAGAGTTGGGAAATATGTTACCACAGAGGTAAGTTTAATGCATTTACCGTTTGGTTTAGTGATTCTTGATCCAAAGGGTAAGATCAAATACTTGATTGTTGCTGAAATGTTAATTCAGAAATTTCACATACTGCATTTTCACTCAACATCACAAAACAAATGAAAGAGCATTTTACTTAGTGCATTGAGCATTAAGAAAATATATACACAAGATCTAACACGTTGGTGCCTTCTGTTTACCTCTGAAACCTGTAAATGGATCCATTCTTACTTGGGAAGAGCTGGTTTAAGTTGGGATCGCAGGTGTGGGGAGGGTTGTGTACGGTGAGACAGAAAGGGATTGTTTATAACAGCTAACAGTATTATGAAGCTCAGTGCTAAATCTGGCAGCTCTGGTAAAGCACATGGTGACATCAGAAGGCCAGTTCAGTCCGATGATGGTTGGTAATTTCGTTGACTGATTAACTTGTAGGTCTATATTTTGCAGTTGACCTACAATTAGCACCAGAGATGGAAAATTGACTATTAAGTATCTTAATGCAACATAGTTAGTTCTTTTGGAGTTTATTTTTGGACATGCAACATCTTTTGACATTAACAAGCTAAAATTCTGAATATTTCAGAACTCAGTTTTATTTCATAAATATATATTTTATTGGAGTTCGCTCTGGAGTACCCAAAGTTAATTTGTCCTAGGAGGAGTGCAACCCGTGTAAAAGAAGATGGACAAAACATAAATGGGGGAGAGTGGGGGGTCATTTCAGCATATTATATTGAGAAACAGGCTAGAAAGCACCAGGTCTGGTTAAATAGAATTGAGATTTTGTGTGTGTGTGTGTGTGTGTGTGTGTGTGTGTGTGTGTTTGTGGGGGGGGGGGGTTTCAAAGTTGAAAACGTTGGAGTTTGTGGATCATTAGCTGTTCCCACTTTCAGTTTAGGAATGTGAAACAGTTAACCATCTGTTGAAACCAACCAATCAGCTGCATAAAAGGCTCTCATTGGATGCAACTCATTAAAAATTTAATTTTATTTGCAGTCAAACTTTTCCGTTTCTTGTTTGCTTGTCGCTGGTTCCAATTCTCCGTTCAAAACAATGTTCACTTTGACCAAATTGAGCCAAATTTCCTTTGCAGTCAGCAAAATAGCTCTGGCCCAACTTTGCTATTTGTCTCTCTCATCTGACATTCATCTGGTACTAGTATATTGGATGTGTGCCATAGTATAATAATTCATGGGACACAGGCCAGACTTTATATATAGTGTTTCATAGGTTTTTAATTATGCTGCAACCTTGTGACATATGCTTGCGATCAGTGGCCATTGTCTGGAAACCAGACATGTGCCATAGTTCATTGTGGTACTTGGACAATATGATGGAAATACATACATTAAGATACAGAAACTTCATTATAATCTTTTCCATTGCATTGAAGAGTGTACAGGCCCAAGGTCAGGCTAACCTGAGTTCAAAAAGACTCACTCGCCCCCACCCCCACCACTCCTGAAAGCTGAAGTCAGCATTTCTTGCAAAAAGTACATGATGTCCCATGTCCCCCCTCTTGTAAAAGTGAAGCTTCGTTCACACCCACCGATCTGAAATGTATAAAAACCCTGAACAAACTGCCAATAAATTCGTGACTGGTTGATGCATGATCCCTGTGTCGTGTTTCTGTCCTCGTCACCTTCTGAGATCTCAGAATACTTCGTCTCGAGACAGAAAGGAACGGAGTCCTTCCATCACAACAATGCCAAAGCAAGCTAGCTGTATGGCTAGATTTGTGCTAGATAAAATTGCTATGTGGATTGGAGAATACTACCATTGTTGTAATGAGAACCTGTGTCTCTAGACTTTAAATGGTCCATATGCTGCAAAGCTTCCTGAGAAATTTATTTACAGTGTAGCAACACTTCCAAACTTGAGTTCCCTACACAAACATGTCACCAAACTTGTAGCATAACAATCTTTTTTTGACAATAGAACAATTGACCACCACCAGTTTACATTGTTTAGCAGACAACAGTGTCAGATATTAAACGTTTCAGGATGTTCTTCTAGAGACTGGGGTTCCAGTTTCCCTTCCAAATAAATTCCCTGTCCTTGAAACACCTGCTTTTTTGTCGCTACTAGATGACAAGTTGCTGTATTTTTTTGAGTACTTGTATGTTTGTTTAGCTACCAAGGTAGAAATTAAGAGATCTAAATAAAACCAAGAAAAGAGCTAACTGTAAAAGGCAAAGGGAACGCAAAGACTTACAAAACATGTCTGCCAGTGCTGAAATCAGACGTGTATGGGTCTCTGGTTTTTTAATAGCCTTTTGTCTTTTTCAGATGTGGATGACCCCCCTAACTCTTCTCTGAAAGGGAGATTCAGCAAGTTTTAGTCGCATGGCTAAAGGAGTTGTTTTAACCTTCCATTTGCAATGGTAACGTTTAGCGACACCGCGGACATCCACAAGATGCAGCCGCCATCTTGCATCCCCACACCAATGTCGCCAGGCCTTCGCCGCAAACAACTGCTTTGGCAGAATGCAGTGAAACACATCATCAGCCAACAGGGGATGAGGCAACAAGTTGGCGTGGAGCCAGCTCGCAAGATTCACGTCACCGACGCCTACATCGATGAAATCAACCAACAGATACGCAGCAAAGCATCACGGGGAATCACTAAGCGGCGCTCCTCGGTTGCCAGAGTCCACCCTTCGTTTTTTGGTGAACGTAGCAGTTCATCCAGTACGCAAACTGGAAGCGACTATGTCAGCGATGCTGACTTTTTCGTGCACTGGGGCCACATCATCCACGGAGTGCATGTGCCAACGTTGAGACACATCTTCAAATCTAAAGACCTTGAAAAACTCTACCAGCGACATTCCTCGCATACTAGAAGAACCTCGTTAGTTGTCACGAACATCATTGATGCTGCTGCTAAACTGCATCTGCTTTTGCTGTACCTGGCAGTGGCGCCAGATGGTTTGGATGTACAGATGGGGTGGCTTACGGGGTTCTTCATGGGCTGCGCGATTGCCCTATGTGTTTTGGTTCTCACGTGTAAACGATCACATTCGCCGAGATGGTTGCATTATGCTGGACTGGCTAGCTGGCTGTCACAGACTGCTCAGGTGTTGGGTGGGCTGGCATACGGTCTGGAAAGAGACCAGTCCTGGTACGTTCTCTTTACTCTGTTTGCCACATACACCCTGCTTCCGCTACCACTGCTCTGGGCTATCGGAGCTGGAACCATCACCTCAACGCTGCACCTTGTTGCTGAGACAATCCGGAACATCAACGAAATCGGACTTTTACGCAAGGTATCGATGAATGATGGGGTGGTTTCTGTAATGTTTACAACCAAGTAATGGGTCAATCTGGATTGAATTCATTTTTTCTTTAGATTCTCGCCAAGGCTTTGCTGTACACAAGCATGAATGTTGCGGGTCTGTTCATCCATTACCTAACCGACCGATCCCAGAGACAAGCCTTTCTTGAGACACGCCGCTGTATAGAAGGCCGCATGAAACTCGAAACTGAGAATCAAAGACAGGTAAGAGAAACTGGAACTTGTGTGGTGGTACAACTTGAGTCCAATTCCTGTTTTTGGACTATGGGAAAAAATGGGAAACCCAAGCAACAAACAAGATACTGTTAAATATATTTAATTTGTAGAGATATGGCAGAAAAGTGAAGAGTTTGTTGAAGAGAATGGTGTTCAGGTTTGCTGGCTACAGTGGCAAGGGCAAAAAAATAACACAAATAATACTCTACTGGGAGGCAGATCAACTCAACGCATGCTGAAAACTGCCAAACCTGTGCTTGAGAAGGACAGAAAAACTGGACATTTGTCTCAAATGTGAGTTTTCCACTCAGGAACGTTTGGTGCTGTCAATCCTGCCCCGCTTTGTTGCCTTGGAAATGATCGCTGACATGACTTCTATTGATGACGAGCTTGATCCACAGCAATTTCACAAAATATATATCCATCAGTACAAAGATGTCAGGTATTCCACAGCCCGTTACTGCATGTCATTTTTGCTGAAATAGCACTCTTCATCATAATTCTGCTCATTATTATTTTCTTCCAGTATCCTCTTTGCTGATATAAAGGGCTTCACGCTGTTATCCATGAACATGTCGGCTCAGGAATTAGTGCGCTTACTCAATGAGCTCTTTGGACGTTTTGACCGGCTAGCTGAGGTAAGCTTTTAGATTTAATTTGGTGGGAATTCCAAAGCCTGCTTACTTACGGAGACCCTTCAAGATTTGTTGAGCTGCTATATTTGCTTTATTTCAGGATTATGACTGTTTGAGAATAAAAATTCTTGGGGACTGCTACTACTGTGTGTCAGGGGTGCCAGAGCCTCAGAGAGCACATGCCCGCTGCTGTGTGGAGATGGGGCTTGCTATGATCAGCACCATACGGTATAACACAATGCTGATTAATCTGCTGTGTGTTTAAAAACATAATCAAAGATTGAGAAATTTTAACGACTTAATAATTGATTTTTTTCAAGTCAATGCAAATTTCTAGCAACCCTTACATAAAATAGTGTTGATTCTTTTATAAGTAAATTAAAGTTAGAGAATTTACTTGTAATTTTAATGTCTTATTTATTTGGCCACATTTATATGAGAAATTTGAGTTGGATTCTAATCACCCAAGTATAATTTTGGGTGAAAAATTGTCATGCCCAAAAAATGTTTAATACATTTTTTATACATTTTGAAGAGGAAAACAAACCTGGTAAATCATTGTGCTGACTCTTTTGTGAAGATTATTTGTTTCATTCTAAAAAAATAAGATAAATGAAATAGTTTGGCAGAATTGTGTTAAAAGTACACTTAAATGCCAGAAGTGGATATTTAAATACGAATTTTGAGAAAAACACACAAATATTTTGTGACTTAAAATTGTATCAAATATATCCATCAATCCATTCATAAAAATATGTTAAAAGTATGTTTTTATGCAGAGATTTACCTTCAAACATTAGTTCCCCTAGTCTCTTAATTCACACCAAATTGTTTGGGGTGTTTTATCATTTTTCAAAATCTATCCAATAATTGGCAATCACATTTTTTCCCCTAAGTTTAGTATGGATCTGTGAATCCAATCAGTTGAATAGCATTCTAGTATACAATCATCAAAGAGTTTTAATTTTAATCACCCGTTCTTTTTAGAGCTACATAGTGCAAAGGAAAAGTAAACCTTAATATTTTCTAAATATTGTTTAGCAACTACTGTATACTCCATTTATATACCACTTGATAATCAAGTAAATCTGGCAAAAAAAATTTTATCGTGCTGGTATTAAAACTACAATGTCACTCTAAAAGAGATGGATTTATAGTAGGAAAAATACAGTATTGTTTTATTATACTGAAACGCTAATGGTCAAATCAGAACCAATGATGAATCAGAACCAAGCCATGTCACCTGATACAAATAGGTAACCATCTAATTTTCTTGGAGAAAATCAATCAAGAATGAGTTCAAAACAACAGGTGTTCCTTTAACATTAGTTTGGCTTCTGAGGTAGACTCCATGTTCTATGTATAGTTGGTTAAGCAAGTATTGTTTACTATCCTTTGAGCTTATTTGCACATTAAGTCACTTAGGAGGATTCCCATCTGTTTATTTTAGGTCGGTGAGGAAACAGGTGAACTTTGACATGGACATGCGGATTGGGATCCACTCCGGCTCGGTTCTTTGTGGGGTTCTGGGATTGCAGAAATGGCAGTTTGATGTGTGGTCCTGGGATGTGGGTATTGCCAACATGCTCGAAGCTGGGGGGATCCCTGGGTGAGTAAACTACACTTTGTATAATGCACCAGGTAAAGCGGGAGCATTTTCACAATCTGTGCACAAACTTTGATGTTGCCTTGTACAAGTGGAGTTTAAAGAGATTTTAAATTCTTACTCTTTATTCATTCCAAAATGGAATGGTTGCCATGGTAAGATTTTTAGTTGCTATGGAGGAGTCATTGACATTCAATGTCTCTATGATTTTCTTTAGCTGAGATAGTGACATTCCAAAATGGTTGTTATGGTAAACATCAGGTTGCTATGGAGCGGTCAGCAATGTTTTTGTTTTCTTTGTCACTGCAAGTTATATAAACCAACCCTCACGTCTATCTTTTATCAATGCTGAGATAGACTCTAGAAATTGTAGTTGCTAGGGTAAACTGTTTGGTTACTAGGGAGCTGTGAGCGATGGGAATAAACAATTGTATGTGTTAGGATGATTAACATAGACAATGTGCTGTTTACAGATGTAAATATTGGTATGAATGCTCAATCACTGGCAAAGCAAATTAGGTTTGTCTATAAAAATGCTGGATTTATTTGTAAAATTGACACAAATTTGATGCCATATCCCTTTATAAACAGGCGAATCCATATTTCCCGTGCCACACTGGACTGCCTGGATGGGAACTACCAAACAGAAGATGGACGTGGATATGAGCGCAACGAATTCCTACGCAAGCACAACATTGACACGTTCCTCATCTGCCACAAAGAAGAAGATCTGAACGAAATTGAAACAGAACATGCAAAATCCAGACAAAGCAATCGCTCCTGGAACAAAGAGGTAACAACTTACCCAACTCATATTGCTGATTGCCTATCAAGATTTCCCTTTTCAACACTTAATGAGCCAATCTTTGGTGATTTTCAACCTTACAGATCCTGGTCTCCTTCTCCAATGGTTCTTACACACAACTTCCTTCATCCTCAGGGTGCCGAGCCCCGTCGAAAGAAATCAACAAAAGGATTGAGCATGCCATCGATCTCCGAAGCAGCGAGCGCATGCGCAAGGAGCATATCACTCCAGCCACTCTGGTGTTTAAGGATGCACACATTGAGGAAAAGGTACTGGATGTGATCTTAAAGAGGCCTTAAAGAGTAAAAGATTTTGAGGTTTGACCGAAAGTACAGTGTTCTGCGACTTTACTAGACAACAAAGAGCTTCAGTACTTTTTGACAACTAAAAAAAAATAAGTTTGGTAGATTTGATCCCTTTACAAATATCCCCAACTACAGAAACCCTCAGTGGCCACTTTATTAGGTACACCTGTCCAACTTCTCGCTAACACTTAAATTTCTACACTGCAAAAGAGCATCTCTGAACCCACAACACATCAAACCTTGAGGTAGATGGGCTTCGGCAGCAGAAGACCACAATTGTCAGCTAAGAACAGGAAACTGAGGCTACGATTCGCACAGAATCACCAAAATTGTGCAATAGAATATTGGAGAAACGTTGCCTGGTCTGAGGAGTCTCGATTTCTGCTGCAATATTCGGATGGAAGGTCAAAATTTGGCATCAATGACATGAAAGCATGCCTTGTATAAATGGTTCAGCCTGGTGGTGGTGGTGTCATGGTGTGGAGGATATGTTCTTAGCACACTTTAGTACCAATTGAGCATCGTGTAAATGCCACAGCCTCCCTGAGTATTGTTGCTGACCATGTGGTCACAGCGTTCCCATCTTCTGTTAAAAACTTCCAGTAAGATAAAGTATCTCCGACTGGTTTCTTGAACATAACAATAAGTTACTGTAGTACAATGGCCTCTACAAAGGAGTAAGGCAGTTCTGAATGCAAAAGGGGGTCCAACCCAGTACTAGTAAGGTGTACCTAATAAAGTGGCCAATGCTTAAGTTGTTTTTAGAAGGAAACTTGAATTCGCCCAAAACGTACTTCTTCTGAAACAGTCCATTTCGTTCAAATTTCAGTTCTCGCAGGTGAGAGATGAGTTGTTTAAGACCAATCTAGTTTGCTCCTTCATCATGCTCCTTCTCCTCATGGCTGTCCAAGCCCTCATCCCTGCGCCCAGGTAAGGAGTTCATGGTCTGGTAGGATTATACAAGAATCAAAGGTGGTGGCTGTTCGTGCCAAATTCTTCAGATCATCTTAACGTTACTCCTAGGTTGTATCTCTGGACGGTCCTCCAGTTCGGTCTGTTCCTGTTTGGGTATCTGTTATTGTTGGTGATGACCCTGGCGGAAGAGTTTAAACATTGCCCAAGCTTTCTTCAGCAGTTCTGCTGCTGGATCCATGAAAACAACAGCATGCGAAACCTTCTCACCATCTCAGCAATAGGCATCAACTTTAGCACGGCCCTCATTGATATTGTAAGGGTTGACAAAACTTAGTGCTCATCTTTTCCCACAGAAATGATTAATCCCATTGACGTCTGTTTTTGCATTTTGCTTTCCAGACCTGGTGTACATCAGTGACTAAAAACACTGGCAACCATGAAGCAGAAGAGCATCAGATCAGCCAGAAGCTCCAATGTGGCTGCACCTACCCTGAGGTGTCTGAATCTGACAGCTCTCTTTTGATGATTTGAGACTTTTGATGTTTAATCTTTGCCTGCAGTTCTTTTTTCTTAGTGGGGTGGTCTCGATGGTGACCTGTGCTGTGTTCCTGAGGATGGGGTCTCTCTTGAAGTTGACTATTCTGCTGTTGGTGGTGGTTGTCTATACATACTTCATCGAAGTGTCCTTCCATGTGCTAAATGCACGCCAACAAGAGCAGGAACAGTTAAATAGGTGAGTGTCTACCTCTAGTGGCAAAATATTTGTGTAGTTCTTTTTTTTCTTCCCTTTTTTCCATTTTTTTCTATTAGCGTAGTTCTACCTGTGAATCGAGATGTCCTAGTCTGCAGTTGGGTTAAGCCCCGCCCACGTGTTGTCTCATTGGTTGTACTCTCTTACCCCCAACCCTGTTTAGCATGGTAGTGACATCATGATTCAACATTCAGTGGGTACTTGTGTGAATCCCCAACTTGAGACAATGTGTGACCAAGCAGCAAACCCTACTTTCTCTCATGGTGCGTAATAGTGAAGGATCCTGCAGTTCATACACTTACCACTAGAGGCTGACTTCAGAAGTGAGCGGGTGCCGTTGACAACCATTTTGAAAAGCAGCTAAAAAACATGGTTAAACCCCTGTCTTACATAGCAATTGACAGAACGTCCATGAAAATTCTGACGGCGATGAATTTTTTGCACTCGTTTGTTATATTCATCTTTATATGTTTGGTAAATGAGGGTGTGGTTTCTTGAGTGACCTGGCCTACCTGGATTCCTTTGTATTTCGATTAATCTGACGTCAGGCTCTTTCAAGGAAGGCGAAGGATAGGCAATGCCCCATTTGAGTTGGATATGGCAAGCCATTTAACAGTTAATATTTCTATAATTATAATTTCTTTTAATGATAATATTAATAATGTTCCTGACATCATAATTTCAAGTACAGATCTACAACTGTAATTTGACTAGTCGCAAATGAAATTAGATGTCTGCAATGTTTCTGTGGGGTGGCAATGACTTGGCGACACCCAGTTTGAGACACAAAGACCCTTCATCACAAACCAATTGGTGACGTGACTGACACTGTCCATATTGTATAATAAGTTTGCTTGAAACTTTTTTTCCGCAGTTAAAGTTGAGCCTTTTAACAATGGTATCGATCTGCTCACTACTGCCACCAGCCTCAAGTGGCCAGTCGGCGAATTTCTGCTTCATTAACTTCATCCAGAGGGAAAATGGGATTTTGCTGATAGGTTTTGTTGTTTCTATTTAATCCAGACAACACCCAGCAGTGGAAAACGTCACTTGTAGTACCTTTCAAAGTGATTCCTTTGTAAATTTGCCGTAAAAACTTTTTTTAAGGACCCACTACCTCAGACGAAAAGGAGTCTCAGTTCTGCTGATGGCAATGTTTGTTATTGCTGTGATATACAACGGACGGCGGGTATGACTTTATTAATACTTTATTTTTTACAATTGGGAAAAATGTACAATTTTTTTATATTAGATATTGTTTTGTTTACATCCCCTTGTTCAGTGGGAGGCCACGACTCGCCTGGACTTCCTGTGGCGTTTACAAGCCCAACAGGAGGTGCAAGAAATGAGAGACCTGAGAGAACATAATGAGTGTCTCCTGCATAACATCCTGCCTGCACACGTTGCCCGTCACTTTCTAGAGAGGAACAGAAATGACCAGGTAAAACATGCTACGATTAAGACTTTCAGAGAACCTTCCAAACCCGTTCTTCAGAGTTTTTAGATTAATGAATGACTCTCTGGTTTCAATAAAGTGCTCATGTGATATCAAGCCATTCTGCAGCCATCATCACCAACGGTTCAGTAGGTCCTTATCATACATGTCTTATCCACCAGTGGGTGTTTTTTTTTGGCAAATATATATGAGCCATTCCACCAAATGGGTGCCATTTGCTTGTTGTAACTTTTAAAAGATTATTTTTTTACCTTCTTTTCCAATGGACACACATACGTATGCATTACAAATGGGTATTGGTCCATCTTAAGTAAATTCTTTTTTTTTAGATTCATAATCTAAAGATGGCTGCCGTTTTTTTCATGTTACTAAACCTCTTGCTATTCTTTATATAAGAAACATGACAGTTTTTAGCAAAGAATTAGCAAATACATGCTAACATGGTGCACATGATTAAAGAACCTGAAAATGTATCTAATATGTGCAATTGTATGTTAAATTTCCAAAATAATTTGAGTGACAGTATAGTATTTTTCAGATATTGTCACAAAATCATTAAATATGTAATAAGAAATTGAGAGAATGTACCTTTGCTCTTCTTGCGGTCCAAGTGATGCAACAACCTGCTGAAAAACTGACATGGAAAGGTAGGAACACAGCAGTATTTAGATGAGCCACTCAAAAATCCACCAATTAGAAGCTTGAGTAGGCACAGTGGTTTCTTATCTTACCATTCTAATCCACTAAAGCTGTACATTCATATGCCTAAGGACACGGCTGTTTTTAATGTTGTGGATGTGGACAAAATAGCAAAGTTTCCTCTTTTGCTGATATTGAAACCGAATTTCAAGGGAAGAGTATGGTTTTTGAAAGTCACTGATCACTTTGTTCTAAAATGCTACTGGTCTAATCGAATTCAATGATCTACGCTTAGCTGTGCTAAAAGTGCGATTCTAGACAGAATAGATAAAAAATGAGAAAACATTGCTTATTATCTTGGGTGAAGATGCAGAATGAGTTAACTTTAAGTTAGCTTTTAGTAGCATACTTCAATTCGTTTTGTACCGTCTGAGGTGACGGTGGAGAGGGACGTCTCAAAAGTCCAGAATGAAAATGCTAAATAGAACTCTAAGGTATAGCAACCATTGGAGACTTGCTAAGGTATAAGAAGGAATGAGGTCTGGTTAGAAGATCATTAGGATCTTTAAAATAACTCTTGTCTTTAGCCTTTTAGTAATGCTTCTATTTCAACATAAGCTGCACATACTTTTGTCCAGGAGCTGTACTCTCAGTCGTATGACGAGGTGGGCGTCATGTTTGCCTCCATCGCTGGTTTTAATGAGTACTACGAGCAGAAGGAGATCAATAATGAGGGTGTTGACTGCCTCAAGCTGCTCAACGAGATCATTGCAGACTTTGATGAGGTAGGGGATTTGTTGTGCGCTTTACTCATATGTAGTCTTTAACAGCTTGGGTTCTCTCTGAAACAGCTGCTGGAAGAGTCATACTTCTTGGACATCGAGAAAATCAAAACCATAGGCAGTTGTTACATGGCAGCGTCCGGTCTGTCGCCAGACAAACAGGTAAGGGACGCTTTTATGTTTTTGGTCTTTTTCTATGTACTGTTATAATTGTTGTCCTTTGTCTTTGTCAGACTCGTGTTGTGAACAACTGGCATCATCTCAGTGAATTGGTTCTGTTCGCTCTGGCCATGCAGGAGACCCTGAGGGAGATCAACAAAAATTCCTTGAAAAATTTCCAACTCCGTGTTGGTAATGTCTTCAAACAAAGCAGAAAAGCTATCAAAATTGAAATGTTTTGGAACATATGACAATTAATTTTCCCTCTGGGAATATTTTAATTCTGCCCTGTAGGGATTGCCCACGGTCCTGTTGTTGCCGGGGTCATTGGTGCCACCAAACCCCAGTATGATATCTGGGGTATGACTGTGAATTTGGCGAGTCGAATGGACAGTACTGGGGTTAGTGGAAGAATCCAGGTCCCTGAAGGCACGCGAAATATTCTGGCCGACTGGGGGTTCGTGCTGGAGTTGCGTGGTGAGATATACATCAAGGGTGTCAGTGAGAGAAAAGGACGGGTCCGGACGTACTTTATCAGCACCAAAAAGCGCCAGATATCATGCAATGGAACTACAGACAGAGGGAAAAATGGACACAGTGGAAGAACTACCCTTGCCGCCATTGTCTTTGGGCTTGTACAAGCCATTCACAGAGAGAAACAGAGAGGAACCAATGGAGGATTCACTCTGGCAAACAGCAACTTTAGCAACTTGAAATTGTAATGGACACCCTGGCCTTCATTTAAGAAATCATACCTCGAATATAGTACAGTAAAAAAAGAATAGTATTAATATTTTTACATGTCCTACTTGAATTTCACAAAGATTTCAACATGCCATATTTTCATAATACATATTATTTACAGCAGGGTTGTTATTTATGGAGTAATTTTAATGCAGTTTTGCATGCACATAATGACATTTTGAAACAAGTTTTGTGAGTACTTTGAGCAAGAAAACATCAATTAGCAACGAGAAATATGTTTTTACACGTGTTATGGATGATCTTGTTTGCTTTGCGCTCTATGCAAACCCTTGTTACAGTCCAGCCAATCAAGAGAGAATTGTTCTTCTATGTTCTGATTGGCTGGACGGAAGACCAATCACACAGTTTAGAAACGCGCATAACTTAAACATTGTCAACAATTGTGTGAATTAATTTTTAAAAAGATATAATCTATCACATTTATTATTTTACTGAAATTAGTCCAAACTAAGATTAAGAAACCACTGAAGTAAGCCGCCATATAAACATTTGATTTGATTCAAAACAAATTATCACTGTGATCGTTCACTCAATATTTGATCGGACAGACCTTCACAAACGTTCATTGAGTCTGCCGTTATTTAAAATGGCGGGAAAGCTTGTGATTGGTCTTCAGGCCAGCCAATCAGAATATCCAAGCATTCTCTGGAATTGTAGCAGATTTAAACAGGGTTTGTGTTGACCATGCATGGAGGCTTTTTTCCAAGCTCAGCCATGCACATATTTGTAGCTAAAAAGTAGTAGTGACATTTTTTTTCTTGGCGGGACAAATATTTTATTCACAAAACTTTTTGTTGCTGAAAATGTTTTGTTGCACTGTCAAAATGTGATTATTTGCATATGAAATTGTCTAATTAAATTTACACCATAGTTATTTAAACCAATACAAGCTTGTGCTGGTTATTAGACAATGAATGCAGATGAATGTGTCGCTTCCCTGACCTCACTCACCAATAAACTCTTTACGGATGTCACTCCAGTGAAGAACTCTATCAACAATCCATTTTTTTACTTAAAAAAAAAACAAAATGTAAAATATTTTATGTAAAAAAAAAAAAAACAATAAAAATATTCAAACATAGATTTTAAAAAGTGGAAATTCTATGTTGGTTTGTTTTGTAATTATTGGAAGGCAAAACCTTGACTCTCTTCTATTTGCTTATTAAGGGGCTGACCTAAGGGGGATATTCATCCAGTAAATATGATTGGTCAGAAAACTTTTTTGGGGGGCTTTTGTGTTGTTTGTGGCAATTTGAGGTGATTTAAATCATGCAGAAGAATATAGTCTTTACAGCAATATTCCTGAAATATTAAATATTGTTTTAAAAAAGAAATCAAAATAATCATTAGTCTGAAATAGGAGGTATTTGCTCTGAACACATGGAATTCCATTTTGAGGTAAGTGGGTTAGTTTAATGCAAGAAAAAATGTACAACTTGAACATACTACCTACGCGTGTGAAATTTTTATAACATGTTTCAGGAGGAGCAGTCAAGGTGGACCACACATGTTCCTAATTAAACCATTAAGCTTTCTTCACTATTTAAGGCAGTCCTATTTTTCCTGATTGACTTTGACTGAGAGGGGGGAATAAAACAGATTATAAAATAATATCACTAATGTCGAAATGAAATTTCCAGTAACCAACTTAATACAATACCAGTCACATATCTGTAATCTCTGAAATGTACTGCCAATTTAATACTGCATCTGAGTCTAAACTTTTTGATGCCCTGATCAGCAGAGGTTCTGATAGATTGACCAGTCTCTGGATTGGAACTCCATTGAGCTATTTTGGGGTGAGCTTGAGTATTGAGTTAATTTCAGCACATTAGCTTAAGAAATAGATGCTAGTAATTGAATAGTTATTATAAGATAATTCCTATGTTAATGTTAATTAATAGCCTACCACAATCATTGTACGTCATTGTACGTTATGGGCGTTTTTAAGAGCACACCAACATTGAATATTATCACTGTAGAGGGCCATATTTAAGGTTTAAAACATGACACTAATAGTTCATAGACCCTATTTCAATCAATAATAATGATAATAACAGACAAAGGCCAGCTCTGAGTTCGATTAGATTTGTCTGTGGATAATACCGGCCTGAGGAAGGCACTCGATTGGTTTGGGCTGGTATTCTGCGCGGGTGCTTCTGCACGCGGACTAAGCTCTATACCCATTCCCTGACTGGCATACTCGAAATCTACTGCACATATCCACTTTTTCACAAACACGCAGTTAAAAATGGCTGATTCTCAGGACGACAAACTCTACAAAGCAGAATATGCAAAAAGCGGACGCGCGTCTTGCAAGAAATGCAAAGATAACATTGCTAAGGACTCGCTGAGAATGGCCATCATGGTGCAGGTAATTGTGTGCAACTTTACTTAATAACCTGCCACTCCTCATGCTTTGTATTGGGTTAGTGTGGAAATGCATTTGAATTTGCGAGTGTTCTTTTGAAAGCTAAGCGTTAAACTTGTAAATTTGTTTACAAGACTCAACTGATGAATGGGTCTCTCAGGCCCTGCAGGACTTTAAACTGGTTTCGGATTAAGGAGATGTTGTTTTAAAGAGTTATTTACTTTACAACAAAGGCCACAATGCCTTTTATTGATGAATTTGAATATGCATTTTAGAAATATGAGGATTATTTCGAAAAATGCATTATTGCATTGAAGTACCTTATGTTGTTTTCTGCATAAATCACTAAACAGTGCATTGTAAATGTATGCTTACATTGTAAATGTGTACTGTTTACATTTATTTATACGTGTAACATAACCAACAGCATTACAATCTGCACATCAGACAATATTCCATTACATAAAGGCCTGGCCTTCAGACTTTCATTGTGTTTTGATTTTTCTCTGTTTATCATCTGATTTGTGTTTTTTTGTCTTTTGTAGTCGCCAATGTTTGATGGCAAAGTTCCCCACTGGCACCATTTCTCCTGCTTTTGGCTCAGAGCTGCAGTTCAGTCGCCCTCTGACATATCTGGGTTTACTGACCTCCGCTGGGATGACCAGGAGAAAGTCAAGAAAGCCATCGAGACTGGAGGAGTTACTGGAGGTGATTGGATCAGAACAGTCTCGTTTAAAAGCGGGAATGCTGTTCATTTTGGTTCAATAGTTTTAAATCTGTACATCAAAAACAAATAATTGACTGGTTAACAATGGTTTAGGATTCATGCATTGTCTGAGCCATGGTGTTGGGAAGCCTTTAGAGCAGGGAGTTACTTTTAAAATGACAGAGTCAAAGTGATCTACCCGCTACAAAAATGTAAAACATCAATCAACAAACAATTATTTTCAACTTTACTGAGAATTGACAAAATACACATAATAATTAACTATTTACATTTTTTGTAATAACGTGAGTTTAATTTGATGACTTGCACTGAATTGAATCATTAGAACAGTTGTGTGTGACCTGAATTTGATGGTAATAGAGTGATTTTTATGGGAGCAATTGAGCTTTGATCCAAGTAATCAAGAATAAAAATGATGCTCTAATACATTTTTACATTTTTTTATTGAAACTGAGTTGTGTAGTACAATACGCAGGTGAGGAGTTGCGTGTTGCTTGATTTTTGGTTGTAATAGAGTTATTTAGAATGAAGTTATGAAGCATATTCTGGGTAAAACATATTTTGGATCTGGTCATTTGCAGACGGTCCCTAAGCGATTCCATGTCAGCGGGTTGCTCATAGACGGTAATGTGTTTCTGCGAATGCAGAGGGAAACTTGTTTTTATAAAAAACGTTTTGTAGTTTGTCCGCTACATAACACAGATTAAAAATAGGTATTATTTGTTTACTAAGAACATTCTGGTCTCTAGCTATTGAGCAGAGAAAACCGAATCCGTGAATCTGCAGCTAACTTTACTGAACTGGGATGGATGATCGGCTGATATTGTTTCAAGTTCACGCCCCGATCGACCAGTAGCGATCGCGATAGACATAATGAGCACCCCTGCTTTAGATTAATTAACCGTGACCAGTGAAACCGGTTTACACCTTGACATTCATCTATCCAAACGTGCATCGTTTCAGTTCTCACATTCCATGATGCATTCCAGGTAAAGGAGAACAGAAAGGAGCAGCTAAAGGCGAAAAGACACTGAATGACTTTGCAGTAGAGTACGCCAAATCCAACAGAAGCACCTGCAAGGGATGCGATCAAAAAATTGAAAAGGTACTACAGACATTATGCCTGGTTATACTAGAAAGTACATCTGATCTGATTTCTATATTCTTTGCTAGACAATACAGTCAAAACGAAACCAATGTACTTATTGAATTTTGGTAGATTTGCTTATATCACAAGCGGGTGGTGAGTTATGTTGTTGTTTTTCAGGACCAGATCCGAGTATCAAAGAAGACTGTGGATCCAGAGAAGCCTCAGCTTGGTCTGATCGATCGCTGGTACCACACAGGCTGTTTCGTGGGTCGCCGTGAAGAACTGTTGTTTAAACCCGAGTACAGTGGAGCGCAGCTCAAAGGTTTCGCTGCTTTACGAGATGAAGACAAGGAGGAGCTGAAGAAAAGGCTTCCTGCTGTGAAGAACGAAGGGTGAGCACTACATTGCTTTTTTTATTAGTCTTAGTTTAACATATTATGTATACATATTTATGCTAATTAAACCAGAATTTCCTTGGAAAGAGTTAAACATTGGACAAAAAACTGAACCATCAGTATTGTTTTGAAACAATTTTGACGAGTGATGCAAGTGAAAATCTCTTCTGCTTGGTAAATATTACAATGCAAACAATGTTATTGGAGACAGACGGGTCTTATAAAGTCTTGGGACCAAGTGGTTTGAAGAAATAGAAAGGAGAATCAGAATGGTTTTTATTTTGGCAGCCAATGCTTTCCAGTTCATTTTCATTTATCACTTCTTGAGGTCGACCGATGGTCATGGATGCTGTGACTACACAAACAGCCACTTGTTGAATCATTGTGGTGTTTGTTCTTGGGGTTTTCTTCATGTGTATACTATGAATGCCCATTTAAGACAGCTTAAACAAAATAATAATGGCTTAAAAAGTGATATAATAACTAAAAAATTAAAGAAATTTGTATTTTAATATTTTGACTTTTTATATCAGATTTAGACTTTTGCAAGTGAAAATTTTATGGAAGGCAGTTTCCACCAATAAAAATATAAAATAAAATAATAAAAAATGACTCAACTCAAAATGTTGACATTAGAAGTAGAAATTTTGAGACAAAAGGCTACATTTTGAGAGAAAATTTTTTGAACTTTAAAAAAAAAATTACCTTTTTAAGCCAAAATTTTATAGAAGTCAGTTTCTACCAGGTAATAATAAATGCCTTAAAAATGAAAAAAAAAATGGCTTAAAATTATGTTATAAATGGAAATTTTTAGTAAAAATAAAATCTACATTTTTTCAAATTTACAAATTTTTTCAAATTAACAAATTTTTTTCAACCTTGATAAGTCAAAATTTTATAAAAGCCAGCTTCCACCAGGTAATAAAAAATGGCTTGAAAACCTCAAAATTTTGACTTTAAAAGTGGACATTTGTAAATAAAAAAAAAATAAAAATTTTGAGAGAAAAATCTCAACCATTTTGACTTTTTAAGCCATCATTATGTTTTTACCGAGGTGAAGTGGACTTCCAAAGGGGGGCAGGGACCACAGTGTGGAGCCACTTGATGTGGGGACAGTAATAAACTGCGCACCCATCTCAGACTTTCTCTTTTCTCGTTTTAGATCTTGTGCTGTTGCTTGCATTTGTCTTGTTTTTTTGTTTTTTTTTAACTGTACTGTTCTTAGATCAGTGTTATCCTAGTACCTAAACACCATTCCTTAGAAATGCATCCTTACAGTAGCAGCAGCAGCAGCAACAAAGTGCGAATCCTGCAACGTACATTTTCAATCCCTTCTTTTTAAATATGCACTCCTTTTCAGTCCTTTAGCATCTGCATCAGGGTTTATTTCCTCCTCTGTCCTCCTGTTCATCACTCTCAGCGATGCCTCTGCAGCACAGGAAGATGCTCTTGAAGGCTTTTCGGAAGGTTTTCATCTTGTATGCGTAGAGGAAAGGGTTGACTGCAGAATTTGCATGGGATAGAATTATCGCTGTTAATAAAAGCGGTAGGGGCACAGGGCATGACGGGCACAGCAGCAGGAAACAGTTTATAATGTGCAGAGGAATCCAGCAGGATGTGAAAAGAAACAGAACGAGAAAGAGCGACGTGGCCATCTTCATCTCTTTCTTTATCTTCGCCGTGCCCTCAGAGTTGGCGGCAGCTCCTCGTTCGGTTGCGATTCTTCTCATTTGATGTTTGACTGTGACAAAAATCTGGGCGTAGATGAGGAACATGACCACAAGTGGAGCCAGAACACAAGCGAAGAAGTTAAAGTAGACCATGTAGGTCATATCCACCACGAATACAAAAAAACAGAAGCCTGACTCCGGTGGAGGTTTATGCCAGCCCATCAACGGCACCAGACCGATCAGGAAGGCTAACGTCCATGTGAAACACAAAACTAGAATTGCATTTCTTGGCGTCATGAGCCGGTGGTATTGGAAAGGCATGAAAATGGCCACATATCGCTCTATGGCGACTGCTAGCAAGCTGAAGATGGAGCTCTGGGTTAGCATGATGAGCACAGATAGCATTAACAAACATAGATACAAGTTGTGCCGCGGGATACCTAGGTCTGTCATGATGGCGCATGGGATAGCTAAGGAACCTACACAGATATCCGCCACCGCTAATGACACCAGGAAATAGTTGGTAACCGTTTGGAGCTTTCGGTTGAGTCCAACCGCAACACAGACGAGAACGTTTCCCACAGTGGAGAGGAGTGCGATGATGAGTTCGGCGATCATGTAGGGAAGGTTGATGGATGCCAGGATGCTTGGGGCAGCTGTTGTGATGGAAATGGTAGCAATCATTGTTGTGGTAGAGTTTGTTTGAAGGAGTTTACCTGGGGCAAGTGTTGACATGGTGGACAAGCCATTGTTATAGACCAAAGTGGAGTTTGGGAAGGAAGTGGCACTGGTTGAAGTTCTGTTTATGGAGTGGAGAGCTGGTGAGAAAGTGACGTTTGCTGCAGAGTTGTTCATTTTCACCTGTAGATGGAAAACAATTGATGAATTTGTGATATTATAAGGTGCAGTGGACATTCCTACAGTCTTTCACTTTGATTGTTTTGGAATTACGGCAACAGATAGAGGCCAAATGCACTGCAATGAAAGAAATTGCATGTATAGAAAGAAATATTGTCATTAGTTCTGCTACATGAGCTGCAAACCAATATTTAAACAGGCAATGCTGCAAAGCACACAATAACTGCAAATAGAGAAACGTGTTGCAAATGGAGAAACGTGCTGCAAATTGAGAAATGTGTTGCAAATAGAAAGGACCACAATGGAAATGTTTGGGAAACGCATCAAGGTTGTGTTGGTTGCAGGTCAGTGCAAGATGTCCAGTAAAGGTAAAGATTTTTTTATTTATTAAATTATCCCATCTTAGGGTTTTGTTGTCTTTGTCATAATGGAATGTTGACTGGTATTACTAAACGACTGGCATCATTTACCCATTTCCGCTGTGGCTGTTCTATTTGCAATGCTTTTCTCAAATTTTCAGCTCTATTTTTTAAGTGTTGTATTCTATGCAGTGCTGAATGTTTCAACAATTATTTGATGTGCATTAGTTGGGCACTTTTCACTTTGCTGGTGTCTCAAGTTTACCAGTTGTACCATTTGGCCCAGCCGAGACTTTGTAATGAAAGAAAGCACATCACATCTTTACAATATATCCAAAAAAGATGTATTTTATTACACAGAAGTGTAGTATTGCATGAGTGCATTGTTCTCTGAACTGAAATATATACGGAAAAATGCAACCCTGCATCTTTTTGCAAAACTGGAAACGAGCTTCCAAATCTGCAGTCCCGGGACGCAATGGTTTGTTTTAAAGGAACTCAAAAATGTGACGATCAAAATAAAATATTGTCAATTGAGAGAATTAGAATGTCACAATGGTTGTATCTATTCCACTCTTTTTCACATCTGATGATTCAGATCTCTTAGCGAAGCTTAGCATTGCTCATTCTGTCAGATTTTGGAAAATACTAAATGTTACAAATTAATTAATATGTATTTTTTTTTATTTCAAGTACAACTTTTTAAATGGTATTTATTACTTAAAGAATTAATAATAGCTTATTTAGACCTGATTATTATGCTTGGATTGAGTATGGTCAAAATTAAAAAAATTTCACTATAACTGCTTCTGCTCTAATCTGTGGACTGACTGAATAGAATAAAAAATGACTACAGCGAATAGAGGACAAAAAAAACCTCTTGGGACAAAGTTAGACACAAGCTTTTTTTTAGGTTGATGCAACATTATTATTTTTTTTTTGCCGCCACACATTTCCTGGCATTCAACCAGCTTTAAAATGACTTAAGTTCATCACCGGAAGAAAATATTCAATTGATAAAAGCTTTTTTTTACGTATAATATTAAAAAGTAATGTAACTGTAGGTAGGCATGTGCAAAAAAATTATTTAGAATTTTTTTTTTTGTAGAATATTTTTTACCTTCTATAGACAGTTTAACTAAACAGTTGTCAATTAATCTAGATGAAAGAAGGGCTGGGCGGCATGATGGTATATTTCATTGCAGAATGAAATGTGTACCGTAAAATAATTTTTTATTCTGTGTTTGGCTTGCCACTTATTTCATGATTTAGTTTAAAATAACAAGTTCTGTCCATATCAAGCTTTGAAATGTGACGTACAGTGGAAGTGTGGTTCATATAAAGTCATATTTTGTTTACTAAAATTATTAGGTTAAAAATAAAATACACAAATCTCTTTCTTAAAAAATCAAGCTTATTTATTATATTAAGCTCTTTTGTACAGGTTCTGGAATAACTGCCTATTTTTAAAAAAATTACCGTGAAATAAAATTTTGGTCATACCCTCAGATCGTCCTAGACGAAAGATACACAAACTGTTAAATATTATGGCATTCAATTTCAGTATTATGTCCAAACCATCGATTTCAGTAATTTAATCACAAGGTTAGCATCAGAATAAGACTCTTGCATCTACATTAATATAAAACACGTTAATAGCGGAAAATTGGAAGCATCGTACCTTCAGGATCTGTCTAGTGTTGTTCGCTTGTTTCTGCCAGAGCTTCTGTCTTCTGTTGGTTTCTTTGGAGGATATCTCTCATCAATTACCGAGAATAGCTTGAACGTTCTCCCTCCCCATCTTGGTTTGCACCAATGGCTGAGGTGTGGGTTTTATAAACCATCCGCTCTAATGGGAACGATGCTCCTGTTTTCGATTTTCTATTCCTCACTACAGATTATCACTTTGCCGTCTGGTGGCCATTATTGCTACCCAAATGGACAGTAATTTGATTCCAGGGGGGATATTGGTTCTGCGGAGATGCTGCGATGAGCTAAAGTGTCTGTCATGAGATGCAGAACTAATGATCAATATTATGATGGTCACCGGCACACGAGCATGTCCAGACATGACTGTGACCCTGAGGATTGATA
The DNA here is from genome assembly GCA_007224835.1 of Danionella cerebrum. Classification (NCBI taxonomy): domain Eukaryota; kingdom Metazoa; phylum Chordata; class Actinopteri; order Cypriniformes; family Danionidae; genus Danionella; species Danionella cerebrum. The sequence goes on along the minus strand of SRMA01026171.1, from coordinate 28,022 downwards.
ATCTAGTAATGAGCTCCACTGATGCATGCGTCGCTGGGATTTTAATGCAAGTTTCCTCTCCTGGGCTATTTTTCTTCTTTCTAATGAGTAGAAAGTACGGTGCGCCCTGCTGCTCTCTAATGTGACGGGTTTTTTTGGGAATTGACAACTTGAGGATTTGTCGAAGAACAGGAATCGATTTCACAGCTATGTCACCATGTTAAAATGGCCAAGTTTACAATTGGTTGTTCATTGACTCGCGCTCTGCGTAGACCCTGATTATCGTTCACTGTAAAATAATACTAATAGATTTTATTTACGGCACCTTTATGGGCACTCAAGGACACAGTACAGATATAACCAAAGTCGGTAGGCCAAGAGTTCTGCCTGCTTTGAACCAGTACTATTACGTGCAAATGAACTCTTTCATTAAGTCATTATTGTAGTATTATCAGCTACGTCTGTAATATACTAGTTTAAACATGCCACTTCATGCCACTATCTAGCAAATTTTCTCAATTTTAGTACAGGGCTCTAGAGTGCGACCAATTTGATCGCAAATGCGACCTAATTTCTCAATGGTGCGACTAAAAAAAATCAAAGGTTGCACCGGTGCGACCCGTCGTTCGAGGGGGAAAAAAAAACGAAACTCCGTCTACGGCCGGTCCGCCTCCTGCGCGCGGCTCACAACACGCGTATCACCCATTCATGCGGCTCAATACGCGCCTATCGCGGCAAGCGCGCCGCTCAATTCGCGTTTACCGCGCCGCTGAAGCCTCAGACGCCGCAAACGCGTCTTTGCATTGACTTAACATGGAAACCCTCCGCGCTTACCGCGCGAACCGCGTTCGATGTGAACGTACCTTTACAGCGGCAGGCAGCTGCAAACAGATCAGACGAGGCAGAGATGATAATTAAGTTTAACGTTGCCTACAATATTGCAAAAGAAGAACTCCCCTTCACTAAATTCAAGTCCGAAATAATTCTTATGAAGAAAAATGGCTTGAACGTAAACCCGACGTACAGCAATGATGTCGCGCGCACCCAATTTATAGAAGTCATCGCAGATACATTGAAAACAAAAGACGTCTGTGCAAATTGCGAACAGTGCGTACATGGAATTCCTGATCGACGGAGGCACATATATCGCCACAAAGGAATGCATCATTGTGTACGGTTGCATCTTGCGGAAAGGAAGACCGATGAATATATTATTGAACACATTGAGGTCGAGCATGCTCATGCCCAAGGTAAGCCATGTCATGTCATGGAGCCAATGTCAATAATATGCCTACCGTCTCGTTACTGCATTAACCATAATATTCTGATACTTAAAAATGAAAAAAATAAATAAATAGGCTGCATTATAAACTCTTGATCTGGGTAGTAAATGGTATTATCGTTTTTATTTGTATTTGCTGCTCTTAGGGTCCAAAATCAGTTTAAAGTTTAAATTTCAGCTCAGTAAAGCACTTTAAACACCTTTTCAGTAAGTTTTAGTTACCTTTCTTGTGGAATTGTGCTTCAAATAAAGAACTTTATATTGACCAGGTTGTTAGTTAATCATTTACAAGTCAATATTGTCTATATGGACAGTGATTTAAAAAAAATAAATAAATAGATAACTAAAAAAAGTGAACTTGTGAAAATGCGGTGTTAAATGTGATGCAGTTGAAAATTTGGGTGCACCTAACTTTTGTGCTGGTGCACCTAAGAAAAAAATTTAGGCGCACCAGTGCAACCAGTGCAAAAAGTTAGTCTAGAGCCCTGTAGTAGCTCACTTTTTGGCTTTTTCCATCTGTTAAAATTGTATATACAGCAAATCTGAACAGGTTCTTGACTAGTGCCTTTTGTTTTTCTCAGTAAGAGAAAATCTGATGAAGTCGATGGAGCAGCCACTAAAAAACAGAAGAAAGAAGAAGAAAAACTGGAACAGAAATTAAAGGTGAATGAGTGTTTGGATCATTTCCAGTTTTATTAAAATCGAATGCTTTTTGATCTTGCTTTTGTCTGTTTCTTGATCGACGGTAGGATCAAAGCCAGTTGATTTGGGGAATAAAAGACAAGCTGAAGAAGTTTTGCTCTGTCAACGACATGAAGGAACTGCTGATCGCTAACAGCCAGGAAGTTCCCTCCGGGGAGTCAAATGTACGTGCTGAAAATAACAACAAAATTAAATTTAAAGAACCATAAAGATTGAGGAAAACCAAAAGATTTATGCATAGGTTTAAACTAAAATGCTTGATATGTGTATTTAAACTTTATAAATTAATTGTCCCCAAAATTTTTCAAACCGCAAACCAGTTTGGAGCAGCTTTTTTTTTTTCACATAACAGTCCCCAGGATGTGTCTCATTATAGATCCGGTCATTAGAAATCCATATTTCAAGAGCATGTGGTATTTTTTTTTTAAATAAAAGCTGTTTTTATATTCTCTCTCAAAATAAATGATTGTTCAGTCAGATGTTGAGATTCTTGTGCGTCCTGGTACCAATGGGTACATGGACTGGTACTGGTCTGCAGACCAGGAGTCAGGGAACCATTCTAGAATTGGGTCGTTAACAGAGAACTTAAAGTCGCTGGATCTATTCACAAATACATACTGATGGAATATTTTAACAACTTTTATTTTAGGACAAAGTTGTCTTATTGATTTATACACATTGGTTTTAAGTAAAGTAATTTCCTTAGTTGCACACTTGTTTATCAACAAAGAATGCAAACTCCCACCCCCTGAGATGCTCAGTGCGGTAGGTTACTGAAGCAGTAGGAATGCTTAACAGCTGGGCAGAAATATGATTGCGACTCTTATCAACTTCTAAAATTGATTTTAACTAATGGGGAAAAATTAAAGTACTGCTTGAAACATGCAGTTATAAAGTTTAATTCATGTTTGAAAGTTTCATGGTTTTTTTTGTTTGTTTGTTTTTTTTTTAACTCCTTAAAAGTCAAAGAAATTGTTGGTCATGAATCATCGTCACTTTTCAATTTGGAGTGGAGGATTGAATAATGACCGTTTTAAGATTTACCACAAAATTTGAATATTCAAAAGTAAAAAAACAATTCGAGAAGTGAAAATTAGTCGGATGAATGATGCACAGAACCAAACGTTTGGTTAACAGATGCATGTTATGATGCAAAGCCTCGCCGACAGTCATGAAGTCCCAAAATCTACAAACTTTGATACAACATTTCCCCAATATCGAACACATTCTTGATTCATCTGTTCACATTTTAATATGAATTATTTTTAATTTGTTATTCATGCATTTCAAATAATCAGTGGGTACAACTGCTTTTCCAGACCATCATTGTATTGAACTTTAATCAACAGATTATGGACCGTCTGTCAGACTGCATGGCATTCGGATCCCTGAAGCCATGTGACGCTTGTAAAGGGCAGCTGGTGTTTAAAAGCGATGCATATTACTGCACTGGAGACATCTCTGCTTGGACCAAATGTGTTTTCAAGACGCAGACGCCTGATCGGAAGGACTGGCTAACTCCTAAGGTGGCTCACTTCCTATTCTCTTATCATCCTCTTGTAGATTAAATATCATTTAAATGATCAATGTTCTTTTAAAATATTTTTTAAGCAGATGTTTATCCCAAAATATTTTTTTCAGAGTCTCCTTAAGTCCTTTTCTTATATTTCTAAGACTTTAAACTTGATGCCGACTCGCCTTTAAACATGCATTCATCTTCAGGAGTTCACTGAGATCCCATTCCTGAAGAAGTTTAAGTTCAAGCGCCAGGATCGTTTGTTTCCTAAAGATGCACCTCCTGCAGCCCCTGCACCCTCATCCGCTAGTGCTACCACTACTTCAGCAGCGTCGAGTGTGTCCTCCGCATCCAGGAGCCTCACTGAGGTGCCGGCAGGTTAGTGCTGGCCAGATTATTCATACAGGAAGTTACTTTTTCAATACAGTTACGTGTGAATTAAACAGAGTGCACTGATTCCAAATTACAATTAATTTACAATTAGCAAATTTGGTGATTCAGTTCAGCCCCTATTCTCCCGTTTCATACATTGCAACAATCCATTTGTTTCTCCTTTTTGGAATATGGCTACCTCTTTGAAAATGGGTTCGAGCAGTCAATCACACAACAGCGTTTCCCTCTTTTTCACCATTTTTTCCCCACATTCACCACTAGTGCATGATGTAATGAAACAATATTTCGAATCCTATTGTCTGAGATAGAACAGGAAGTTGCATCACAACAGGAAGCTACAAGTTGCTTGAATATAGGAACACAACTAGGCTCTTTATGCTCTCCAGATCCTGAGTGAGACACTCAGCTGGCTGTTGGCTCTCTTAGGATCTCTTGACCCCTGCGTTTTGGTCTCAATGCAGCATGTGCTTACTAAAAGCATCTCTAACGTTTAAGTTAAATAAAGCAGCGTTTTCAGTTAAGCCTTCTTAAACCTTGCTTTCTGCGTCATTTTCTCGGGTTTTGAAATAATATATAACAATGAATATGCTTACTCTGTTACTTCCGAATACAGATCACATGCATACCCTTTATATACCAGTATAAAATTAAATAGCACAACTTGCCAATGTATACATTTTATGCACAAACATCTTAATAAACCTATAAGCAAATGTAGTGTACTTTTTTTATTATTCCTTTCAGATTGTGAAAATCAGATATTTCACCAAATGCCATTGAAGAATCAATGTTCAATGTGTGTGTTTGTGTGTGCGTGCGTGTGTATGTGTATATATGTGTATATGTATATATATATGTGCGTGTGTGTGTGTGTATGTATATATATATATATATATATATATATATATATATATATATATATATAATGTATATAAAATATATATTACCGTATTTTTCGGCTCATAAGACGCACCGGCACATAAGACGCACCCAATTTTTAAAGAGGAAAATCCAGAAAAAAAAGATTCTGAACCAAATACTGTTGTAAAATATTTTATATCAACTGTGTAAAAGTTAACAGCCAAACATGTAACATGAACAGACAGTAAACAGTAAAAGTAACAAAAAAAAAGGCTGTAATGTTTTCTTTGCCCCCACTCATCACTCTAAAGTCCACCATTTGCTATCACCATCACTGTTCCAGTGCAACATTGTCACTACATTACTAATAATAGCCAGTAACATTGTCACTACATTACTAATAATAGCCAGTAACATTGTCACTACATTACTAATAATAGCCAGTAACATTGTCACTACATTACTAATAATAGCTAGTAACATTGCCCCCACATTAGTAATAATACAGTGGTTCTCAAACTTTTTTAGTCGAGCCCCCCTGTAATCAAACACTCCCTAATTGCAGAACAGGTTACTTACGTTTGTTATCTCGTATGTACATGTGTGAGATGTACCGTTGAGAGATGATTTGAGTTTGAGTTATTAAAGAAGAGTTTCAGTCATTGAGATCGTTTTGTTTACCTCGCGAGCGCGAGCGCGCGCGCGCACGCCCGCGAGAAAGAGAGAGAGATAGAGAGCGAGCGCTGGAAACAAGCGTATGCTTTTTGTTCTAATATAAATCCTTTTGATTTTTGTCAGCTTATGAAACCCAAATAACTCCAGTAATAAAGGATCAAACTGTCCAAGATTGTGAAACTGTCCAAGTGAATGTTTAGCGGAAATAAAACCCTCACAGACTGAAGACGATGCTTATCGATCATCATCTTATTGTCAGGCTCAAAAAACATAGCAGACAAACTATGAGCTGTGCCCATTTCACATCTTGAAATGTATTTTAGCGTGAGAAAACGGGTTTGTAGCGTGAGAGATCACTCAAATGCGAGAGTCAGCTGATCTCTGTAGTTTCGCTCGTGACGTAAGTATGGATGCGGATGCCAAAGGCATTGTGGGAAATGTAGTTTTTCCCCCCGTTTTCGTTACGTCCGCGCAATGGCAGAGATGTGCGATGACGTCAGCGCGCAGCGCTTGGTAAACAAATATGGCCGCGGCTTCGGCCTAGCTCCGGAGCTCTTACACCTCTCATACGGCCGCTACCGGACTTCGCGGCGGTTTGCATTCGCTTCATAAGACGCACCAACTTTTCCCCCTCAGTTTTGGGGAAGAAAAAGTGCGTCTTATGAGCCGAAAAATACGGTACATAAAAAAGTGGTTACCGTATATGTGATGTCCATTTTCACAGACATGGTCTATAGGGTGAAGTTTTTTGTTTAAATAAATTAATCAGCATTTTTAGTTTATTATTTTCAAATTTAACAAATATATTAACAGTTGGTTTAACCTCTTAAGCCCGAGAGTCCCCGGTACCGGGGACTTGCCCCCTTGTGCGTTACATTTTCACTCATAGCTCGCTAACACTGAGAATAACCTAGACATATTAAATACTGTTGTGTTCAGCGGAAACTCCTCTAAAAACGTATCTAATTCAATTTCATATTCGTGAACCACAGCTCGAACGCTATGCAAATAAACAACAACATATCCGGAGTATAATTCATGACCACGTTTTTGTTTATGTGCGATATGTATCCACAATATAAACGGAAACACCCAAACCATTACATTAAATGGAAGCTAACAACCAGCTGAATCCAGTGATATGCAACTCATTAACATTGCATGAAGTATTTCAGAGCAGGGAGCGAAAGTTCCACGAAAAAACGCCAGCGAAAACCAAGCAAGCATGTAAGTCTTGTCTTACCTTTGCCGTTTTTTCAACAAAAAGTTATTTCCATAGCGATAAAAGTCCGTTTGTTGTTATGTCCGGTCAATAGCTTCGCGCAAACTCCATTTTGGATTATTTCTTTAGCTTTGTGGCGTCATTACGTCACCAAATATGGAATGACTCCCCGTGCGTAAGAGCACGTCTCTCCACGCTGCGCGTCGTGTGATTCGTCGGCGATCCCGTCAGTCTCAAAATGGTTGAGCTGATTGGTTTCCATAGAATCAGAGCTTTCCGTCGATATATAGATCTTCTGGATTGGACAGATGGTCGGGGGGTAGGGACTCGAGAGAAGCTCGACGTCAAAGCGTTTGTGAGTGAAACGTTCCCAAAAGCGCAGCAAGATGGCGTAAATGAGCTTCTACCCCCCATTTACAGCGTTTCTATAGGAGTTTTTTTTGCTGAAATCATGTCCCATAAGCAACAAAAGAAGACTATTAACGTAGCTGAAGCTTTGGACAAGATTTTTTCCATATTTCAATTATTGTGCCAAATTGTGCCAAACTGTGCCAACATGGATTACGCCTGAACTTTGTTCAATCAAAACCTTTACAGAATATTAGTTTCTTGTAGTATGAACACCAAACTTGCTACAGATGTTCTTGACATGTAGTGGTTACAATTGATTGTGTTTATTTGCTTCGTTATAAGTAAAATAAGGAGATATTGGAGGAAACATGTGTTTTTTTTTAGGCGGAGTTCATTTTTTGGCCATTCCAACATCAATTACTCTTACCCTGTGTTCTTGACTGTCAAATTAACTCATCCACACCACTCCCCAAGAACCTATCTTCATTTTGATACCAAGATTTGCAGTTTAGGCCTTGTAAAAGCTGAGAAATGCCTTAAAAAGTAAAAGTATAGGATTTTCGGAAAATAGGCCTCAGGGCTTAAGAGGTTAAATATTGGCATAAATGTGTAATGTTTGCAAATGGAATCAAGAAATTCCTATTAAATAATGAAGCTGTAGTTTTTCAAATGGCGCTTTATGGTTTGCTATTTGTTATGTTCTTTTAAACTCTTAGGTAAAGCTATTTTTGACTTGATTTAGGCGACACAACTTTGTGCTTTGCCCTCCAGACAAGCCTCTGACTGGGCTGAAGCTGCTGGCCATTGGGAAGCTTAGTAAGAATAAAGAAGAGCTAAAGGCTGCAGTGGAAGAACTGGGAGGGAAAATCACAGGCACCGCCAACAAAGCTACTCTCTGCATCAGCAGCATCAGTGAGTTGTTTTCTGTCACAAACTCCTGAGCGCTGATTGTTTCAGTGTTTCAACTTGGTTATGTCTTTTGGGGGTTGTTGTGTGTGTTTTGCAAACAATACATGTCATAAATAACATAAATTAGTTTAATAAATTAATTTGGCACAGACCAGTTCTAAAGGAAAGCTTCCTTAATTTGTTTACAATGTGACCTGGAGCAACATGGTAAATAACTCTGGTAAATGCACATTTTTTATGTTTTTCAATATTATTGAGAAACATAAATGAAATTTCCCTTGAAAGTTATGAAACAACATGTGAGTTTCTGGTGAATGGTATTTTTTTGTTTAATTAACCTGTTTTGTAAGTCATGAAAACCTGAGCTTTCACGCGGTCATAATCAAATTATCTTTAAATCAAAATTTATTTATAATTCTATCCCTGTATAAAAGCATGTTTTAGTATTTTTTTAAATGCTAATGTTCTTAGCATAAGTCTATAGCGGATTACATTGAAATCATTAGCTTCATGGCTAGCAGTGCTTCCCATAGCTATTAGAATTTTTTTCTATGTGGTTCGTTGGAGTTGCCATAATATTCATTCAAAATTTCAATAGAGCGAGAGGAATGACTTCATAGCATCCGCCATATTTGTACAGTGATGCCAGTGTTGCCATGGTTACTCATCAGATACCCATAGATTTCTTATACATATCTATGGCTCCTACCTATGGAATCTTTTCCAATGTAATTATGGTGTTTAAAAGGAATGAAAAGCAATTCATTTGACGCCCGAGACTACTCCTCCTCATGCTCTATGGAGGTATATCAGTTCAGGCCCATCACTTTGTTCCACTTTTTCTCTTTAATGCATTTGCCTGTTCCTTTTGTGCCTCAGAGGAGTTAGAAAAGATGAAGAAGAAGATGGAAGAGGTGCGGGATGCCGCGGTACGTGTGGTGGCAGAAGGATTCCTCACAGACATCCGGGAATCTGGGAAGGCTCTTCAGGAGCTAGTCTCCCTGCATGCCATCTCACCCTGGGGGGCCGAGGTGAAACTCGAGGCCCAGGCTTCAGCTGCGGCCTCCAAATCTACTGGAAAGAGCACAGGCAGGGTCAAAGAAGAAGAAGGTTAGTGCGGGGTAATACCATCATAATGCAAATCAAAATTTTTCTTATTTTAAGCATGATGATACTTGTTCTGTTTTCTCTCATTTATAAATTGTATTTTAGGGAAATACATTATTTATTTATTATCATTATCATTTATTACATTATTTATTTATTTATTATTTATTTATATAAAATTTATTATCAAAATAATTTTAGCAACCTACAGTTGATTTTCAAATCTGATTTCAATTATCCTTTAGTAGAATGGTGAGGTAAAGCCATGTGTGCACAAAAGAGTTCAAGAATTTCTGTTCATCTACCAAACAGAGCCGTGTTTCAGCTTTACCCGGTGTTTTTAAATAGTAGAAGAGGGTACAAAGTTACTGTAACCAATGCAATTGTGTATTTTCTAAAGTGGGCTGAAATTATGGATACTTTTTTGTCTTACCGTCGGTTACTTACTTGCATACTTATTAGAGCTGCCCATTTGGCCAATTTCGGAGCTCTAATAAGTATGCTAATACTGAGTATCTTGCCACGGAAGCTTCTTTGGTAACTGCCTGGTATGGCAAGCTGTTTTCTTGTTATCATTGTAATTACAGATATCTACAACTGTTATGCGAAATCTCTTAAATTATAATCTACACTAGTCACAGGAAGTTGACCCTCTGTAGATGTTTGGGGAAAGATTAAACCAGATCTGTGTGTCTGTATTTGTTTTACACTGTTTGATAAGCTGTTATGGGAAATTTCTATATAAATGTCTAAAAATATCAGTATTATGCATCACTTTTCAATTTTGTACCTGGCATTTAATCAAAAATGTAAAAGTAATTGCTAAAACTGAAAATAAAGTAAACATTTCTCTAAAAAAAGAAAAGAAAAGTTAATCACAGATGCACTGTAAAAGCTAATAAAACCTAAGAGATTTGGAAAATGTCAAATCGAGCAAAAACTGAACTATATACAAATTGACCAAAATGACGCACTCTTGCTGTTTGTGCCGCACTTTCAATCCACCTTGCTCAAGTGGAAGAGATATTTTTAAAAACACAGGAAGCCCCATTCTTAAAGATTTCCATATTTGTGTGGACTGAATGTTCTCTTTCTGGGGTACACCATCATGGTTACTTATGTACAAAACTACTTTAGGCTGGATGACTGCTTCTATCCAGGGATCACAGAAAGAAGCACTACTCTCCATGGAGCTCTTCATTAACACAACGTTTCTTACTCCCTTAATCAAAGGACTTTGCTAAATAATACCGTGTGATTCTTGCTCTGCCAGGTGGAAGCAAATCAAAGAAGATGAAACTGACGGTGAAAGGAGGAGCAGCAGTAGATCCAGACTCAGGTGGGAGTTTAATTCCTCCATTTCTGTTAAATGAACCCCTTCAGATCTGTATTAGTTTTTAAGGGGGGCTTTCACATCTCTGGTTTGTTAACTTGGTCTGAACCAATCATCTGCTGATTTATTCACACCACACAGATCGCTCTGGTCTGCACTAGTTGAAAATACAGCCATGTGACATTATACGGGCCACTCATTGGACACATACGGTTTCCCTGACTGTTTTGCGATTGGTTGGAATGAACTTGTACACGACGTAGGGATACTTTTTTTTTTCTCTCATTTCTTTTCCAGCTGTTTTTATTTTAGAGGTGCCATGGTAAAGGCTGTTTTGGCAAACAAAGCACTCGAGAGCTTGTTTGGATTCGTTCTGAGACCACCTCCTCAAGCAGGAGTGCTTTTGTGTCAGTCGCACAACAAACCGTACTAAAAGGGAAAGATAACTTTTGTTTATTTGAATCAAACTAAACAAATAAGATGTGAAAGTCCCCAGAAAATTGTGGCAGCACATTATATTATTGATGTATGGATAAAGATAATAAAAATACTTCCTAACTCTTACATTTTATTTCTTTTTTTTCCATTTGGATTTCGAATTGAAACTGAACAACATGCTAACGCTACAAATAAAAACATTTTTTTTCGTGCAAGTAAAGCCTGTGAAAACGTTGGAAACTTTGCTTTATTTAGTGCTTTTTCTGCATAACGGTGTATGAGCTTCACATTTAAGCAGTTTTTTTTGCTAAGTTTAATGTCCGAATGTTTTTCGGTTCAATGGATGCTTGGTCTGCGGAGGTACCCTCAAGACTTAGGGTGTAACATCTGAAAATGTGTGACGTTTGAGTTGTTTTGCACAGGTTTGGAGAACTGTGCACATGTGCTGGATCAAAATGGCAAGATTTACAGCGCTACGCTCGGCCTCGTGGACATTGTTAGAGGGACCAATTCTTACTATAAACTGCAGGTGCTGGAGGACGATGTTCAAAAACGGTAAAGCGAACACATTTTCTTTCTTCCCAATCACTGCTTTATTCATGAATCGATTGCCTCGCAACATTTTCATTTTATACACCAGACTCACTTAGAAAGTGAGATATTAAATGATTGAAGATGGTCGATGGAAGGTTTTTCATAATAAGAGGAATATATTTGAATATTTTGAGCCGTTTTGTGGACTATTTCACTTTTTTTTCTGAGAAATGAGAGACGGGGTGTATTTCCATCATTTAAGTTCCATCTTTAAAAAGTTGTTTCTAGGATTCTTGAGGTTTCCAGCACTTTATACAGAAACTGTTAGTTGTCTACGCTACTTAATTTCATTTCAGGATACCGAACGCACATTCTGAAGAGGAAATACGAAAATTTAAAACGAAATACAAGTAATAAAGAAGCTGAACATTTCATTACCATTTAGATCTGATCGACTTGTGTTGGTTTCTCAGGTACTGGGTGTTCAGGTCATGGGGTCGAGTCGGGACCACCATTGGAGGAAACAAACTGGACAAGTTTTACGATAAGAACTCTGCGATGGACAATTTCTGCAGTGTGTATGAAGAGAAGACGGGGAACGCTTGGGGCTCAAGCAACTTCACAAAGTACCCCAATAAGTTTTATCCTCTCGAAATCGACTATGGACAGGTGAGCTCCTTCACTGTTTACGTTATTTGTTCAGTTATAGATGCCTTTTTCAAAGCCACTAAATAGTAAATGATAGAGACGTGAGGTTTGGTAAACGGCGCATGTCACTGACCCCTCCTTAGCAACCAATATCCTAGCAACCAATTTGGCAGAACCATAACTCATATTTGGGAAATGATAGACATGAGGGTTGATTTATAGATCTTATGGTGACGTAATGTACATTCTGCCACTGACCCCTCCATAGCAACCTGACCATTTACCATAGCAACCAAATAGGCCTATCTCTATCTCAGCTTAGGAAAATCATAGAGATACAGGGGATGGTTTATTTCACCTATAGTGACATGGTGGAAATTATATTATGTCACTGACACCTCCATAGCAACCAAACTGTTTAGCATAGCAACCAATTTCCCCTATCTCCATCGCCGCTTAGGAAATCATAGAGATACAGGGGTTGGTTTATTTCATTCAAAGCAACATGGGGAAAAGTATATTATGTCACCAACCCCTCCATAGCAACCAGACTTTTTAGCATAACAACCTATGTGGCGTATCTCTACCTCAGCTTAGGAAAAACAAAGAGATACGGCTTTTCTGTGGCTCAGTTGGTAGAGTGTTGCACGAACAACGTAAAGTTGTTCAAGTCCCAGGGAAAGAAAGAAATGATGAAAATGTGTTTATTTTCGGACAAAAGCGTCTGATTAATGCATAAATGTGAATATGGGGGTTGGTTTATTTAGCTTAAAGTGACATGAGGGAAATTGTATTTTGTCGCTGACCACTCCATAGCAACCAGACTGTTTAGCATAGCAACCAAATTGACATATACATATCTCAGTTTACTAAAGAGAAATGGGGGTTGGTGTATGTTGCTCATATTGACTTTGGAGCATTTATAAAAATATGTTTTAATTACACTTTTTCAAGCCAACCCCAAAGTTTGTGTACAGAATTTAGCGATCTAGGTGTAACTGCTTCTATTTATTCGAATTCCTGTTTTGTGTGTTCTTGTAAGGTGGCCTGAAATGCTCCTACAAGTAAAGTGTATGCATTGGTTACAGGGACTTATATTCTGATGGTGAAGCATGTGGTTGCCATGGAGAAGAATAATATTTGTAAATTAATGGACATATTTTTCTTTGTAGGATGAGGAGGCTGTGAGGAAGTTGACTGCGAGTGCTGGAGCCAAGTCACGTTTAGACAAACCCGTACAAGACCTCATCCGCATGATCTTTGATGTGGAGAGCATGAAGAAGGCCATGGTTGAGTTTGAGGTTTGTGCACTGCTTTCCTTTTATCAACATTAAACCAGTGTTTCGTGTAATTTTCTCATGCATTTCCCCCCATAGATTGACCTGCAGAAGATGCCTTTGGGAAAACTAAGTAAAAGACAGATCCAGAGCGCTTATTCTTTACTCAGCGAGGTCCAACAGGTCCGTTTTCATCATCGCCATGCAACCTTTGCATCTCTTTTCTCTTTAACATCCATTCTGCTCAAATTCTGTCCTATAGGCTGTTACTGACTCTGCTGCAGAAGCGCTGATCTTAGACCTGTCCAATCGTTTCTACACGTTGATTCCTCATGACTTCGGCATGAAGAAACCACCACTATTGTCCGAAACCGATTATATACAGGTAAGGCTTCTGTCACTGTGAAACACGTGATTGGCTAAACTCATCTTCTTAATCCTGTTAAATTCATCCACTGTAGCAAAAGGTTCAGATGCTTGACAACTTGTTGGACATCGAGGTGGCCTACAGTTTGCTCAGAGGAGGTGTGGAGAACAACGAAAAAGATCCTATTGATATTAACTATGAGAAACTGAAAACTAAAATTGAGGTAAAGTGCTTTTAACTCGAGCGAGGTCAAGCACTTGGAAAGGATGGAAAATTATGTTTTTCTTATAATTTAGGTTGTTGACAAGTCATCAGAAGAGGCTCAGATTATTTTACAGTACGTGAAGAACACACACGCTGCTACTCACAACACCTACACACTGGACGTCGAGGAGGTCAGTCTTCTACGAATTCCTTTGAACCTAATTGATTAGATATTCGATGATTGTCTTTAATGGTTCACCAAAGCTGTACAATAAGCTACATCATAAACTCTGCGCCATAGATCTTTAAAATCGACAGGGAGGGAGAGTACCAGCGTTACAGACCCTTCAAAGATCTTCCCAACCAGCAGCTTTTGTGGCATGGGTCACGCACCACCAACTACGCAGGAATCTTGTCGCAGGGATTGCGAATTGCTCCTCCTGAGGCTCCTGTGGTGAGTGTCTTTCTCTTCTCTTGTGGAAAAATCGTTAGGAAACCTGAGTTTTGTGCATTTCATTTGTAAAATGTGCCAAGAGCTTGGTCTTAAATATCAAATTACTTTTCTGTAGTAGTCAGCAGGTCGCGTCAGTCACATTTGATTCTTCTTCTGTTAGTTAACTGGGTCCTGGACATGGGGTTGAAGTAGTCCAAGCAGGCATGCTTGTAAATCCCTCTCCCTGGAAAATTTTTCTAGCTCATTTGGGTGCAACCCAAGGTTCATCTACTAAAACCTCTATAATCATTTTTTATTACTTATTATTTTAAGCTATATTTAAATTTTTCAGCTTCACCCACATCCTGATTGTGTGCACCATCTGCCCTGTTACAATTACCCAGTAGAGGCTTACTTCCATAGCTTGCTCTGCCCAATTTGAGCCTCCTAGCCCTTTAGCAGAAATCTATGAATGATCTCATGGTCGCTACGTCTAGTTTTATACGGCCTTTGATCTACGCCTATGAATGTCTGTGAAAGAGTTCTCAGTAGTGTTTTATGGTATATCTTTCTAAGTCCATGGCCTTTAACCGCATTAGGTATTATTCTCAGGTTAGGTTAACCCTTATGTAATGTTGGGGATCATTTCAGGGGAAAAAAACAAAACAAAACTAAAAGAAAACGTGCAAATGCTAGTCAAAATAATCAACATATATTTAATAATCAATTGCATTGATTGCATTGACAGTCCATGGTCAAATGACATACTCAATCTATTCAATCACCCAGTTTCATTAAAGTAGTCAATAAATACTTAAGATGATGACTCCTGATATCATCACAACACCAGATTATTGTAAAAAGAAAACCGTACTCCATAAAACAATACAGTTTCGTGTATTGAACTCCATGTATCCCTTAGCTCTGGAATCCCAAACACGGTATACTCTAGTGGTCTAAGAATGAAGAAATGTGTTGGCTACTGGTTTTTATGCCTTGGTTTGGATCATTTCTTCTGTGAATTCTTGGTAATTCTTAAAACAGTGGATGTTGAAGTCATGAGCTTTTTGAAAAGTCTTGTAATCTCTTTTACAGTACATTTATGGTCATCCTGCAACAGTGTAAGCTCAGAGGAGTCATGGGCGCTGGTTACCTCTCTGTAATGTCTTGATTTATAGCTGTGTTTGACTTCAAATGACCATCAAGTTCGTACACCTCCCCTCTTGGTTTTCCCATAGACGTATATGGTTGTTACACACTCTACATCTCTTTGTGTTACATTCTGTGATTTATGCATCATTAATCTCCAGATATTGTAAAATTTGAAGGAGAATTGCAAATCCTTGATACAAATCATTGTGTCCTGTTTGTACACCACACCAAAATGTGGATGTTGTTTTGGATATTCCGTATAATACCTTCATGAAATCTGAAAATGTGTTGTCTTTGTGTTCCATAGTGTGGAAATGTACTAGTGAAGAGGAAATGTATGCATAAATGGCCGCATTCTGTGTAGATGTTAAAACACTGAAAAACTATGATACCGCTGTATTATAATATTAATATTGTCATTCTTCATACAGACAGGTTACATGTTTGGCAAAGGTGTTTACTTTGCTGACATGGTGTCAAAGAGCGCCAACTATTGCCACACGTCTCAGGCTGATCCTGTCGGCCTCATTCTGTTAGGAGAGGTTGCTCTGGGAAACATGTGAGATTTATTTTTTTATTTACCAAATTTACAGTAGATCTAATCTGTGATTAACAAGCTTCTACATTAACTGATCAACAAGTTTTTATTCTTAAATTTGGAAATATGTTGTTTGTGAAGCAAAATGTTTTATGTATTTATTTTCTGAAGTTAATAGTTTAAATAAATCACAAAATAAAAGTAAACAACCTTTTTTTTTGCTATTTTAATAGTAAAAGCTGCAGTAAGACGCATCAACTGCGCGATTCTAAAACACATTCTAGTTTTTTGTTTTTTGTTTTTTTTAGTCATGGTCAAGCTCTCTAAATATCTGATTGACATTGTTTTTCCCAAAGGCATGAACTGAAGAAGGCCTCACATATTACGAAGTTACCAAAGGGTAAACACAGTGTAAAAGGTAAGCAGTTAGTAGTTGCCAAGTTTGTTGGCAACTAGAAATAGAATATATTTCTAATAAAAAAAAGTTTTATAATAAATTGATGTGTTGCTTTTAAGGTTTGGGAAGGACTGCTCCTGACCCGAGAGCTGTTGCTTCTCTTAATGGAGTAGATGTTCCCCTGGGCAAAGCCATCAATACGAACATCGATGATACAAGTCTGCTCTACAACGAGTATCCTTTTAATAATTACTGCATTCCTGTATTGAATTACACATTTGTTATCTCTGTTTGCCCTTAACTCACTTTTCTCTAGATACATCGTTTATGATGTCTCTCAGGTCAATCTGAAATACCTTCTGAAGATTCGCTTCAACTATCAGACGTCGCTGTGGTGAGACGTCTGGATGAATAGGCCGTTGGATGCTACTAAAAGCTGCTTCTACACGTTTGCACCAAGATCAATCGCCTTTTGGGTTGAAGAATTTCTGCCGTACATTGTCTGTAATCTGCTACTTTGTAGGGAATAAATCTTAAATCTTTAATTGCAATGGCAAATCGCATTAAAGGAAACATGTTTTAACTGTAATTTGCTACCAACAATGGATAAGTAAACGGTCTTCCATTTTTTTTAAGATCTTTCCTTTTTATAGTTTCGTAAAATCTGGATTCAGGTTAAGTGTTACACATCTAGTGTAAATTTTGTTATGTTTTCCAGTTTAGATAGAGAACTGTACAGTTTTAGGAAACATGTTGTAAGCAAGGATATAGCCTGCTGTAACTAGACTTTTACTAGCATATGAGCAAGTATTTTGTATGTTAAAGGAGTTGAAAAATTCAAAATGAAGGAACATGAAAAATTTCAGGCCACTTAAACTTGCGAGCTACGTGCTACTCATCGTTTTTTTTTTGTTTGTTTTTTTTTTGGGGGGGGGGGGTAAATGTTTATTCCAAAAAGTTTTTGTGGACAAGCAGCTGTTCTCATCCTTCAATCAAATAAACTTTTTTTTGCCCATTAATATGTTTGTCAAGTTTTTATTTTGCTACACATGATTTTCCGTATTCCAGATTTTTGACAACTAGATTTTGCAATGGTTTGCACTTTTTTTCATGCGTATTCACTGCATTTTTTTAATCATTTCTAATAAGTCTAGGCTTATTAAGTCTAGAAACTAAAAACTGACGCACTGAACTTATTGTCTGCATCAGCTCAAACGTCTTCTATGTGTATGTCTTATGATTATAACTGCTTATGTTTACTCCTGAACTGTAAGTCGCTTTCGATAAAAGCGTCCTCTAAATACGTAAATGTAAGTAATGTGTTATTCTTCTGAAGTATTTTATTTGTGGGTTTCTTGGACACAAATTTAATCAATGTTGAAATGTTTGCTAGAACTGTGTTTAATGTTTATTTTTTGTGTGCAAATGGGATTAGGTTGTGTTTAGAACCTTAAAAGAATTGCTTTTGTCAGAAATATTGATCAATTGCCTCTTACATTATGAAGCATATGTTTTATTGTTCATTATATTGCTCCCCTGGCTGGGTCGCCTGGGTGAAGGTGTCTGTTGTAAGACCCGAAACACCCTATGACCCCAGGGAACAACACTGATGATGTGTCCCAGTGCATCCAGGTGATGTTTCTTAAAGAGCTGTCTTCAATATTGGACAAAAAAAATCCTAAACACGCCTAGTACCACTAAAGGAATTCTGGAAAATTTTCCATCGACTTTACATGGGGTAAAACTAACTTTCTAACTATTTGTTAATGTTAATCATAGTAACAAATATTTTTGCTCTCTAGCAAACAAATCATTTAACCTAGCAACCAAACTTTCTGGACACGGCACTGGTGACATAGAGGCAATATTGTTGGTTTGTATAACTTATTGTGACAAAGGACACATTATATTGTCACTGACTTCTCTATAGTAAACTATTTGGCATAATCATGGAGACATGGGGGTTTGTTTATTTTACTCATGTTGCCATGGGAAATGTATGGTCAGTTACTTCCTACCTAAAATCCATTTTGCTTATACAGATGACACTTTTACAAGCAAACATCAAAGTTAGTGCACAAACTTAAGACTCACACAAAGTGAAATATTATACAGGTTCATAACATTTAGATTAATAAACTATGATTACATCATTCAGATTGAAGTAAAATATTTAGTATAATTATAATTAATACATTAATAGTATTTATGCACACAGTATTTGGAGTATAGGTGCGGTTTTTAACCAATTGCTTATTTTATACGCTTGAACCCAAACCCCTAAATGAAGTGGCCCTGCGGCCTTCTGGTGGGCCTAGCTTCATGGTTGAACGTAAATAGCGCCTAAACCACTTAGTTCTTGTTTACACTGGCAATTTTAACCACATTTCAACGGACAAATGACGGCCTCGTTGTTCGTTGGATGTTTTTAATACTTTAATGTAATATTTAGCCTTCAAAAAGCTGAACGTTTCAGCGCCGTGTAGTGTTTTGAACTGCCCTCTCTGTCCCACAATGCATCGGGCCTCTCGGCCTTTGAAAAACCGGCGCGGCTAATTCAAGATGGCGGAGCTCGAGCAGCTGTTAGACGAGAGTGAGTAATAAAACTAACACTTTACTAAGCCTCATTTACGTTTCTGCTATGTGTTTTTGTGATTTAAAAGCTATTAGTTACATATATTATTCATTCAACATTTCAAGGGGATTTTATTGTTGATAGTGGTGTTTAATTTGACGCAAAGTTATTAGCGCAGAGGCTAACGAGCTAACTGTTAGCTTTCAGTGCCCATTACTATAAATAAATAACATCACTGAAGAGATTTTTGTTGTACGTTTACAGTATGCCGCTTTATTTACAGCCAAAGGGAATGTTAAGACGGCCTAACTACAATGTAGATGTGTCAACAACACTAGACTTTAACTTTTATTTCTATTTTTTGTTCATTAAGGCGATGACAGCTGCTGTGTTTTGTTGTTCTTGTCAGTGTCAGTTTAATTTGTGTAAATAAACGCACTCTATAATAAACACGTTTGACCCTGGTATTACCGTTTCATTCAGAATATAACAAAAAGACTTTTTTTAGATGAACAAATCTTGTTTTTGTGGGGTTTTGTTTTATTCATTGTTAGTTTTTTTCAACAGTTTCGTTCTGGCTTTGTTTATTTGGATGTGAAGTGATAAGTCATTTGTTGTTAATAGTTGCCTATTGATGTTTTTTGCTGATTAAATGTTTGTTAACGCAGTTAATTCAGTGACCTGCTGTGAAATATTCAATGGTACTATAAAAAGCAGCTTACACTTTGAGATTAATTGTAGTTTCTAGAGGTTCTTTGTTTTTTTTTCTGGGCCTCAAGAATTATAATAATGTTACAGCTGTGTTCTATATCATTCTATGCAGTCTTAATTCTTTATATACACATCATTTTGTTACAAACATGACAAAACACATATGCTGTCTATATCCATTATAAACATCTATTGTCACATAAACTTACAAAGATATTTCTAGCTTATTTACATCGACATTGTTACATTAACGTGTCACAATTTAAATTATCCATGAATGACTTTTGTCTATCTTTTAATCTTTTCATTGCAGTGACACAAGGGGTGCTACTCTTAACGCAAAAAAACTGCCAAATAGGCAACAGTTATATATGATTACAATTACTTTTTTTTTTTTAACATACAAAGAACATCATGCTCTGATTAAAAAAAATGTATTAATGCTGCAAGCAGCGATAAAGGGCTCTAGCATCTCAGGTGCTTTAGCCCCTCAGTGGCCAATTGATTGCACCATGATAACTGTTAACATTTAAGGAATAAATGGGCAAATGAAACAATGAAAACTACATAGTAAAATGTCAAAATCACCAGGTAGTGCTGTGAATGAGAATGGTTATTGTATTGGACAACATTCTTTTCAGAAATATCAAAATTGCTCAAAGAAGTACCTTATTAATGTTAAAAACTATTAGCGCACAATTAGCTGTAACACATTAGGTGGTGCTATGAGCCATTTTTCAACTCCAATTCAAATTTTGAGATTTTTTTAAGTACCTTTAGACCCTCGGAAATGCACTGAAAGCCATGAAACTAAAATATTCTGAGCAATAACAAAAGGATTGTACACACCTTTTTAAAAACAAGTGATCGGGTTGTCAAGGTGGAGCTAAACTTAATGCAAAACAGAAATATTAATTACATAATTTGAACGTGTTACGCCAATTTTTTTTTCTGAAGCTAATACAAATATGAGAAACAAATGTCTAGTTTCAAGATGAATAATTCTAAATAAACACAGCATCAAAATATTTGTTTTTAAATTGTTAATCTGATGAATTCATTATTTTAGTTAAAATCAAACATTAATAAACAATAACAATAGACCTGTTTTTTTTAACCTTTTTTAAAGAACAGTAGTTGTATGTTTAACTGCATTTTACTTCAAAAATTGGATATTTAATCATTGCTATCTGTCAACCCTTACATTTTGTTTGATGTTAAATTATGAATTCAATTTTTATTTTAATTTTTTTGTAGGCTCTTCAGCTAAAGCTCTTGTGAGTTTACGAGGTAGGTCCTTTATTTCGGTTTCTAGCTATATACAGTCGCTCAGTAGTTTACTACATAACGTCTTTTTTTTGCTTTTTCAGAGGGAAGTTTGTCTAACTCTTTAAATGAGAAGAATAACTTACCAAAATCTCAGACTCGAGGTCGGAGCAGTTATGTGTCTGTGGAAACTGTAAGTTGTACCTACAGCTCTCTACTTCGCCATCTTGTTCTGGACTGAAAACGTGAAACAGATCGCAGATGTTCATTGTTTCTTTTTGTCTCCTGGTTGGTTTATCCTGTAGCCAACAAGGAGTTCTAAGAGGAGTCGACTGTCATGTGAGGAAGAGGAGCAGCCGGTCATCTCCAGATCTCCCCGAAGGAGCCCGCGGGTCACCACTGTGCCTCAGGTGAGAAAGATCACTCATGTGCATGTAATCAGATTCAACAGAATTTGGCTAATTTGTTGTTTGATTTGCCCTTTTCTAGAAACTGGCTAATGTCACAACCCCAGATAAAAAGGCGTCACAGAAAATCGGGCTCAGACTCAGAAACCTACTCAAACTTCCCAAAGCTCATAAATGGTGCATTTATGAATGGTTCTATTCAAATATCGACAGGTATGTTGTGCTTTTATTTGTGATATTGAAGTGTTGTGGTGGAAATTGATCCTTTGAGCTAATCAAATTGAATTTCTTCTGAAAGGAAATGGGTTAGTCAACTGTTAAAAAAGTTCAAGCATTATATTTGCAGAGTGAAGCTCTGTGACTATTCTTTCATTTCCTTTGTCCTTTTTAAAATAACGTATTTTGCTGTGGACACATGCAAATAGTTCCTTATGGGAACCAACTACAAAGCTCTAGCTAATGTTAAAGCTACATCATCTTGAGGAGTAGGCTCAAGACACCCATCCATGTCAGAGTAGGTACATGGGTAGAAGAGACTATGGTCCTCTTAGTTTTTGTGGAGACCTCTTTTGAACATGAACTGAAATCAATTTTAATCAGTTTAGGTCAGTAATCTGGTTTTCCACAATTTGATCAAAAGTGACTTAACTTAATAAAAATAATGTCAAATCATTTTGAGCTTGACCAGCGCAAACATCAGGGTTTTCATCTTTGTCATGTTTTTATTCTCCAGGCCTTTATTTGAAGGGGACAACGACTTCTGTCTCTGTTTGAAAGAGAGTTTTCCTAATCTGAAGACCAGAAAATTAACTAGAGTCGAGTGGGGAACTATCAGGAGACTTATGGGGAAGCCTCGCAGGTTGAATAAATCCTCTATCTTTATTTTATTAGCCTCAACACTTAAACAACATTTATCAGATGCACTGTAATTTCAGTCTATTGTGTAGAAACTGTGTTCTAGTTATTTGTCTGTGTTTTTCAACCAGTAGAGGTTGAGTTTTGTTGTTTTTTTACTAATCTGCTAATAACTGTACACTGTTTCCATCTGTTTATATTGATATACATTTAGAATCAGAGAAATGTAATTTGTGCCTTCTTCTGTTTTTATGTACGTTACTCTCCTCGAGTTACTTATGTTGTACATTGAGCTGAGGCTGATTTTGTTGCTTTGCATGTTTTCTCAGATGTTCTTCTGCATTCTTTAACGAAGAGCGAATGGCTCTAAAACAGAAAAGGCAGAAGATGCGTCTTCTGCAGCAGAGAAAAATCACAGATATGTCTCTATGCAAGGACCTCCCAGATGAGATTCCTTTGCCTTTGGTCATTGGCACTAAAGTTACAGGTGAGAACATAACTTGACTGATTACGTGCATGTGGTATCTGACATTGATCAGTACACAAAGAAAGAGCTTGTTTTTGTCCGTACAGGAGTCCTTCTTCATGGAATTTATTTTGTGCCAATAAATGAACGCAGTTTCAAAAATAAATTGATAAAGAGGAAAAAAATTCAACTTGGATCAATATCGTACCAGCCAATGATGTTGAGCCACTGTTATCTCCTCCCCCATGTGGAAATGTAAAAAATTTAAAGCTAAAAACGAAAGCATTAAAGATGTAAAAAATGTAATGCTAATTACTTGATGATTTTTGTTTTCAGGGTGGTGTTTTCTTTTTTTTTTTAAATCTTTTTTTTTTTTTGTTTTAAGTGAAGTTGCATTTTATTGGCACAAAATTAGTTCTTCCCGAAAATGCGTTAAACGTTTTAAATGGGTTTTTTTCTTAATACCACTAAAGAAATTAATTTGAAACATTTAGAGGGAAAACATTTTTTTTTCTTGTAGCTCGTCTGAGGGGTCTCCATGATGGTCTCTTCACTGGTCAGATTGATGCGGTGGATACCAGTGCTGCAACCTATCGAGTAACCTTTGACCGAAACGGACTTGGCACACACACAGTTCCAGACTATGAAGTTCTTGTAAGAAAAATCTTGCTCATTCTCTATATTTCACACTATAAAATTGCTCTCTACCAGAGAAAGAAAAATCACTCAACTTCAGGGACTTGCAGTCAATATTCTAATTGGTTTGTGGTAAAGCAATACATTTACTTAAAGAAGCACATCGAAATTGTTTAGGCCGTAACTTTTATGGATTATCCAGTAATGGAATGAATTGGATCCAGGGATCTAACAAACAACACATAAATGTTTCTCTTTTGGAAGCACATTGCTGCATAAAAGTTCAGAAAACAACTTGGATCACTCCGACCAGTATGTAGTTTCTTACGTGTTCACCTTTTTAGACCACATATGTCAATGCCAGATCCGGCCTGTGAATCTATGGCTACCAGGATTATATTTAATTACTAAACAAACTAAGCCACAGCCACTTTCTGGTGTTTTTCCAACACTAAATTTGCAGGTGAGGTGCAAAGTACATGTTCACAGAGGTTATAAATGTGGAGAAAGGCATAATATAATCCAAGAATTAGGGGTGTAATGGTTCACGGTATGTATTGAACCGTTTCGGTACGGCCTGTTCGGTTCGGGACACTTGCGTACCGTTTCGGTATTCGGTATTTGTATTAAATAATATAAATGTATTATTAGCGCGATATTAAGCACAGCGGAACAATGTTCCTAGGCGCGTTTCCACACGGACGCTATTGAGTGAAGTGCAGCTCTACTGTGCGACACTCAATAGCGTCTGTGCGGAAACTCGCTTTTGGCTTCTCTGTTAAAATACATAACGGGGATAGACGAGTGGATAAATTTAAAGTTGTATGCCGACATTGTTCCACGGAGATCGGGCAGGCAACACATCTAACATTTTCTACCGCTGGAGATATTGTCACTGCAACCAGATCTGTGCTCTCTTCAGAAAATGTGGATAGGTTAATCTTTTTAGCCTTAAAACTTGAATAGTTAGTTTTGTTGATATACAAGCTGAAGCTGTTGCTAGTGTTAAAAGTTTTCAGGTCCTAACTAGTTGCAGTATTTCATTTTTTATTTAAAAAATGTGTTTTTCTTTATAAAGAGTGCAATTTATTTAAAATATCACCCAAATGTGTCACTTTTATTTATTTTATGCAAGAATTCTATTGTGTATTGGCAGCTTTTCAAAATGAAGATTATGTAAGTTCTTATTGTTTTTTACCGAACCGAATTAACCGAACCAAACTCTCCAAGACACTGTACCGAACCGAATACGATTTTAGCGTACCGTTACACCCCTACCAAGAATGCATTAAGCAGAGCCCAGTTGAGCAAACCAGATGGATAACAATCAAAGAAAAGGTGAGTTTTTGAGCAAATTGAGGGTTGTAAAGAATTCCGAGCTTGGGTGCAATGACATCTGCCATCTAGGCTAGAGGTGGTCCCCAAAGACTGTGAGAAGGCCAGAGTCAAAGCAGCATAGTAAACGAATTCAGGTGTAGGGAATAAGAATATTACAGAGATATGGGGAGCTACTTCACAGAAGTATTACCAATGAAATGCTTCTTACAGTCATTTCTGGAATATAATTATTCAGTTTATTCTCAACTCTACCTTTTCTACTTAAATGGCATTACATTTTGGTTTTACTAACACAATGCATTCTATGATTTCTTTCCAGAGTAATGAAGCTCATGAGACGATGCCCATATCTGCCTTTGCTCAGAAACCGAGGCCGCCTCGTTTTCAGAATTTCCTGACTCCTCCTCGCGGCTCATACCAAGGCTCGACCCAGTCAATCTTAATGGTAGTGTTTTATTGTGTTTACTCTTGTGCTCAAACGTCTGAAGGTCTGGGCTACAACGTTTGGTAAATGGTGTTTTATCACCATGACGATCTGTGCTGTTCAATATACAATTTCTGCAAAACTAGTGTAGTACACCAAAAAGTAATTCTTTATATATCATTACGTTGTGAATTTTGTGCTCTGCTTCCAGGATAATGACCCTCTGTTCAGTCAGTCCCCCTGGAAGAGTAAACTAACAGGAACCGATGGAGAGACGCTGGGTGGATTTCCTGTCAAGTTTCTGGTACAAGTGGTGAGAATCAATCACTTGTGTTCAAAGACTCAATTTTAACTTGACCTAAAAGTTAAACAATTGCTTCTTTTTCTGTTAGACGCGGCTGTCCAAAATCCTCATGATTAAAAAAGAACATATAAAGCATTTAAAAGAGATGAATACAGAAGCCGAGAAACTGGTATGGATTTTAACATTTAGAAATTATTATCTGAAGTGGTTGCTATTTCAAACAATGTTTTTTAAAAGTTTCAAATCTGGATGTCAAAGGTTACAAATGGCTGGTTTGCATGAAAACGTACCAGAGATGTTTATACAGTTTGTTCTAGAGTATAATTTTTAAACCAAGTAAGGAGACTGAAAGCAAGGTTAAAGTATATTATTCATCAGAAAATGTGGGCTTATTTAACTTAAACACTAGATATGATTTAGCTAAAACATACACTGCTTTGAGAGAGCGAGACAGAGAGAGAAAGAAGATGACTGAGGGAGGGGGAAGGGAATGGAGTAAGTCAGAGAGAGAGGGATGGGAAACAAAAGAGGAGGAACATCTCTGATCTACTTTATTTAAGGAGCTTGTAACTTCCTGGTTGTGATGATTTTCCTGTTTGTGACTGTTTTCTGACCTCAGTAAATTTTTCTATTATATTTTGGTCATAGTTCAGCTTTGCGGCGGCCATTCGAGCAACAGTAGCAAGAAACTGAAATAAGAAATTAATTAAAAAGCTTGATTGGCGAAGAGTGTACATTCAGATTTGGGGAATTGCAGGAGGAAGTGATTAATTAGAACTCTATGTTGTGATTCTTCTGGCCATTTGTCACTTTCACAAGCAAGGTTTTAAAGACTTGCAAACCTGTAGTCAAAGTAGGGTTTCAAACTTTTCCACAATAAAAGTCTTGACCTTTTTTTTTGCTTAAACCTTTGAGTGTTATGACATATGGCATTGTTTTTTTGTGTTTATGAAGTTTTACCCACTCTAATGTCTCTGCAGAAGTCATATTCCATGTCCATTGGGTTGGACTTACAGAAGAGATATGCCACAACAGTATTGGACCTGGATCAACTTAATAAAGACCTCAACAAAGTCCTTCATGAAGTTCAGCAGTTTTGCTTTGAGGTGAACTGGTATTTTCACTTGTGTCCCATCAGCGCATTTACTTTTAGCACCTTTAGTTTGGGACGTCTTAATATATGTACATATGTTAAGTAAATAAAGCAGTCAGTTTTTTTTCTTATGCTTGAGCTCTGTCACAAGAGCCGCTGTACCGAGAATTCTCGTAACCATTACAGAAATGTCTTTAATAAAGACAAGACAGAACCAAGAATCACAAGAGAGACGCAACAAATTGTAACACTGTGGTTCTCTGATGTCTCTTGTGCAGCTGGCCCCAGATCAGGGGATGCAACCTGCGGATCAGCCCAGTGAGCTTCGGAGGCGCTGTGAGGAGGAGTCCCAGGATGTTGTGCGTCAGACGAACACACAACCGAATGGAGACCAGCGCGTCCAGAACCCTGAGCTCACACAGCTGGTCTCTAGGCTCACGGCGCTGCTCCTGCAGATCAGGGTAACACTCTCAGATGTGTGCAAAATTAGACATGCCTTCTTTTTTTGGGGTCATCTCATTAGAACCTAGTTTAGACAAAGTTGCATACAATTTACTTTTTATCTGTTCTTATTTTTATTTTTGTTCAGTTTTCAGTTGCGAGTTATTTGGGATTTATCACATTTTTTCACTTCACAACAGTATTTTTGCAGACCTACAATGACTTCTTTTTTGATATTTTAAATGTGGTACTTTCTTTCCCTCTCTTGATTCCGTCTTTCTATTAAGAAAGCGGCACAGCCCCATACGGGATTTATTTGAATTTGACAGAACAATGTACAAAAGTAATTGTACTATATTGGAGACAGGACACAATGAATGAACAGTTCTCAAATAAAAAAAATCCAGTGACTCATTTAGAGGGCTACCATAAGGATGCCAATACTGAGTATTTTGCTTTGTAACTCCCCAACATGGCAAGCCATTTTAACATTTAATCTCCTCACTGTACTAGTATTAACTCTACTGACTAGCCATAATTCTAATAGACAATCACCATGGTCTGTTTGACTAGTCGCAATATATAGACATGTTATCTAGATTTCTTATACGAATTCTCGTATTCCTCCATTGAAAAATATTTGCAATATTTACATTTTTATACAAATGCTTAATTGATGTAGCCATTAATGGGCTATAGATTTTTCCCCCCAATAATTAGTTTCATATTTCTTGGCATACTCCAAGAAATTACTCATTTACGTCTTTATTTGATGTTTCTCCAAAATTCTCTCAATTCTGAAATGCTTTTTCCTCCATGGTTTCAAGTCATTTTACAATAATAATTGTTCGACTCTAGTTAATTTTCTGGTCTTCAGATTAGGAAAACTCTCTTTCAAACAGAGACAGAAGTCGTTGTCCCCTTCAAATAAAGGCCTGGGGAATAAAAACATGACAAAGATGAAAACCCTGATCTGTTTGCGCTGGTCAAGCTCAAAATGATTTGACATTTTTATTAAGTTAAGTCACTTTTGATCAAATTGTGGAAACAAAAGATAATGAATTTTTTTGTACAAAAGGCTTTTTATTTGTTTTCTCTTTAAATTCTTTGTATTTCTACCATTCAGTTCTGAGCACAAGACCACAATAAATATTTTCTTGTGCTGGGAAAAGGTTGAGATTATATAAT
>SRMA01026170.1:4546-81323 GCA_007224835.1 Danionella cerebrum | reverse complement strand
AGCACAGATCTGGTTGCAGTGACAATATCTCCAGCAGTAGAAATGTTAGATGTGTTGCCTGCCCGATCTCCGTGGAACAATGTCGGCATACAACTTTAAATTTATCCACTCGTCTATCCCCGTTATGTATTTTAACAGAGAAGCCAAAGTGTTCTCAAACACGAGACCGTAGTGAGGTGAGAGGGTCTTCAAGCTCTGGCTTCCCTTTCGCTTTTGCCTTGCCATTTTCCTTCTCGCGCTCATGCTCGTCACTCAATAGCATCCGTGCGGAAACGCGCCTAGGAACTTTGTTCCGCTGCGCTTAATATCGCACTAATATTGCATTTATATTATTTAATAAAAATACAGAATACCGAAACGGTACTCAAGTGTACAGAACCGAACAGGCCGCACCGAAACGGTTCAATACATACCGTGAACCGTTACACCCCTAATATTAAGTCAATGGAAAATTTTCCAGCATTCTCAGCAATTTCCCAGAATTCTTCGAGTGGAACCAGTGTGAAAACACATAGCAACACGAGCCAGAGCAGATTGGTGACTGTAGCTTGAGCGGTCTAGGACGAGATGCATTTATAATTTCGTGTCTGAAGTAAAGGCCGAATAACAATACGTTGGCTTTATAAGATAATAGCAGAGCAGAGCCCATTGAAGCACCTGTCCAGTGGCGTACGATGTTGTGACTGAGCCCCTGAGGCACTGGGTGCAGTTGATCATGATGAGACCTCTCTGGGTGGCTTTCCGGATCTCATCCAGGAGATCTGCTCGGTTATCAGGAGCGTTACCGCTGCCATATGTCTCCAGTACAATGCCATCCATAGGAGGCTGCAAGAAGGCCCTGACCTACGAAAGAGCAGATCTCATCTCAACAAAAAAAAAAACGTTTCCCATGATGCGTTCCTTTTTATATTCAACCGTTTATTTTATGTGTATCTGGTAAATAAAGGCTGACATTACCACACAGCCTTACTGTATCAGCAGTGATTCCAGGGAAGAGCCGGAGGAGACCCACGTTTCGATTCATCTGGGTGTTAATAGTGAACTTTGCAGTCGTGTTGGCTCGCCACACTGTGTCCCAGTTAACTGAATGGTAATTGATTAAACAGACACATATCGTCACTGAGAAGTACAAAAGATTTACACAAAGAAAAAGATATTATCATTTCATTTAATATTAGGTTAATTTCTGATACTTTCAGAGTCTGAGAAGCTGAGATTAGAGCCTTTTTTTAAAGAGAGTGTCATAGCTACCCACAGAAGCAAAACTTCAATGAATCACACTTTAAAATCTGCACAAAAGTTTCAAGCCAACAGTTCTCAAAGATCGCAAGACACAAAATTGTAGATGTACTAAGGCAGCTACAAGGTACTTGAGAAGAAGGTGGCCAACGTTAGACGTTAATGTTTGCTGAGACAAATGACAAAATCAGCGGTTCAAATTCTTCTTTCGCTCATAGAATATAAAAAGTTTCATGAGGGTGAAAGAGATCTTTTCCTTGCTGCATCCATGACATTGCCATGGATAAAGAATCGTGATGAGACTGTGATCCCTTTAACTCATCAAGGTTTACCGTTACCACACTTGTAGCCCGAGTCTGAAAAAAAAGTGTTGGTCATCGTGCATTTTTTTTTCTAATAATTTCTCCAATTGTTGTCGCCTTCTCACCTGGATGTTTGCACGTTTTCGGCCCAGGTCTACAGTTTTGTCCCTGGTGTCCACAGAAAGCTCTTAGGGTGAGATTAATTCAAATTACAGTTTGCTTTCCCTTTTAATTTGGTTTGTTTGGGCAGGTGAGAAAGCAACCACCAACCTGTGGACTAAAAAAGCGGGCTGAGACCTGGTTGGAGGAGATATCCCCATTAAACAAAAAAAAAAAAAAAACCTCATCAACAGCAATAGGTGTGGATGCAGTACTGTAGTGTTTTTTTTTTATTCTAAACCAAACAGATTCTACTACATGAAGGAAACATTGGTGAGAATGCATTGATCTGAAAAACTAGACTCACTTTTGATGTCGACCTCAGCATTGGCTAGTGGTGGCAGGTTTGGGGAGTTAAATGCATTAAAACTGCCAGCGTCCACTTTGGTGACACGGTTACCCCTGTACAGCTTATGGTGAAAATAAAGGCAAACCTAAGAGAGAGAGACCACAAAATATGTTTATATTCCACTGAATGAAAACAGCTAAAACAAACAAATTTACTGATTGGTTGCTCACAATTAAAAAGTGAATAAATTTCTCCCATGAAGGACTCATAGCTGTATACCCTTCCCAATCAATTCTTTATTCACCATTTCTCTCTATTTAAACCATTTTCTGTTCACTTTTTATGCATCACCCATCTTGGCTCATTTCATGCTTAGCCTGCTGTCTGGCTTTTCTGTAGCTCAGTTAGTTGTGCATTGCCCAAGCAAAGTAAAGATTGTGGACTCGAAACCCCAAAGAAAAGCAAGAACTGATCAAATGGGTTTGACATGAGTTGCTTGGGAAAAAAGAGTAATGTATTGTAAATGTCTGTTGTTTTGTATCAATTATCAATTTCCCCTGTTCTTTTGCTTATTGTAATAATTCTAACTACAACAATGTTGAGGTTCTTGTTTTACATGGCGTTTGCCCCACTGTTCTTGGCGAAGTGTATGATCAGACTAACCTCAGGGATGACAAACTGTCCTGCAATCAACAGTGCCCCCAATAGGTTGTCCCTCCCATCATTTCTCATCTCATAGATGGGCACCTGGAAACAAAATGGACTTAAAACCAACTGTGATGTCAACAACCGGAGTTTCAAGTGTTTTTAACAAGAGTCGTATACCGTGACATACCATCCATTGTTTCATATTAACAAGGAACAAAATGTATAATTTAATTCAGGAGATCATAAAAATGTCACATTTGATCTGTAACTACACAGTTCTCCTTTTTAAATCTAAAACCCAAAGATACACATGGAAATCAAAGGACGATGTCTTCTTCCAAATCTTAAGAGGAATAGGTATCTCATTTATCAAAGAGTACAGGCAGTAGCGCCGCTCCCTATATGCGCAATACACAGTCTCCGTAGGGCACCACCTGCCAGAGGGGGCACCGTTATCCCTTTTGATATTTTTAGAAATGTTAATAAAAGATTAATTGTATTAATAATAAATTACTATGGTTATATATATATATATTTGAGTGTATTTTATATTTCGAAAATATTTTTACATTGTGGAGTTAAAAAGATGTTCAACTTAAAAAGGTGTGATGCTTCCAGAATGTAGCACAAGTTTCTTATTCACGGCAAGTTTACCGTTTCATTTTCAAGCTTTGAACAGGATCTTAAAGTGTGCTTGTGCTGTAACGAAGTCAAATCTTTCACAATGCTCTCTCGTCGCGTACCAAAACAGTTCTGATGTAAACATATTGTTTTGTTATGTTTACACATAACATTACACATGTTTTATACTCGGTCTGTTTATATCTGTTAATAAACGTGACATATTTAATATTTAACTGCGGCAACGTGTTGAATCTATTAGCCGCAGGACATTAACACTTTTAATGACCTGTTCAATTGTACTTTGAGTTTTCATTTCTCATTATTTTCTTTAATTGATGCATTCAAAAACTCTTTACACCTTCATAGTAATTATTATTGAGTATCAAAATCTAAAATATAATAACATTTTACTGTAGCATTTTGTAGTTTTTGTTTCCTGGATTTACTGAAATTGTGTGCTTGCCACTTTTTTGAATGTGTTCAAAAATGTGTTTTTATATTATTACAGTAAGTTTTATTAACTGTTAGAATCCCAAATGTAATAATATTTTGCCGTAACATTTTTGCGTTATTTAATCCTGAATTTGGCTTTTTGGACGGGAAACAGTGAAATTGTGTTGGGCACCATAGTACATTTCCACTTAAAATCCCCATTTGGCCAGCAGCAGCCCTGTTTACAGGAGAACGCTTATGACTCTATATAAAGATACCTGTGATCCAGTGAGGATGACCGGCTTCCCCAGGTTCTCACACATAAAGGACAAGGCTGATGCTGTGTAAGCCATGGTGTCCGTGCCATGCAGAACAACAAATCCATCATATTGCTCATAGTGTTTCTGTGATGGAAACAAAACAGATTCTTTTAGAATGGTTTCAATTCATTCTAGTAGGGGTGTAACGGTTCACGGGAATGTTTTGAACCGTTTCGGTGCGGCCTGTTCGGTTCGGTACACTTGCGTACCGTTTAGGTATATTTTTTTTATTAAATAATATAAATTTATTATTAGCGTGATATTAACCGCAGCGGAACATTGTTCCTAGGCGAGTTTCCGCACGGACGCTATTGAGTGACGCACAGTAGAGCTACACGGGAGCTGTGAGAAATGGCAACAGCGAAAGAAAAGCCAGAGCTTGAAGACCCTCCCACCTCACTACGGTCTCCTGTTTAGGAACACTTTGGCTTCTCTGTTAAAATACATAACGGGGATAGACGAGTGGATAGATTTAAAGTTGTATGGCGACATTGTTCCACGGAGATCGGGCAGGCAACACATCTAACATTTTCTACTGCTGGAGATATTGTCACTGCAACCAGATCTGTGTTCTCTTCAGAAAATGTGGATAGGTTAATCTTTTTAGCCTAAAACTTGAATAGTTCGTTTTGTTGATGTATAAGCTGAAGCTGTTGCTAGTGTTAAAAGTTTTCACGTCTTAACTAGTTGCAGTATTTCATTTTTTATTTAAAAAATGTGTATTTCTTTATAAAGAGTGCAATTTATTTAAAATATCCCCCAAATGTGTCACTTTTATTTATTTTATGCAAGAATTCTACTGTGTATTGGCAGCTTTTCAAAATAAAGAATATGTAAGTTCTTATTGTTTTGTACCGAACCGAATGAACCGAACCGAGCTCTCCAAGACACTGTACCGAACCGAATACGATTTTAGCGTACCGTTACACCCCTACATTCTAGTCCTGTTCAACACAACATTACAACCAAATAAGCAGATCTGGCTACAGAAAACACAACAGAGATACGAGTAACGCAGTTTAAAGAGACCTTTTCCTTTCCTTGTTCTGATCATTGAGGTTGACTAATAGGGATCTCACAATTGCAATAGTAAAAGCATTGTAGTTTTAAAGAAAATAACAATAGTATGAATAGTTTAAGGCCCTCTTAGAGAGGTGACATTAGCATGAGCTGTTTGTTCCCTGCTCTAATTGGCTCAACAGTGTTGAATATTCAGTCACATGAAGCGTTAATGACAATGCTTAGTTTAAGTTTATTTTTTACTTAATATTGAAATGCAAGTCTTTGTACATGAGGTCCCTGCAACTTTCTCAGTTCAGGACCCCTGTAAGATCACACAGCTTATGTATGAACAAAACAAAAAAGTGCATTAAACTGGTTCAAAAGAAGTACCTCGATGTCTTTCCCAATAGTGGCCCAGTCGTCTGTGGTCATATTGCAGGAGTCAAGGAGAGGAGAGTACTCTAGAACTGTATATACAATCCTTTTATTCTGCTTGGACAATCTGGAGTGTGGAAAAAAGATCAATTGTAACAGTAAGTTAAATTTTTATGTGAGATACACCTAAACAACTTGAAGCAAAAGCAAATGATGCTGTTTATTTGAGCATTTGTTAGTGCGGTTAGTTGAATATTTACCAAAAGCAAACGTATAATGTTTTGATGCTGAAATGAAATTGGCGTCTTCTCATGTTACAGAAAACCCTTTTGTGCGTCAGTGACTGAGTAAATGTTGTGGCGCAGCAGACTTCAGACTTTGCTCTGGGGCAGCTCATGGGGTAATTGTTATGA
Source organism: Danionella cerebrum (assembly GCA_007224835.1). NCBI lineage: Eukaryota > Metazoa > Chordata > Actinopteri > Cypriniformes > Danionidae > Danionella > Danionella cerebrum. The sequence goes on along the minus strand of SRMA01026170.1, from coordinate 75,520 downwards.
TGAGGGAAGAGCTTAAGGGGGTTCACTTTAACAACAGATACTTGCAGATTAGCATGACCTGGCTTAATTAGAATTACTGAAAACCACATATTCATGAACCTACTGCTACTTTACAGAGCCAGCCTTGTTATGTGCACAATGCAATGACGAGCTACTGCCGTTAACCCTTAATACAGTTTAAGAGTTCTAAAAACAAACATGGAAAAAGGGAGTAAGCTAAGACTTTTTTAAGTATTTATGCTCTGTTAATACTTTTAAAATTGCAAATTGCTCTACATACAATGATCTAGTGGGCCAGATGTGATTGTAAATTCTGTGGCCAATTTAATTCTGAATATAGACAAATTGACAATTAATTAAAAGCAGTCACCCCAGTTTAACAGAAATTGTGCATTTGCTAAATTTTTCTCAATTTATGTTGTCTCTATTTGTGTTTCCAAATGGTCATGATTATTTGTAAATAATTCACTTAACAATATAATGCTTCAGAATCTGAATGTGGACTGAATTTGACCAAAATGAAAAAATAAGGTGGTAATTTAACAGATTAAATGTGATTAACCTTTTACAAAATTGGCTCAATAAAAAAAGTATTTTTCTGAAGCACAGTTCAGTCAACGAACAAGATGAATAAACTTTTTATAAAATGAGCTGAGGTGCAGTGATTAACCTGTAAAATTACAACAAATCATGCAAAGATGCTCTCAATCATTTGCAAATACATATACACCCCACAAGGGCAAGCATTATGCTACCAGTACAACAGCACCCGTGAAAGAGAGGATCGGCCATGTGACCGGACTTCCTGTCAAAATAATACACATTTGTAGGCCTAAAAATGGATTCAGTTCCTAAAAATATAAAAAAAAAACACACATAGGAGAACTTGTTTTTCTATTTAATGATTCAAAACAGTACAAGGACTAAAACACGAGTTTTAAGAGCTTTTTTTGAGCTATAAACGTCAATAAAAGGCACTCAGAAACCAAATAACAAAACATATAAAAAAAAAGATGTAAGGGTCAGCTGTGTACAAACTCACGGCAGCACCAGTGTGTTTTCTGGAGGCTTGTAGTACTCGTAAAGTCTGGTCTGTTGAGCATACTGCTCATCGTGAAGAATTGGAAGCTTGCGGAGTGTCTCAACAAGAGCGTTGGGTTCTGGGGACAACACTGAAAGAAAGCCAAGGACAAAAATATCTAATTAAATACATTTAATCTCAATTTAAGATATATTTTTAAGAGAATTCTATGATAAAGTTGACATTTGATAAAATTGTGACATATTAATTGTTGTATCTTTTTTGAAAGTAGAGTGGTAAGAAAAGGTGGACCTTTTCGGAATAAAATGTGGTTTGATCTTCAGAGTATTGACAAACTTAATGTGCCGAAAAATAACAATGAACACAAAAAATTGGATTTTCATTGCCTTTTATAAAATAACCAAACAAAAAAGACAGTTCTTGTGGAAAACGTAAGTAAATTCCCTATTAACAGCTAGTTACATGTTTTGTTCTAAATTTTTGTCCTGGCAGCAATAACTTCAAACAGAGGTAGTTGTGAATAAGACCTGTGCGTTGTTAGGGGGGATTTTATCCCATTCTTAAAGACAGACATCCCATGAGTGTATCTTACAATTCCATCCATTGCAAGCCGATCTCAGCCCACATTGGTTTAAAGAAAAAACAGAAAAACTATAGCAAGCAGTGGGTTCCTTCGTGAAGTTGTATTCCCTGCTTCCTCAGTGTTATACTTACTGTGGGCTCATGAACAGACTTAATGATGCCTTTATATCTTTGGTGGTCTTTTAGGGTTATTTCAATGATGATTATCAGTTGTGCTCTTCATGTCATTTTGATGGGGACTTCAAAGGTAATCTAGTGTAGCAACAGTCTGTAAGTGTCTCCATTTGCAGATCGTTTACATAACTGTAAACTGGTGAATGTCCATGTCTTTTAAATAACTTTTGCAGAGCAAACTCCAAAAGTTTCAGGTTTTTTTTATTATTTTAACCCAAAACACAATATCCCTGCAAGACTGCCGGTGGGCATCAACCTGACCCCAATCTTGAGATCACTCAAGGGTTCACTTAATTTTTTCCACAGGTATTTTCATTTTTTCTTGTCCTCAAGAAAAAATCCTCATGAAGATTTTTCTATGTTGTTATTTTTAGACACTTGTCTGTCAATACACTTGAATTAAATTAAGTTCAGAGCACATTTTATGACGAAAATGACATAATTTTTTTGACGTGCATTTTAATGAATTACAAAAACTACAGGATTTACAGAAAGTAATTGGGTTGTTGGACAGATCAATCACGCCTGAACCAAGAATCACTGACTCCATGGATTATTATAGATTGCATCCAGGTCTAGAGGTGCATACAGTAAATAAAAGCTTTATGGAACATTAACTAGGATTAAGAGCAAATGGTTAGTTTAATGTTGTGTGACAAAGAAATAGAGGTTATTTATTGAATGCATCTCATGTGTGTCCCAAAAGCCCATGATCTTGATAAACACTATGAACCAAACTCTCTGGATTTTAACGTTTTTGCCTTTTAAAATACTTGATTGTGAGACTCTGCCTCCTGTTGCCCCCGGACAATTTCAGTTTGAAGCCACTGCTCTAAACCTTGCGGTTAATCTCAGAAGAGTTATTATCGCTGTAGGGAGTGGTGTGGTATCATATCTATACATTAAGGATGGGAAATCACACAAGTTCAAATACGTTGGAAAGGTATTTGAGTGAACACGTTTGGTAGTAAGAGTGTTGTTGAGTAATGACCTTTCCTGTTGATCCTCGATTAAATTTATTGTAATTTTGAATTCTTATGCACCCTTGAAAACACCCTTTGTCCCCATCAGCATTGGAGCAAAACTTATTGGCTTTTTGCAAATAATAGGTAACTTGGGATACAACCCCCAAACAATACAATACATCAGAATAGTTTTTTTTTTCATGCAAAGGAGGATTTCCATTGACTGAGGTTTTGATAAATGACACACAGACATGTTTTGAAGTGGAAAAGGACCGTGTTTACTACCACTAGTTACACAAGGCAGCAACCCTCAATCACAGACTTCTGAGAAACTATCTAATGTTTGGTTTTAAAGGACAGAACTGATTTTCAGCTGATAAGATTTAATCCCAAGATAAAGATTACTGTAATGTTCAGGAATTGGTGCCGACTGCCAGTGAAAGGAAAGACAATTAAGTGTTTACACCGAGCAAATATTTGACCTTTCTTTACACAAACCTCATAAAGCCATAAATAGTCCCCTAAGAGTAATTCAGCATGAAAACTGTCAACAAACCCAAGGCTCTCGTTGAACCCTGTTAATAATCAAGTTCCTAGCATGCAAAAAATATTAGACTGAAATTAAAAGATTCTTGACAATTATTAAAATTACTTGGATCACACAAAAAACAAAGCAATTATATGCATTCTTGTTTATTTCTGAAAAGAACAATCATATATATGTTGTCTGGTAAAAATGGAATGGTTGCCATGGTAGAATTTTTTTTGTTGCTATGGAGGTGTAAGGGATATCATAAAAAATTGCTTCATGCCAATATGAGTGATATAAACCACCCCTGGTTTCTCTGCTATTTTCCTTAGCTGAGATAATGATATGCCAACATTGTGGGAAATCATTCTGCGGCCAGCCACAGGGGGCGATCATCGCAGTCTGACTTCACTTAGCCGGCCATTTTAGACGCACATGACTCTCCCGGCCTCTTGAGGCTAGGCTTGGAAGGATCCTCCGAAGGCTACATCAACCATGGCCTAGCCTCATTCTGACAACGAAAGTTTATAAACTCCTATTTTAGAATCAACATGTACCAACAGTTTGCATACATCAATCACATAACATTTAGTTGGCTACGTGCTACCATTATTAACGTCAATGTTTTAAAATGCTATGATCACTACTAACATTTAAAGAATCCCTTGAACCACTGTGCTTAATAAAACCTGTTATTACATTTAAATAGAAAATTCAAATGTATTTTGCTCAAGCGCAAAACGATACCTGAGACCACGAATGATCGTAGCAGGGCATCCTCCAAATCCAGGGCAATTAAAGAACTCATTTGAAGGACATTTTGAGTTTTGGTGTAATGTAAGTGGACTTAAATACACTCGGAAGGATCCAGACTTTAGTTTGAGGCACAGTGGCCTCAATTGCCAAATGGCATGTGGAGGTGTCAGGTCGTCCATTGTTTTTTTTTTTTTTCAGTCATTGTTTTTTGCCCTGTGAGTCGAAACTATAAAGCAAATAGAAACCATTACAAACAATGGGGCAATAACTAATTAACAGTCCTATAATGGTCCAGTCCGGACCAAGAACAAATCACCTTCTTGCAATATCAACCCCTACTGCACAACACTGCCACAGAAGCAACTATTATTGCAATAAATATTTTTTAAAAAGTTAATCAATGAACTGATCTTCATAAAAATTGCCTTTACGGTGTGTCAGTGTGTGGTTTCATCAGCCAATCATGAAAGAGTAGAGCTGTAGAGCAGTACAGTAACTACGGTGTACAGTAGCCTGCAGTAGAGGACTGTTTACAGCTGACACATGGTTACGTTTTCATAAGATTTATGGCATTTCAGGTTTAACTAGTCATATACCTTAACAGAGACCTTTTCTAAAATAAAACCCCAACGTTGAATTATCGTTCGACCCCTCTCCTATTGAACTATTGAGTTTAAGGTAACAACACACTAACACAATAGTTTGTGTCATGAGCGAGTAATAAAATATTGTGTAGACTCCATTAAATGAAATATTGCGTCATATAGAGACCCCCGTGCATGCAGGTGTGTCGGTGGTTATGTACGCTTCTGGTAATGTTTACCGTTGTTATGGTACGTCATTCCGATGGTTCCGCCGGTGTTGATGACCAGGACCCGCGCCTCGACACTGGGGCTCATTTCGGGAGATTCCGAGCTGCTGGAGAACCTTCGTCGGCTTTGACCCGCGGCGCTCCTGGAAAGAGACTTCTGCGACGGCAACGCTTCGGGCTGGTTCAGACGGCTCCGGGACAGAGCTCGACCCAGAGAAGTCATGCTTGCTGAGGACGGAACCGGAGGGGCCGTGGGTTTCCACTCCGCCATATCTGAGACGCTTTGGCCATCCCGAAACCCACCGAGGCGGGCGCACGCCGTTTCTTAAAGAGACAGTGCGCTGATTGTGCGAACTGATAACGGGACTAAATATAAATTTGCTGATAACTTTACTTTGTATCTTGTCCGCTAGATATAATGATGTCTAAACAGTATTTACTTGTACAACTATACATTGTCATACTTGGGTATAGCTTATATTTTATGCCATCAAAACAATGACAAAAGATTACATAGGTAGGATCATAGATATGCATATGTATGAGATATCTATAGGTATGAGTTGTTCTGTTTAACAAATAACCATGGCAACAGTGGTGTTTCCATGGCGTCAGCTTGGCTGTTAAGTTGTTCCTAGTGATTTGTTCATTTTGGTGACTCTAAACAAAACTACTCTTTGAACAATTTGTTATTTCCGTTCATCCGTAAATAATATTTTTTTTTATATCCATAACAGGTATGACAAAGACCCTCAACCTGAGCTAAATACAATAGTCAGGGAAGTTTCTTGCATCTTTTGATAATAAACACAAACCAAACACTTGAAATGTGTTGAAAATGGTCTTGAAAATGGCATTGAAAATCGTCTTGAGTATTAATTTCAACTAACCATGAGAAATGTCATCACAAAAACATGCGTGAAACCCGTGTGAAAGAGCAATTCAGATCAACCTTGATTTTAAACGTGGTTCAATGGTTCTGAGTCCATTGAAAAGCATTGTCAATGATATGAACGAGATGCTAAAGTTATTTTAGACAAATATTTAAAATCTGGACTCGTCAGTCCAGAGCACCTGCCATTGTTTTGCACCCCAGTATTTTTTAATGTATACTTGATTTGACTGGACTTGTTTCCATATCAGAGGCATAGCTTTTTGGAGCACTCTTCCATTAATACTACTTTTGACCAATGTTCTCCAGAGAGTAAAGGGGTGTACCTTGCTAGTTTTGAGCTACTGGACCTCTTATTTTATAAAGGGTAATAAGTTTGATTTGTCTTTCATCTGATGCACTAATTTTCCTTGGCCTACCACTGCGTCTATGATCCTCAACGTTAACTGTTTCTTTGAGCTTCTTCAAAAAAGCTTGAACAGGACAACAAGAGACTTGTTGATCCGGCTTAACTAACTTGTGTCTTGTTGCTGGGCTCAATGTTCTCTTTCTCTTTATCAAACTGGTAGCATATTTTACCTGTTCCTGTGGCTGTTTTAAGCATCCTGGACGAATGAATCTCCTTGCAGTTTGTTATGTCGCCAGTGGATGGTGACAAATGACTGCCTTAATGGTGATTTGCAGTCTCCAGAGAAAGGGAACATTTGATAGATGGTGTTGTACTTTTTTAGCACTAACAATAATCCACATGTGATGGTGAATAATGTTGGAAAAAATGTGGAACCTTTTTAGTTTACTATTTAGCTTGCATATTTATTCTCTGTGGATTAGTTAATGCTTACTTTCAAGTTAAAAAATATCTTAAAATGTCGATAATTTAAATATATTTACATTTATTTTTTGTATTTAGTCAAGTCATAATAATGAAGTATTCCTACGTATGTAATTATACTCTATTCTAATCTAGTTCACTCACTAAAAACGAATTGGCCTACAATGTTTAGCAATTTAGTTAATACATTTAAATAGGCCTTCTTTTTTCAAAAAGGCTTAGAAAAGTGCTTAGAAACAGTTTCACTGGGAAAATTTGTTATTTTCATGCAGACCAAGTCTAATTAAACGTTTCTTTATAAATTTACAACTCAATTGAAATAAAAAATAAAATTAATTTAGCCTACATACACACTTCTATTTAAATGATAAATAATGAATAGATATTTTTACATCGACGTAGTTGACGCATTAATGATAAATGTAAATGACAAAATGTTCAAAAGATTAGCTTTTTTTCCTTTTTTTACATTGATGGAGACTTGTATTATGAAAGTCTGACTCTAACGGTTGTTTCCGCCTCTTAGCATTGACGTAGTCCGTTTCACACTGAACTCGTTTGCTGCTGGTTTTGGAGTGAAGAGAACACCGGGGTTGATACTGCTAGAGAATGGTGGGCCTCCCCAGGTAACTAACCCCCATATATCCAGTCTAAAAAGACTAGAATCTCAAATAATGATATTGTTTCAAACGTATCACTGGAAATATTTGTAAATAGTGTATATTAGGTATTTTCTATTGGTTGCTCGGCTGGCTAGGCTAGCGGGCTAAGTTGCTTTTTTTCTGGCACTCCCTCTGAGCCTCTCTTGTCTCTCAGGGGCACGTGAGACGAGTCGATTTCGGGACGGTTAAATCGGTGCGGCTCATCTTCGGACAGTCCAGATGACAGACCCGCTGCTGGTGATCGCTTTTCTGCCCAGGCTGTAACGTCTTCAGGGGATCTCCGGTTACATTTTGGGGGAAGGACGTGAGACGAGCCTCGAGACGGACATTCTCACGCCAAGAGGAAGTCAGTAGACCGCAGGCTCTTAAAGAGGCCTCGCAGAATTTGACAGTCACAGGAAATTCAGCAGTTTTTGTCGCATTTTTTCTGGATTATAATAGTTGATTGTGGCATTTTTCAAACCAGTAGCGCCATATAACTGAACCAAGGCCGTGTGTTTGCTACTGAAAGTTTCAGTATTGTCATTTAACTCTCCTGCATTGACAAGTAATACTCAAGAAAGACCTATTTTCATCCAAAGTTCTAGAGGAAAAAAAATTAAACCACGTTTGTTGCACTTTTTTCATTTTCCTTGAGTGAAGTAAACATTTATGAACTGTCTACAAGATGGGGAAGATGCTATCGAAGATATTTGGTAACAAAGAGATGAGAATATTGATGCTGGGTCTAGATGCGGCTGGAAAGACCACCATCCTTTATAAGTTGAAACTCGGCCAGTCTGTCACCACCATCCCAACGGTGGGTTTCAACGTAGAGACGGTTACCTACAAAAATGTCAAGTTCAACGTGTGGGACGTGGGCGGTCAAGATAAGATCCGTCCACTCTGGCGACATTATTATACAGGCACGCAAGGGTTAATTTTCGTGGTGGATTGTGCTGATAGAGATCGCATTGACGAGGCCAGGCAGGAACTCCACCGCATCATTAACGATCGGGAGATGCGAGATGCCATCATTCTGATTTTTGCCAACAAGCAAGACCTGCCGGATGCGATGAAGCCACATGAGATCCAGGAGAAGCTGGGACTGACACGGATTCGGGATAGGAATTGGTACGTGCAGCCCTCCTGTGCGACCACTGGTGATGGACTGTATGAAGGCTTAACTTGGTTAACATCTAACTACAAGTCTTAATGACACTGGCACTGACTGCTTAGGACAAATTTACTCAATAGGGGAAATCAAATATCCCCACCAAATATATATTCATGCTGTTTTGATTTAGAGTTAACTTTTTTGGGGAGGGGGGGTGGTTAATTTTCAAATGAGCTTTTTTGAAATGACAATTTGTTTGCCTGCTTCTAGTTTCCTGTGTACTGTGACACAATCCTGTCACGCTCCACGGACTGTTGCTTAATGTGATAAAGCATTCCTGAATGAAGAATCTTTATTTTTGCTTTGATTTATAGTTTTCCTATATTCCTTCTTTATCCGAGTCTGAGAAATGGAGTTGGATCAGCTTCACCAAACTGTCCAATAAGGTGTTAAAGGCATTTATACTGAAATGTATCAAAAAGTGTCCAGGCATCCACTGTAGCAAAGCACAGTTTTGCTGAGAGGGTTGTAGCATACTAATCGTAGGTAGCTATGTGGTGTAACCGGTTTTAAACCGTGCCATAGTTATGGTATCACCGGCATCCAATGATAATGTAAATGAGTCCATGGAACATTTTATGCAACCGTTTCATCCTCGAAGGCGGACTGATTATAGACATGGCTTGTATTCGCTGCAGAATTGAAACCGCGTGATGTGTTCTGCTCTTGAAATCTCGAAGGTTGGCGGAAAGTTTCTACATGTTCATTGCAATGTAACCCAAAACAAGTTTAACCTTAAAGAAAAATTGTTTGTTTGTTTTTTTTTTCTCATCAAGGGATGCCTTTTGTAGCCCTGGTGCTATTTGGGCTGATTCCATTGGCTAGATTGTCTTTGACTTACACACGTGTCTCTCAAATGTGGGATTGTTACATTCTTGCTTTTCAAGTGTAGTGCTTGCAGTAGAGTGGACTAAATTTGTTCCGTTTGGAGAGAAATGTTTCTTTTTGTTCATTTCCTCTCGTTGCTTTAATCATTTTGAGAAACATTGATGTACAGAAACAGCTATGTAACTGTCAAATTAAACTTAGTCATTTTAATCCTTTTAGTTCAGTCTTGTTCTGGTCAGTCCATGCTGTCTCCAATCCATACCAAAGTTTATGGCAAGTGGTTAACGCTTTGAGGACATTCTTCCATGCTCTTTCTGTTTAGTGTTGCACTTTGAGTAGCTTTTTGAGTTAGCAGCCAATTAATATTTGCATAACATTTACCAAACCAAGCACTTTGGAGTCAATGGTAGATACGATTGTAAAGAATGTGTCTTTGGTTTAATGTTTGACTTTTTCATGTGTTTGGCCACAGGGCACCTCTGATGCAAAGGCAAAGTGTAAGGGTGAAAATCCTTTAACATTTAGTGTTACGGACAGAGATATTAAAAACAAAAGCTAGTTTTTCCATATTTTAAAAATTGCTACGATCAAAACAAGCTTTCAGATTTAGTTTATATGGCTGCTAATGTTCGTTTCACCACCAAAATTAAGTATTTTAATTTCTTTCTGGAATTTGTCCAATAATAAAATGATCAACAGAGCCAGGCGTAGTGCCCCGCCCACCAATCCTACTACTCTGTCCTCCTCCAGGCAGACAAGCTAACAAAACTTTTTCAAAGTCTATGTTTCTGGCCATGCTTTTAAAATTCAGGTTTTTGGTTGAGGGTCCTGTGAATCAAGTTTTATAGAAGTAAACTGCAGCTGCCTTTAGTTGTTTTTAGCTTTTCTGCTAGGGGTGTGACAATATATTGTGGCAAAATATGATGCAATACAAAACTGTCACAATACGTATTGTGGAGCTGCTGGGAGATATCGTCTAGGAGCTGAAGTGTATCTGCTTCTTGAAATGATTGTGATTCTAGTCACTTCTGAAACTTCTTTACCTTGTTTTATGTAATATTTACTGGGAGACTATTATTCTTTACTCACATTTTAAGTGAGAAAGATCATAAAATTAGCTCTTTCCTTCACTTATAGTTAAAAAGAAGACTTGTAGTGGAGATGACCTTTAAATAATGAAATATTTTTGATCCCTTAAAAAATAAACAAATTTGGATTTTCTAAATTTGGTACAATGTAAATCAATAACCGTTTAGCTTGTAGAAAGACTGCCCTTTGGTGTAATTAAATAAAACTTGGCATTTGTGTGTAATGTTTACGGAACAGTATACCTTGAATTTAGCAATTTCAGTTTGTAAATAAAATGTTTAAAAAAAAACATCAGTGACAACAAGTAGATTTTAATTGTTGATTACTGAATCCAATCATGCTTTGTCCTTTTTAACTGTGTTTAATCACTAAATTTATTCAACCGAGCATTCTTTGGAATCTTATGTAGTGGCTGCAGGATCAAATCTAAGAGATAGAGATCAAGCAAAATAATCAATTTTCCAAAGAAGAAGAATAATGTACATTAATGAACCTGGCGTTAAAGTTATGTTTACGGTCATAAACTTCAGTGATTCTGGGACTAATCCTGATTGCGAGAGCCCTGCATTGCATTATATTGCACCATTCTTTGGAAATCTTTGTCAACCTTTGAGATTTTTGTTTTGAAGCATCACAGTGCAAGTTCAATGTACCATGTGACCGCACTAAACCCTATAATTGCAAACTAAGCACCGCAGTTTGGTGCAGTTGTTGAAAAATCTTCTGATCTGTTTTATAATTCCTGGGCACAATCAAGGTTGTAGATTGACAGGACATGAAGTCTTTCCTTCCCAGAAGTGATTTTCCAAAAAACAGCCAACTGTGGTATTGAAGCATCATGGGTCTTTTTAGTTTTGGCTGCCATATTTTTTATAATTTACAGTATAAGGTAAACCACAGTGTTTAGACAATCAAGTTGTTTGTTTTTTTTTTCTTTGGCCATTTTTCTGAAAATATAAAACACTTTTTCTGACTGATATTTAGTTTTTGGGTGAAGAACTGTTTGCTCTCTTTAAATTATGACAAAAGAAACTTTCCAAATTACACTGCTCAAAAGATTACTCTTAATATTTTGTATTCCCCACTTTAATATCAATGACGGCCTGAAGTCTCTTGAGGTAGATGCTGATGAGGTTCTTTATCTTCTCTGTTGGTAAAGCAGACCATTCTCCTTGACAAAAAGCCTCCAACTCTTGTGCTGTCTTGCAAGAACTGCACATTTGAGTTCTACCCAGAGTGGTTCAATGATATTGAGGTCAATAGACTGAGATGGTGACTCCAGAACCTTCACTTCATTCTGGTGTAACCAATGAAGAGTGGACTTGTCCATGTGTTTTGGGTTATTGTCGTGTTGGATTGTCTCATGTGCGGCTTCCTGGTTGATGAGCCAAATTTTCCTCCAGTATCCTTTGATGCTACATTGCATTCATCTTCCCATCAATTTTTGACAAAGTTCTCTGTGCCTTTGTCACAAACATCAGTCACTCGCCTCTGTGTTTTACTGTAGGCATGGTGTATCGTTTATATTGGCTTAAAAGTTACATTTTGGTCTCATCGCTCCAAATGACTTTGTGCCCAGAAGTTTGGAGGCATTTCTCAGAGCTGTTTGTTGTGTCATGTGTGGCTTTTTTTGTTGGATTTGTGTAGTAAAGGCTTTCTTCTGGCAATTCGACCACGCAACCCATTTTGTGTGTCATTATTGTGCTCATTGAAAAAGCCTGTTTCAACAGAATCTCTTACTTTCCACTTCGATGTTTGAACACTTCTGATTGTCAATCACAGTTCCTTGGATATCTGTTTATATCCCTTTGCTGTTTTGTACAGTTCATGCTTTGACGGCTCTTTTGCTTTCCCTATTGCTCAGAATTCAGAAATGTCAGCGCATCACTAGATGAAAGAGGCAAGGGTCTACAGAGAAACTCAGAAAACCATTATACTCAAACACTGATTACAAGCAGGTCGCAGGTGAGGGGTATGTTTACCGTTCCAAATATAGACTCCTTATATTGACTTGCAAAAACCAACAAAGTGTTATTCGTCTTTTGCTTCTGACGTAAAATTTCAAACAGGTAGGACTTTGAAACCCCAGACTCTTGGAGGGTTAAAAAATGTACCATTGACTTATAGTGGCCACTGAAAGCAAATGAGAAAATGCAACGATAATAGCTACAAGATGTTTGTTAATAGTAGTAACAACTTACAATTTGTATCAGATCTTTGACAGCTCCCTAGTAACCAAACTGTACCCTAGCAACCTAAAATTCCTCTTACCTTTGGTAAATGATACAAACATGGAGTTGGTTTGTGTTACTGTGATTATCGCAAACATATTATGTCACTGAGCCCTCCGTACTACTAACTGGGCTGTTACCATAGTAACTACTTTGATCTATCTCAGTTTTAGAAAACCTTTAGGAGTATAGTAGGGCTATTAAAAGCTTGAGGGTTGGTTTATATTGCTCATAATGAGATGAGGAACATAATATTAAGCCACTGACTAGGGATGTCCCGAGCCGATCATAAAGATCGGTATCAGGGCCGATCGAGGCATTTTTTAACTGATCGGAATCGGCTCTATGTATCGGACCGTTCGAATGTTTACGTCAGCTACGTCACGCACGTGTCGCAAACTCGCATGTTAAACTCGCATGTTGTTTACTACTTGCAATACGGTGCTAAGATGTCTGCAGTGTGGAAGTATTTTAAGTTGGAAAGTGATTCTAGTCTGGTAGCTACATGCAACGTTTGCAATGCGAGCATTTCACGCGGTGGTACTAGCAAAGCAGCCTTTAATACTACCAACTTGATAAAGCATCTTAAAACGAAACACACGACAGAATATTGCGACTTCACTGAGCGAACGCAGGAAAAGGCTAAATCATTTTATTGATGCACTGCTGAGCTTTTTGGTTGTCAAGAGTACACACTGGATTGATTTAATAACCTGCATGCACTTAAAGTGTGCAATTAGCACAAGGAAAAGACAAGTATTGGATCGGGACTCTGTATGTGTCGATACTTAAAATTAAATGACTCGGATCGGATCGGGGGCTCAAAAAACCTGATCGGGACATCCCTACCACTGACTCCTCCATAGCAACTAAACGTTTTACTCTAACAACCAAAACAGTTCAGATCTTCATAGAAATGCATAGGACTTGGTGTGTATATCACTTATAGTAGGAATTGAAGCTTTTAATGACCTCATTGATTTCTCCCTTGAAGCCAAATTGTTTACCCCAGGAACAGATTTAAAAAATAATCAGTAAAATCACAAGGGGCACATTTTTTTAAATAGTTTTAAATGGCACTTTTTGCAAGCCAACATCAATGTTAGTGTGCGAACTTTAGCCATCTTATCTTTGCCATGCATTATTTAAAAACCCACCACTCTCTGCCCCAAAAATGTGTTAACTGTTGGATCACATCACTAATGCGTGTTGTATGAACATTTCTGTTAATCTTCCAAAATAAGCTTATCTGTTCTGTGCAGTTTGAAACTGGGCACCTCTAAACACACCCCAGCAAATCCTACTGTAAAAACAGGAAGTGTCCTGCATGCTCTCTAAAGGCCAAACAGCTGCTGAGCTGTTGCACACAGAGAGAAGGGATAATAGGACGCCACAGACCCCGCTCTTGCTGACACAGCTGTTAATAACAAGTGCTCTGCCCACTTGTTGCTTCCTTCGCCATCTTGAATGGTTATTAAACTGCTTGCTTTGTTTTTCCTTCCCTCTCTCAACAGTATTCAAATCAGCTGCATCAGACGCTGCCGGAAGTCAGCTTGAATTTTGTCAACTGAATACTTGTTTTTTTCCTTTCAGTTTTTGTCCACATCCTCTTTAAAGTGAGGAATTATGTTCTGGCAGTACAGAGGTGATAAAGGAGTGATTGTTGGGATCGACAGAAAAAAATATAGAAATATTCAGAGAAGGTATAGTTCCAAGGTGTTAGTCACACTGCAGGCCTTTATTAAAAGCTTATCTAAATTCTTTATTTTGTGCACAACGGGTGTGTATGGTTTTAATAAAGATATACTTTAGGTGTATATGTAAAAAAAAAAAAAACAGATTTTAGGGCATGACCTGCAAAGCAAACATATTGTTATTTGTTTTTTACTTCAGGCAGAAAATTTCATTCCATTTGTGTTACAACCACCAAATGTTGCCAAGATCGTCAAACTGGTCTGACTCTGGTTGCTATATCTCATCAGGATTACCTCAAAACTGGGGTGAAACTTTGTATATCAGTAACTGAAACTGAGGAGTACTTCATAGAAACTTCATACAGACCACACTTGTGAAGGTCATCAGCCTTTGCGAGAACATACCAACCACTGTGGCTCTAGAAGAGGTTAAGATTGACCAATGACCATGAAAATAACTCTAATATATATAAGAGGCAATAGAGAAATGGGGGTTTTTTATGTTAATCATGACCCTAGAAACTAAATTATCCCTAGCAATTTAACTTTGGTAAATGCTAAAGACATGGGGGTTGGCTTATAGAACCTCTAGGGACTAAAGAAACATTGTATTGTCACTGACCCCTCCATAGCAACCAATTTAACGTATCAATATCTCAGCTAAGGAAAATCATAGAGACATTGGGGCTGAATTACTATCACAAATTTTGGCTTATCCATAGAGTCCGAAAATGCTACCTTGACAAACCATTCCATTTCACTTATGAAAATACTTTTAAAAGCCACTTTTACAAGCGAACGTCAAAGTTTGTACACAAAATTTAGTCCTAGTTATTATTCGAGGTCCCATATGACAGTCACGCTCATCTAAAATTTAAAAAGGAAAATAACAGAATTCTAATCAAACTTATTTTAATATGGAGCAGACTATACACTTGTTAAAGTTGGTATTGTGATATTATTCCAGTTTATGAGAATGAAAATCTCAATTCATTTCCAATATAATGTGGGGCTTTGTATCTTGTACCATTGAAAACAGGGCTCACTCTTACCAACATAAGAACAAACATAAGCACTTATTTTAGCAGAATAGAAACAAAACTGCTTTCCTTGTGTTTAAAGGCAGCAGCTGTGTGTGTTCGCATGCTCATGGACTTTTAGTGCAGAGTTACTGTTCTGTGTGAAAGGGAAGTGGCCGCTGTGATGTCAGGTTCAGGGAGGTGCTCGGGAAGATCTGCTGAGGGTGGTGCTATTTAATGACACACTTGCTATTATTAGATTAAACTTTGAATGCTACACAAAATCCACACTTTTCTGTTGCCAGTGTCTGTTGAGTTATGAAAAGTCTAGCATTGGTATAGTTGCATTTCTCAATGGTAAAGTAAAACAACTCCAACAGCTCTGCTCAAGATGACTTATTTTACAGACTGGCTCTTTAAATGATCCTAAGCTACTATTGATCCAACCCTCTTCAGAAATTGCCCACTGCATCCTTAGCCAGGTTTGGGTGTAAATAATGAATGTTTGTCTTTATACCCAACCTAATAGTGGGAGATTGTGAGCATTGGTACAAAATATTTGAGATCTTTCAGTCTGGAAAAGGTAATAAAACCATTTCTAAAGCTTTGGGACTGCAATAAACCACAGTGAGAGCCATTATCCTCGAATAGCAAAAAACATGGAACAGTGGAGACCCTTCCTAAGAGTAACCGACCAACCAAAATTACCCCAGAGCACAGCCCCAACTCATCCAAGAGGCCACAAAAGAACACCCACAACAACATCCAAAGAACTACAGGCCCCAGTTACGGTGAATGCTCATGACACCACCATTACTAGTCTAGAATAAACCCCTGCTGAGCAAAAAGACCATAAACACTCCTCACTTTTGCCAAAAAAAAACATCTTGATGATCCGCAAGACTTTGGAAAAACAAATTGTACTGACAAGACAAAAGTTTAACTTTTCATGTGAGGTGTAAAAGTAATACTGCGTTTCAGTAAAATATGGTGGTGGCAGTGTAATGGTCAGGGTCTGTTCTGCTGCTTAAGGAATTTATAGAATTGCTGTAATAAATAGAACCTTGAATTCTGCTGTGTACCAAAATATCCTGAAGGAGAATCTAGCCTTCCTTTTGTGACCTCAAGCTGAGGGAACTTGGGTTGTGCTGCAGGACAATGATCCACTTATGAATGGCTAAAGAAAAACAAAATTAAGACTTTGGAGTGGCCTGAATCCAATTGAGATGCTGTGGTATGACTTCAACCCTCAGAAGTCTCTGCATGCACCGCTGTGTGTGCCAATCACAGTGGCTGTTTAGAATTATGTAGGAATGGCACGACACACATATAATTTAATTTTGATTTCAAATATAACGTGTCTCAAAATGATTATTAGTTCAGATATTTTTGGTTTTGAATGAACATGACAAGAATTTATACGGGGCTTTATACGTCTCAACTGTTTTGAATTTTTTTTTTTTTTCCATAAAACAAAAATTGTTTGTTCTTAGTTTTTGGGATTTTTGCCGTAAAAAAATCATAATTTTATACTCTGAACTGTATTTTTGTACAATTTCAGATTTGTTGTGGAATTATTGTCTAATGCAATGTCCTGGGAAACATGTAAAAAAAAATCATTGATTGAAGATTGTTATATTTTTTTAAAAAGTATGTGGTTAGAGGCATTGTCAGTTTGACCTGATGGTCTTTTGTGATTGCTCTTCCAATATATATATATTAGTTCTTCTCAATTGTTAAGAACTAATCGGAGGGGTGTTTTAGAAGTGTTTACTTCCTATTATTAATGGATAAACTTTGAGTTGTTCTACCAGTAGCAAAAATGGCCTTTAAGTGTTATATTGGTCATATTTAGAGTCATAAATGGCTGTGACACCACTACACACTATCAGAATCAATAGGATTGTTTGAACAGCTTGAGAGTTCCATGAGCTAGTTTCTGTTGGACAGGTTTGGTTGCTTCAGTGCTTTTCCTTACCATCGCTTCATTAGAAGCTTTATTGTAATTTTCGTTATCAGAGCATGCAAGAATCCATTATCAGTAGTATATGGTTTATTTTGACTGAGTATTGTGCTAATGTCTCTCTGCAGTGTTTGCATTCAGCGTACTGTGACCCCTGCGGACCATAGCTGCAGATGTTCTCAGATAACACAGTCTGTGCAAAAGTCCATGGTGGGAGAGGTCAAAGTTCAACCACAGAATCAATATTAGCCATTATGACACAGAGTAAGCACCGATAGCAGCTTTATCAACTCTTGTGGAACTGTAGTCAAATATGATCCGTGTTCAACCCATATTGTTACAGTCTTCAAAAACTGAAACTGAGCTCCTTTTAGTTTAAAAAGTCGTTGTGTATGAGTTTATGGGTAAACAGGAAAAAAAATGTAGCTTTTCTTCTTGTTTTCACAATATGTTGGAAGTACTGAGCAGCTGGAGGAATGTGTCTGCCGGATGCAATCCTATGGGAATATTTGGAATTTTGTTGCTTGACTTCCTGTGAAGGGAATTGTTTCATTGTTCAGACATGAATGGATTTCGTGACCAAAGAGGATCCTTCCAGGTTGACGCAGCAGTGGAGCTGTTCACCAATGAGAGTTGGCTCTTGTCTACGCCTAAGTCGTCCTTAAAATAGACGTATTCATGCTAAATGCCAATTTTTTTTTTAAAGTGCCTCTTTATTTTGAGTCTTTACTGTGATGAGTTCATGTTTTGTCACCTACTTGGCAAAGGCATGTCTGTTAATACCGTTGGCATTTGTTTGAGTAGTAACTCACTCTAGTTAAAGGGTGTAACCATGGGACACCCATTCTGCTCTAGATTACACTAGACAAACTCATTCAGGAGCCTGTTTGATTTCTTCGTTCCTGTGGTTACCGTCTTCTTAAACATGAACAGTAAATTGTAACTATGACTGAGTCAGATCTTTCTCTTCCCGTCCAGGGAACTGATCAAGACAAACAGGGTTGCCTACATTGAGATCAATCAAATCAATAGAGGTTTAGTGAACTGAAACTTCATGCTCCAGATGGTTTACAACTGTCATCTATTTATCTATTTCTGCGTAACATTTCTATGTGATGAGTCTGTGCTCCTACTTGAGTATTCTCCTGCTGCACCTTTAGAGACTCATCACAAAAACAGTCCAAAAATCCCAAACCAACCACTTTGACAAACCACTACTTTAGTTCTTGGAATCGTTTTCTTGATAAAACATAATTTTATTCATCATTTACCATTTATTTAAGCTGTTATATGTTAAGATGGGCTAGGCTCACATTTAGAAGTCTGGGGCCTTTATGGCTTACAATTTTCTCAAATAAATTACCCTTTAAACCTTTTTTTTTTTTAATTGCGGCAATGCTTGATTTAACTTTTTTAGAACCCCTTTTAGTCTCATTACATTTAACATTAATTCCACAAATTACTTGAACAAAAAAATTAAATTCTGAGTATTAAATTGTATTTTTGTTACTGCAAAAATCAGTTTTTGTGTTTTATACAAAAAAAATGTAGTTTTGCGAGAAATACAAATTCATAAATCCCTCAAACAGCAAAGACAAGTCAAAATAATTTGAAGAGTGTATCAAAAACAGGCGAAGCCCTTCTAAACCATATACACTGTTCCAATCACTTTTGTGCCATTGTGCTTTTTTGTGCCGGAACTTTGAAAAACACAAGCCAAATCACAGGTCTTGTACTTCCAAGGATTATTCTTCTGAACTGTACAAACCATGAAAAAATATATACATATATTGTTCTGCCACCCACTAATGCCCCGGAGGCAAGACATCAGCAGACCGATACCTTGTCCATAAACAGACTGAAGCGCGTATATAACTTTGCTCATTTATTGCAGAAAGTATAACACTCTGTGACATTCGTTCACGGCCCGAATAAACTGTAAGGCAGTAAATACAGTTGGTAAACTGTCAAATGACATTAGAACACAAAAGTACAAATAAACATACCGACAATGCTCTGCAGACAACACCACATGTAAAATCTATCCCATGTGCGTTCTAACTGTCGTCCCACCCTCTAGACGTCACAGGCCCCGCCTCCAAGAAAAACACAAATTAACACACGACCTGTGTAGCATAACATATATATGTATTTGTGTGCGTGCGTGTTATGCTACACAGGTCGTGTGCTTGATCGGGGGCATTTGGAAAGTTGGTGTTATCATTATGATTTAAAAATAGGAAACAGTTCAATAAATTGCTTCACCCAGCCACCCACCAAAACTGAGTGGGGGGTTTTGTTATTCATATTTTCTAAAAATAGCCAAAAATGAAACTTATGAGCACAATTGTATATGAAAAAAATTAACAAAACAGTTCATTTCATGGAATGCTTTGTGATTGAGCTCATTGTCACTTCTGGCACAGGCTACAGTCACATGTTAATATATACATTATGTTGTAAATAAAAGGAAACAAAAATGGGATTTGAGATCTGCCAACATAAATCTAGTTGAGCAGTAAGTATCTTGGCCTGCTCTGTGCTCATAAACACATGCCCCTGCTCCCCATTTCACACAGGAAGTGGTTTATAGTTAGCACTCTTCCTGTTGTGGTCAGAACACTGAATGAAGCCATCTGTATGCACTGAAACTCCAGCACAGGCCTTAGACGCACACTGGGCTGCAACTGATTTAAAAAAGGAGTCACGCCAGATCTTTCACGCCAAACAACTCCTAATTAGAGACCTTCATAAATTGTGACCTAATCCTCACATAAAGTCAAGCTCAGAGATCATGAAAGGCCCCCGTGTTGTCTTTCATCTCCAAATATTTCATGCCGTCTGCAAACAGGAGGTGTTTAACGGAAGGAAAAACTATGTAAATGTAAAATTCTTTGGATAGAAAGACATAAACTGTTGGAACTTCATCTGCCAAGCCAAATTCCTTAGTGCCTCCCAGGCAAACATAAGCCATTTTGTGGATGTTGATGCCAAAAGTTATGCACAAAGCTCCGTTCAAACAGTAGCCATGCTCAGACAGGAAGAGAGAAGGGAGTCACTTCTTTGTTCTGACATCACACTTGCAGAGGAAAGCACTTCTGATTGGTTGGCCTGCGTGAGCTTATTTCTGCTCAACTTCAAACCCTCTCCTGCTTTGAATACGAAGTCAGTTTCCTATATAGGAATTTTTACTGTATTAATTGAAATACTTTAAAAGTCCATTAATTGCTTTTTCCCCACAGATTTTAAATAAAAGCTATGCAGTTGGAAAGAAAATAATATTATGAGCCTCTTTCAGTGTCTGGAATATATTATATATAACAATATGTTGTGCGTTCTCCTTTTGCAGAAATAACAGCTTCTGAACACCTTCTATAGCTTGCAATTAGATTCTGGCAGATGGTGTTTTGAACCCATCTTCTTCAGGTTTGATGGTTTACGAGCATGAACAGCCCGTGTTAAATCAGACCACAAATGTTCAATAATATTAATAGCTCTGGGGACTAAGGTGGCAACTCCAGAAGGATGTACTTGTTCCTTGAATGCCTGAGTAGATTTTGAGCAGTGTTTAGGGTCATTGTCTTGTTAAAACTCCACCCCAATTTCAACTTTGTCACAGGTCCCTAGACATTGTCCCTGCACTGGCCACACAACCCCACAAATTTTGCTATAGGCAAATGTTTTTCTGCCATTCTCACCCCCCTTATTTTGCCCGAATTACTCCATTCCAAAGTGAAGCTGGCTTGACCAAATAAGCTTCAGCATGTCAAGGGACACTGTTTGTGGCATGCGCAGAGAAACGCCATTTTCTGTATTGCTCGTCCATACAGCATCTCCTTGTGTAAACTGCACTTTTTAGCTGGTCTGTGGGTTGACCGTGGCAGTTGTTGCTCTGCAGCGCTGTTTTTTTTTTCCTGATCTGCCACTTCAGGCCTTAACTAGAACAGTGGCACTGGTGTTCCAGTTCCTCACTATGTTCTCCTTGAACTTAAATCTCTGAGACAGCTTTCCATATCCTTCCCCTAAACCATGATTTTCAGTTTTGAGGCTTCTAAGTTGCCACACTTTAAAGATCATAGCCTCCTTTAAGGATTCGATTTCGATTCGACTGTAATTATGGTGCTTTTCTGACTGCCTTGTTTCAGGGGAATTATAGTGTGGGGTTGTTTTTCAGGAGCTAAGCATGGCGCCATAACTCCAGTGAAAGGAACTCTTGCTGATAAAACTGTGCACCAGAGTATAACACAAGGTTCATGAAGAGATAAAAGAGTGAGTTTGTTGCAAAAGAATTTGACTTGTCTATAACAAACCTTATCTGACTTTGGGCGAAAAGTCAGACCTTTTTTTTTTTTTTCAACAAATGCGCTTCAAAAATTGAAGGCCTTCACAAGGCTTTGAAGCTTCCATAGGGTCTTATTAATTCTTATGGATTAAAAATGTGATGCCATAGACATTCAGTAAAGTCTTAATGCAGACGGTATTGGAGAGCGAGACAGTGATAATCCATGCAACCCCTGGGAGAACATACAAATGTAAACGTCATATTTGGTGCTCCGAGTACACGGCTAGAGGCTATCAATGGCTAGTAGCTCATAATAGCTTTCTGTCAGTTGTTAAATTACATGTTGTGGATCCCATTGACTTTCTTTAGATTATGGATCAAGTTTTATGCTTTGATTATAACCCCCATTCTCTTTGTACACACGGAGCATCATCAGGCTTTGACAGGCCCAGCACACCTCCTAAAAGCTAGTACACACACACCAACAGCAGCCTGTGTGTGACATCGGCTTTAGATGTGTGTGCAGGCCACCCACTGACAGGCAGATGTAATGCCACATTGCCGACAGCGTCGCTTTGTGATGTTGCTTGTGTTTTTCATCCAAGAAACCTGTAACTGCATTAGAGAGGCTGTAATTCTGTATTCGTTGTGCACGTCTGCTGTGTATTGTAAAGTATATAATTTGTTTATTGCATGACTTTGATAATGAACCACTGATCTTTTTAAGCTGAACCCCTGAAGCATTTTGCTTCAAACAATGTCTTTACTGTTGGCAGACAAAAAAAAAAGAACAGCTTCATGCTTAATGCCCTATAAAGCTCTACTAAAGCCAGTGGTATTGTTTTAGGCATAACAGCCCAGTGTTGTAGGGCAGGTTGCTGATTTCCGGTGAGATCTGGCAGCTTTGCATTACAGATAAGGCTGTTTAGGTGTGGCTGCATCAGCTGTGGTTTCCAGTTGTCATCTTTTTTTTTTATGGTAGTGGTTTACTCACTGTAGGTTAAACTTTCAGGCAATATTTACAATTAGAATGAGGAAAAGATTGCGGCTGTTTTTTGTTAAATATTGAAATGATGGGAACCCAATGAACCATACCTCTCTCAGATTTGTTAAAACATAGAGACACAAGATCGATTTGTCACAGATAGTAACATGAAGAACCTTATATTATACCAATGACTCATCCATAGCAACCAGGCTGTTAACATGGCAACCAATTTGGCAAATCTTTATCTTAGCTTAGGAAAAACACAGGTGTAGATTTATGTCACTCATGGTGACACGGGGAACATTGTCAACTTCTCCAGAGAACCCAAACTGTTCACCAAAGCACACCATATCAGATCTGGGAATAGGGAAAATCAAAGGGACATGAAGGTTGATTTTACTCATAGTGACATGTTTTATGATGTCATAGACTTAGCAACCAGACTATTTACCATAGCAACCAGTTTATGTCAGCTTAGTGAAATTATAGAGAAATAAGGGTTGATTTATTTCACTCCAAGTGACATGGGGAACATTATATTAGACACACTCCATAGAAACAGACCCAAGGGGGTTGATCTGTCACTCATAGTGACTTGGGACATTGTGACGAACTCCTCCAGAGCAACCAAACTTTTTACCAATGCAACCAACTACAGTGGCACCCCGAGATACGAATGCTTCGAGATACGAAAGGTCTCGCAGGAATTTTTTTGCTTCGAGATCCGAAGAAAATATCGAGATACAAACATTTACAAGAAGTTCTGCTGTATTTTCCGCTTATTTGTATGACGTCGCGTAGCACTTGCGGGTTCTTGCGCTTCTATCTCCCAGTGAAAAAAGGGTCTGATGCACTTCAAAACATTTCAACAACATTTCAACAACAATCATTTATTACTTTAACAATGTGTAGATTTAAAGATTGAAGAAACGTTACTTAATTTTTCTCTGGTTTTCCATTTTTTTTATCTACTTAAACTGTTGTTTCTAAGAGCCATTGCACGGATTAGGCGTTTTACATGTAAAACTTGCTTCGAGATCCGTGACCCTGGAACGGATTATATATCTCGGGGTACCACTGTACTCAGATCTAAATATCAGATTTAGGAAACAAAAAAAGAAACATGGTTTTGATTTATTTACTCACAGCGACATGCTGTATTATGTCACAGACTTATCAACCAGACTATTTACCATAGCAACCAGGTTTCCATGCCTCTATCTCAACTTTGGAAAATCGGGGAGCTATAGGGGTTGGTTTATTTCCCTCATAGTGGCATGGGGGAATAATTCATTATGTCACTCAATCCATAGAAACCAGATATATGATGCATGGTATTTTATTGAAATACTTCATACAATATCATGTTGTTTTGCCCTCAGATATATGACTGGGGTGATTATTTAGTGAGGTTTAATTTACAATTGTTACAAAAATGTTATCATTGATGAAAATTAAAAAAAAGTATCCTGTAATTTTATTAAATATATACGCTCTCTTTAATTGTGCCTTTACTTTTTATCAAATATATGCTTATATTTGATGATGACCAAAAAACTGAGGAAATATAGTCCTTGTGTATTGCAACTTTTGGCAATGCGTGCACATTTTCACACCAGCCATCAGCCAATGTGCAGCAGGGCAGAATAGAGTCACTGGGTATGAAGTCACTGTCCTCCAATCAGAGGCCAAGATTTCCCATGATGTCAGCCAGTGTCACAGACCAGTTTCTGCTGCGCTGAGTAATCTCATTAGGAGTCAAAGCCAACCATGGTCTTGTCCTGTATTATTAATCATTTGTTTCCAGCCTATCCATTACATCCCTGCAGCTTCTGCTGTTGTATGTACATAGTGATCAGTGTGTGTTTAGCTTGTACATGGATCTCTGAACTGCTGGGCTAGTGGTTGCTGCACTTAGGCGTAGTTCTGCCCTGTTAGGTCAAAGCCTTCGTCTGAGAATGGTTACAGTCTGGTGTTTCTATCAATGAATCAAAATATTGTATTTTAAGACTCATGTGACATTGTTAAGTTCCCTTAGCTCCCTGTTGTTGAGGAGAAAAATTGTTTTGTGTTACTTTCGTTTTTGCAGTCATTTTATTCCCAGCCTTATGAATGTAGAGCAAATAAATGAGACTTCTACTTGTGCTTATAAGTTTGATTTATGGCTGTTTTTCAGAAAATACCAATGATAGGAGAACTCCGTCCCTCCAGAAACTCGCGATGTTGCGATAGCACCAATTAATGCACATTCAGCCAATCCCCGCAATTTATTTGCGGCCTTGCAATTTCATTCATTCACCACAACTTTACTGCAAATTCGACCAATAAGTTTGGTCCGTCACTGTATTTTCACACATACTTATCTATAAAAGTTTCACACTTACCCATGAAAGTGGAGGGAAATTCTTTTGCTCTGTGTGCAACATTGACAAAAAAAAAAAACGTTGCTTGACCGACACTTCTCTACAGCAAAACATGCCAGAAGCATGTCCGTGCAAGAGCCGACACGGCAGGTGACTATCACCGAAATCCATCGCAAGCAGCGAAGGGACGAAGGTAAACAACAAAACTTCATAACGTTTGTAAAACTAGGTCTGTCGTGGTTTGCTTTAGTCAGTTGTCAGGCAATACTTGCATGGGCAAAGGTGATAGTGCGAGTGAGTTTGAGTGGGGCAGTTAATAAAAATATTTTTTATGCTTTCACAATCATTTATTCCAGTGTTTCTCCTACATAGACGTAGCCGTAGCTTCGCAGCTAAAAAATGCTAAAAGTCTAAATATTTTACAGGGACAACATGATTGTTTTCTTAATTAAAGCTGTGCTGCAGCCTCCTGGTTGTCTGCTGTCAGATCTACATGTGATCAGAGCGTGCAGAAAGCCGCGAGGGCATAAAATAGAGATAATGAAAGGAAAGAATACTTAAAAATTCGTAACATGTTTGTGAAATCATAAGGTAATGCAATGCTTTTGAGAAACATTGTCTAAAAAAAAAACACTACTTTTCGAAAAAGCTGCCTCAAAATCAGCCATTTTAGGCCACAACAATCACAATGCTCTGTAAAGGTCCTTTATTTGCTGAATTCTTGCATGCTATTGAAAGATGCTCCAGAAAAATTGTTGTCCACCAAAGCTTACCATTCAACCTGATGAAGCTTCAAAGTTCACACTGGAAAACAGGGATGGGTGGAACCCCTGTAAATATTTACCAGATACACTGTAACTAGCTGTAAACTACAGTTTGTTTGTCACATAGAAATGCTGCAGCCGTTTGGACATCTGGTTCAGAGGTCAGGCATAGACAGAACAGTGTTATCTTCTACGCCTTCGATGTTGCTTCACATCCGCTTTATAAGTTCTTCTCAATGAGTGCTTTTCCAGATTGTTACTAAACTAATTTATGAAGTAACTGCCTTTTCAAAATAACATGACTTTTCAAAACTGACTTTTCATTTAAGCTAACTATTTGCATGTTGCTATACAGAGAAAGTATTGCCGCTTGTGATGAAGCCAGGGAGAAAAGGGAAGTGTGAGTTTCTCATAACAACGGTTACCAAGGGAAGTGAGAACTGAATGGGTTACAAATATGAGTTTCAATTGTTAAAAAAAGAACAAGTTTTTGAGACACACCCACTGACATGAAACCAGACATTTCCACACTCAACATAACTTAACATTCATCGTCTAAAGCAACCCACAATATCTTCTTTACTGACAAACAAGAATTTTAAGGCTTGAAAAGTTCAACTTGTTAACTTAAAAAGGTTATATTATACAAATTGTACCGTGACATACACAAAAGGTATTGTTTAGTGACTTGTAATTTGTGTTTTCCAAACAAAAAGCTGATTGCAGCTGTCAACAAGAAAAAGCTGACACTGTCAGCAGCACCTACTGAAAAAGAAACTTGAATCAATCTCGAATACCGTTGGTGGCTTCACCGTAGTTTCTCAGTTCTGAATCACTGTCTAACGGTTATTAAGGAACAGACCTTTGAAAACACAAAAAAAGGGAGAAAACATGCATCCTGGTGACTATAGTTAAAAGGTTTTAGCTGATAAAAGATCCCCCTAAAGATCCCATCATGATCTCATGCAATGCAACAATTTAAATATGAATAATATCTTAGTGTATGAGGGTATTATAGATTTTATCTAGGTGAATATGCCTTGACAGGGATTCGAACCATGGTGTCCCGTGTGAAGAGCGACAGTGTTACCACTAAACTATCCTATATATAGTATTACCGCTATTTTTACTTTATTAATTTGACATATTTTTTAACAACAATAAAATATATGTTTGAAATATACAATCGTTCAGACACATGGGCGACCGGAATTCGAACCCCTGTGAAGGATGACAGTGTTACCACTATACTATCCTACATATAATGATACCACTACCAATACTTTTTTAATTTGATCATTTTTAAACAACAATAAAATACACGTTTGAAATATATAGACACATGGGGGACCAGGATTCGAACCCCGATCTCCCATGTGAAGGACGACAGTGTTACGTCATGACGTCAAGCAGAAAATACAGCTTGTAAATGTTCGTATCTTAAATTTTTCTTCGGATTTCAAAGCAAAAAATTTCCCGCGAGACGTTTCATATCTCCCACATTTCATAACTCAAAGCATTCGTGTCTCGGCGTATTACTGTACTAAACCTAAAGCTAAACGCTAACCCAAACCCTAATACTAACCCTAACGCTAATCCACATGCTTACGCAAACCCCAACCCTAATGCTAAACTAAACCTAATGCTAACGTAATCCTAACGCTAACTTTAATGCTGAGCCTAACGGTAACCCTACAGCTAACTCTAATGCTAACACTAACCCTAACGCTAACCGCTGTCTCTATCAAGATCTGCAGACCAAAAGGACAACTGTTGTTGTGTTTTAATTGACTAGCTGTCCTTTATATGGACATGGGACATGGAATCAAAGATAAAGCGACAGGTTTTTGTAATTTGCATTCAATCATTACAATAAAGTGTTTGCAATAAAGTGTAGCTTATTGGTACCACTGTCCTAAATATGATAAAGGTTTATTTAGGATAAAGCTGAGCCATGGTGAAATTGGCTAATGCTGGACTGGTGCAGAGACCTTGAGACCTCAATGTGTTGAGTAAACTTGCACAAACTCTGATTGTAGCAAAGAAGCTCATGCATGAAACAGGGGTTTGAGTCTGTAAACCATTATCCTTGAGTTTATTTGCCCTCTATATGACCTGCTCGCTACCACCGTCATACGGGATTTTTGAAAAGTGCATTTTAGCATTTGACTGCTTTGTTAGAGTTGGGAGTCGGTTCTACCTTTAAGAGCTTAGACATACAGGATTGGGAGGGTTAGCCGACACTGATAATGGCCTGATTATATCTTTGAAATCTAAGAAGAGTTATGTTGTAAATGTGTTTTGCATTCAATGCCATGCAGGATCTTTCTGATCATTAATTCTTTTATCTATCTCTATTCAACTCTGCCATCTAGTGACAAAACTGCATTTAAGTATCTCTTCTTTCTGATCATTAATTCTTTTATCTATCTCTATTCAACTCTGCCATCTAGTGACAAAACTGCATTTAAGTATCTCTTCTAGTCATTTAGGTATTAAATTGTAGAATATTCATAAGATTGCCCAGGTTTTTAGGCCACCTTCCCTAATTTGTATTACAAGTTACAAAAGGCTAACAATCACCCCCCTTAGCAACTGTTGCCATTCTGGTAGAACTGTAAAAGATCTTTTTTTGTGAGTCAGTGAGTGGTATCTCTGTGAGAAACTTGACAATGTAACCCCATGTGAAATGGCTCTTGATGCTTTAGAAAAATCTTGGGTGCAAAATAAATGTGGTTCAAAAGCAATGGGAAGACATCATAGGGTAATGTTTTTATGCATGAATAAAAGCAGTAGTTAGCATAACCTGTTTAACTCGGAGTGGTAGCATTGACGCCAATGCTATCAGATGCTACTGTTTCCCCTCGACTGTTTTAAATGTTGGATTTCCAAGGCTTATAAAGTTCTTGAAAAAACAATTAAGTGGTAAACCGTGAACTAAACAGAGTGAGTAAAGGCTAAAACGACAACTGGCTGATTAGACTATTGTTTGCTCATTTTTGTTTGTGATTTTGGATCTGTCTCCATCTTTATAAAGTCTCAGTCCTATTTTATAAATGTTTTTTCCTCTTCTCAAACGTAATTATTTCTTCCAAATACTTAA
Organism: Danionella cerebrum; assembly: GCA_007224835.1. NCBI lineage: Eukaryota > Metazoa > Chordata > Actinopteri > Cypriniformes > Danionidae > Danionella > Danionella cerebrum. Next base: position 46,795 of record SRMA01026170.1, on the reverse strand, counting down.
CAAAAAATGTCTGATCCAAATATTCCAAAAGTAATATAAACGTTTTAAATAGGCTATTGTAACATGGTCAAAAACCATGTGCTTCACAAACACAGAATGGGTGTTATTTATGTCCCTGGGACTTTATATGTATAAATAAGCATTAAAAATGCTTCATAAATACATTTTATTACTAAGCAAACTGTACTAAATACTATTGTTATTGCAAAGTAAGCTATACAACTTTAAATATTAAAAAAATCCACATAAAAAAGAGCATTTAGTCAGTCTCAGATCCTACACTTCACCATAAAATGTAATGGTTACAATATTTTAAAAACAACCATATATATTTATGTAAATCCATGTTTTTTTCAAATACATTTATTTACACAAATTGACAAATATCTATACTTTCTTAGATATAAAAAAACAACATTTAGTCATGTCCTCAGCTTTTTACTCATTCATGTTCCCCTAACCCATCCAGCGCCTGAAAAACCAGTCCATTTTTGTCCAAGTTGTATCACTTGGATATTTAGAAAGATATAGGAAGACCCAAGGTAAGTTCTCTCAATTTCCTTTTTTACATATTTGATGATATCTATCCTGTTAGTCAAAATATTTCAGAGATTTAATTAACTTAAATCTTAACTTATTACTGAATTTGCAGAATTTCCTTCCTCTATAATAATGAGCACCATGTGGCTATGGATTATGTATTTGCTAATTCTTTGCAAAAACTTCTCGTTTCAGTCCTGTTACTTATATAAAGAATAACAACAGGGTAACAAGACTAAACAACACCCATCAATTTCCTTTTTTAAATCATATTTGAAAATGATATAAGTCATACTTAGTCAAAATGAAAAACCAGTCCATTTTTGTCCAAGTTGTATCACTTGGATATTTAGAAAGATATAGGAAGACTAAGTTCTCTCAATTTCCTTTTTTACATATTTGATGATATCTATCCTGTTAGTCAAAATATTTCAGAGATTTAATTAACTTAAATCTTAACTTATTACTGAATTTGCAGAATTTCCTTCCTCTATAATAATGAGCACCATGTGGCTATGGATTATGCATTTGCTAATTCTTTGCAAAAACTTCTCGTTTCAGTCCTGTTACTTATATAAAGAATAACAACAGGGTAACAAGACTAAACAACACCCATCTTTTGATTTTAAATCTACTAAAACATTTAAATAAGTTACTTAAGATGGACCAATAGCCACATTGGAGGTTAAGAAGTGCATTTTATTCAGGTATTCAAACTCAACCACAGATGCTAGTCGTTTAGAATAGATGCTACTTCTTTTAACAATTAACATTTCCAGTGAGATAATGGAATGGCCAAATGTCTATTTCCTGGATGAACGTCATCTGGTTGACCAATGATATGTAACTTATACATACGTCATTTCCTGCTTTCTGTTTTTTTTATGGGATTCGCTCTTGGAATAGACGGTGAGCATGAACTTGGCGCTCTCGTTTGGTTCGAAAGTGGACGGTACAATGAGATATTGTCCTGGATCGAGTGTGAAGAACTTCATCACATGTCTTGAATTGGTGAAGCTCTCACTTGTCTCAACAGGTCTTGTCCGAGAGAAGAACTTTGCCGGCAATTTATCATCTTTCATCTGAAAAAGAGATTATCCGCTCTAAGACAATTTCATCTTATTTAAGTGAATTTTTAAAAAGACAATAAAGGCTTGCAATACCTCTGATGGTAACTGTTCAAATAAAACAAAAAAAAAGAGTCATAAATAGAAAGAAACAATTATTAAGCTTTGTTTATTTACTTTCTACTGACCGGAAAGACAGAGAACCCAATGGCTCTGTTGTTGGCCTGACTCCTGAATCTGGACTCCTGGTTCTGTAAAAGAGACACCATGATGTTCTCAGGACAGACACCACTGGAGCATTCCTTATCCAGCGCCTCAACCCTCACTCGGAACTGAGGGTTTGTCCAGAAAGTCTCTGAAAAACACGTTTCAGTGCACATTATTACCCTAACAAGCACAGATTGCATTAACTGTTTCAGGTTCACGAAAATACGAGGACTAGACAGATCAAGTAGGTTTGCACCTCCCTTGTCTCAATCAATAATAACCAAATTACATGTACACTCTATAACCGCATGTAGTGGTTATTATAGGACATTAGTCTTTCTTCTATACACTATGCTGCTTGGCTGCAGGTTGAGGGAACTCTTTCAAGTGCACTCATTTCTCATATTTATTTGCATCATTCTTTCATTTTGCAACCTGTTTATTCCCGTTTTGGGGTCATGGTGCAATGCGTACATTTGGGGCGAGAGGCGGGGGTACACTAATTTAAATTTGCCAATGTAAATGTGCCTCTACTTAATATCTCTTTTAAGAATTTGCCACCCACCTTTAGAATTGAGGCATCCTCCAGCATTTTTTCCTGCTTCCCAGCTACCGGTGAAGCACGTGCTCGTCCAGCTGCAGGTAGAAGAGTTGTCCAGAAAATCAGGCGAGAGGCAACAGATGTCAACATCCTCAAAGTTTTTAGTGAAGTCCTCCATTGACATCCTGCACGACACATAAGAAAGATTTGGGCTGATAACTGAGAGAAACAGTAACACGAAGAGAACCTATGAATATTCACCAAAACTCCCCGTCATTGGCCAAAACACGACACTTGGCTCTCTGCTTCTCACTCACTTTGTTCCACGTTGGTGATCTGAAAATACAATTTAAATGAAGCAAAAAGATGGTCTTGGCAGAGTAAATAACGGTGGAAAGTACTGGGGAGATGCCCTTTAAAGCTAAAACAGCCATTTTAAAGTGCGTTATTGCTAGGGATGTAGAGATTTCTTGATTTCTGTGGTCTCAGTTTGTATCACATGTCATTAACTCATTATTCGTTTTATGTTTCTCCACGACAGACATCTGTTGGTACAGAAAACTAAAAAAAGTAATAATACGGGGGACACATTGAATGGAAGGAGGAGCAGGAGCATTTAGAGAAAATATGCAGGCTAGATATATACATACATTACATTGATATATACAACATTTACATTCATCATAATTATTTAACTGTGAAATATTACAGTGGGATAAATTATTGTACTTTATCTCCAAATAAATACAAGATGATCAAATGCATTAATGAAACACACCAAGTATTTTTTTAAAGTATGTTTAAGCAGTCATTTTAATACTACTGTGAATGTCTTTCATTTTACAGTTGAGAATAATTTAGTATAGAAAAATGTTTGTAGCTTTTTTCATGTAAATATGCATGGTTGGTTAAAGATTAATGTAAAAATAATATGAACTTTGACAACTTTTTGATGATGCTTTAAATGCAGTTCAGCGTGGTTCCTCAAGATGGCAGTGTCTGCCTGTTTTATCATAAAAGTAATCATGTAAAGCGCAAAAAAACAAGATAAATGCTCACCATTCACATTTGTACCGCCCATCCAGTATTTGTTCACCCTGTCATTACAAGCTCTCCTACTTAGAGATTATGGAAGGGACTAAAATTTTGAGTATAGGGTAATATCCACTGTGAGATAAAATCTAAAAAGAAAAATCACATTTTGTAAAAAAGTATTTGATCACTTGCTCATGAGCCAGATTCCCGACCCTCGGAGACCTGTTATTTTGCTTTTTAAGAGTCCAGCTACACATGATTCTGAATGAGTGGCATCAGTTTGAGGTTGGTAGCTGTCATAAACACACCTGTGCACTCCACAATTTGTCAGAAGTCTAAGTAGCAACATGGGCAAAACCAAAGAGCTGCAGAAAAAAAAAATTGTAGACCTGCAAAAAGCTGGGCGATTGGTAAGCAGCTTGGGGGGGGGGGACTTTTGGAGCAATTGTCAGAAAATGGAACAAGCTAATGATTGGTGATGAATAATGAGTTTCATCCCAATAATACCATACCTACAGTTAAGCATGGGGTTGGAAGCTTCTTGCTCTGGGTGCTCTGTAGAAGGAACATGACGACTGTCATGTATTGTGAAATATTGAGCAAAAACCTCCCTCTCCTCAGTCAGAGTATTAAAGATACTGGGTTTTTTTACATGACTATGACCGAACGCACACAGCCAGGAAAATAAAGAAGGGGCTCTGTGAGAAGCTTATCAAGGTTTTGGAGTGGTTTAGCCAATCCAAAACCTTTGGATCTTGTACTTCCTGTAGAGTGGGGAAGGGGATAATAATTTGGAATATTATTAGGTATATTTTTATATTTGTTTGATATAAAGTTTTATTCAACCACTTATAAGTAGCATTGAATAATAATCTCACATTTGATCACAGTCAGTGTTTGGAAAGTTTGAAAATGGAGCTCTAATACAGTACACGAAAAACACTGACTCCCCATTAGAACATGGAGAAAGAAGCCCAGGTTCTGGAGAGAGCTTCTTAGAGAGACTGCCAATTTTGAAGGTTCATCCTGACACCAGAAACCACGTCAAACAGAACTGGTTTTATCACATTTAGCATGTCAAGCACAATAGCTACCTCAGAATAAAACGTCAATCATAACAATAGTCTCTCGGGTTGGCCCAAGTCAACAACAGGAACTGCACAATGAAAATAAATTACTGCATTTTTGAACACTTGCATAAATCTGTACATTGATCGTCTAATAGTTGTTCTCACACTTAATTGCACTGTTCAACACCTTTATAAAAGTGTTTGTCCTCAAACATGTTTCATGCCAGCCACACCCACAAGAGACAACGAAAAGTGATCGCAGGTTTTTCTGTAAGGGACTGCATAGCTCAGGATTTTTATTGACTAAATACTGACTACAACACATTTGCTTTATTAATTATGATAAAAACTTGGGGCTCACTTCTGATGCTAACCATTTTAACCCTGCAGTGCTTACTTGAATATAGTTGTGCTCATAAGATTACAAAAACTTTTTTTCCATTCGTAGTTAGTGGTTGGGTGAAGCCATTTATGGTAAACAACTGTTTACTCTTTTTTTTTTATCATAATGACAACTGAAACTTTTCAAATTACCCTGATCAAAACTTTTGTATTTCCCATTTTAACATCAATGGTCTCTTGGGGAAGTTGATGAGGTTCTTTATCTTCTCTGTTGGTCCCATTCTTCAATCTTGGGTTGTATTGCGTGAAATGCACGTTTGAGTGCCTCAATGATATTGAGGTTAATAGACTAAGATGGCCACTCCAGAACCTTCACTTTGTTCTGGTTGTAACCAATGAAAAGTAGACTTGGCCTGGTGTTTTGGGTCATTGGAATGTCCATTGGAGTCTCCTTAATGCGCTCCTCAAACAGCCACATCACAATTTTTTCTTTGCATCCCTCACAATTTTTCTGGTGGTTGTAGCAGACTTTTTTTTTCGGTTTTCAACAGAATCCCTCACTTATATCCCTCATCATATTTTCTGAAAAACTTGAGAGCACGACAGTATTTATCTGTTATGTGACCAGTGAGGCAGGGGCAAGAACTGTGTATGTTTTGACTGTCCCTTGATACATGATTACATCCCAAGTCCCTATTATTAGAAGCAAGAACACAGTCTGATGCGAGCTGATATTTTAACTGAACATCACAGATCCAGCTCAAATACATCGGAATACATATGTACCCATTTTTATCTTTTGAAGAGGGAAAATTATTTGATGGTAATAAAAAGATGACATGCCTCTCATTTCACTTAAATACCCTTGATGCAGGAGGATCTTACTTGTCACTCCAGGCTCCATTCCACTCGCCCTGTCCCCACGGGTTCAACACTCTGACGAGCTTCACCGGGTCATTCTCACATTTGACCTGTCAAAACACAGCGTGAGATGAGACGCTTCAATCAAAATGCTTAACTAACTCTAAAGTTTATTACGAGTCTTCATATTGAGTCTTCTTTTTGATGCGAGAAGTGCCTGAGGATCAAGCGATCTATACAAATGAGGTAAGACAGGGCTGTCTCTGGATGGAGCTCAAAAAGGACTGAATATGTTGAAGGAAACAGGTGAAAATCTCAACACGGTTCATAAACAAACAGCGCTTTCTCAATTCTGAAACTCAACATAGATTCAACAAGTGCAGACCAGCTCCAGCAAAGAGCCCGGAGGGCAAACCATTTATGGTAATATAACAGATGTAAGATTGATTAGTAGGATGATGATTTAAACTGTCAGAGGAAACATGGTGAAATACCCGACTGATGTATTTCAGGACATACAGTGTGTTTTGCTAAGCAAGTGCACCTATAAATCCAAAAACATCTGGAATGAACTGTAATAAACACAATCCCCAGCTTAAAATCAGGTGAAACATGTAAGAGATGAGCGTTTGGACACTGCAGACCTGGACAACTAGCCTTTGCTTTATAAACAAATGCTCTTTAGCCTCAAATTTCAACTTCCCTCTAAGAGGTTCTTTAATTATTAAGGTTAAATACTATTCCATAATAATGTATATCACTTTTTTCCACATTTTTTATGTTACAGCTTTATTCCAAAATGGATTAAATTCATTTATTTCCTCAAAATTCTACACACAATACCCATAATGACAATGGGGAAAAACATTTTAAAATTTATTTAGATTTATTTAATTTATTAAAAATACAAAACCTGAAAAATCACATGTACATAAGTATTCACAGCCTTTGCCGTGAAGCTGTAAATTGAGTTGAGGTACATTCTGTTTCCACTGATCATTCTTGAGATGTTCCAGCAGCTTCATTGGAGTTCACCTGTGGTAGATTCAGCTGATTGGACATGATTTGAAAAGGCATACACCTGCCTATATAAGGTCGCAGGTTTCACAGTGCATGTCAAAGCACAAACCAAGCATGAAGACAAAGGAATCGTCTGTAGACCTCCGAGACAGGACTGTCTCGAGGCACAAGGCTGGGGAAGGTTACAAATCAATTTCTGCTGCTCTGAAAGTTCCAATGACCACAGGGGCCTCCATCATCCGTAAGTGGAAGATGTTTGGAAGCACCAGGACTCTTCCTAGAGCTGACCGGCCATCTAAGCTGAGTGATCGGGGGAGAAGGGCCTTAGTCAGGGAGGTGATCAATAACCTGAGGGTCACTCTGTCTGAGCTCCAGCGTTCTTCTGTGGAGAGAGGAGAACCGTACAAAAGGACAACCATCTGTGCAGCAATCCACCAATCAGACCTGTATGGTAGAGTGGCCAGGTGGAAACCACTCCTTAGTAAAGGGCACATAGCAGCCCACCTGGAATTTGCCAAAAGGCATCTGAAGGACTCTCAGACCACAAGAAACAAAATTCTCTGGTCTGATGAGACTAAAATGTAACACTTTGGAGTGAATGCCAGGCATTACGTTTGGAGAAAACCAGGCACCGTTCATCACCTGGCTAATTCCATCCCAACAGTGAAGCATGGAGGTGGCAGCATTATGCTGTGGGGTTTTCAGCAACAGGAACTGGAAGACTAGTCAGGATACAGGGAAAGATGAATGTACAGAGACATCCTGAATGAAAACCTGCTTCAGAGTGCTCTTGATCTCAGACTAAGCGACGGTTCATCTTCCAGCAGGACAATGACCCAAAGCACACCGCCAATATATCAATGGAGTGGCTTCCCAACAGCTCTGTGAATGTCCTTGAGTAGCCCAGCCAGAGCCCAGACCTAAATCCTATTGAACATCTCTGTAGATATCTGAAAACAGCCGTACACCATCGCTTCCCATCCAACCTGATAGAGCTTGAGAGATACTGCAAAGAGGAGTGGGCAAAAAATTCCCAAAGACAGGTGTGCCAAGCTTGTGGCATCATGTTCAGAAAGACTTGAGGCTGTAATTGCTGCCAAAGGTGCATCAACAAAGTATTGAGCAAAGGCTGTGAATACTTATGTACATGTGATTTTTCAGGTTTTGCAACCATTTCAGAAAATCTTTCTACATCGTCATTATGATCATTTTTGTGTAGAATTTTTAAGAAATAAAGAACCACCTATGAAAGGTGCTAATTAGAACCAGCATTCAAAAGTGAAACCAATTTTAAAACCAATCTTGTTAAAGTGGTAAATAAATAAGCTTTAGCACGATTTATGAACATATACATTTCCACCATCTGTGCATAGCTTTCCTGTGGCTCAACTGGTAAATCATTGCTTTAACAACGCAAAGATTGTGGGTTCATATCCCGGAGAAAGCAAGAACTGACAATTTTTTGTTAAAATGTAAGTGGAAATGGAAAAAAAAGTGTCTGCCAAATGTAAAAACAGCCTGTACCTCAAAAACCACAAATAACCTAAGGGCTTAAGGGGTTCTTCAAAGCGAAAAAGTGCTATATAACACCTTCAAACCTGCAAAGAACCAGTAAAGAACCACTGAGGAACCTTTTTAAAGAGTGAATGGAGTATAGTTTCTAACGATATGAGCCTTGAACATATCAGCATTTAATTTTCCTCTGATCTTTAACTTTAAAATTGGAAAGTCTTTGCTAATTTTGATAGTGAATGCTATTAGAGTGTCTGGCCATCACCAGATATAGTAAATAGCTGAATACTTTTTATAATGGTAAAAATGAAACCAGTTGATTCAGTTTAGGCTCACCTTGTAAACCCCCGTCACTGAATATGCATGACCTTGAACAATGCCATTGGGTAGCACTGTGTTTGAAGAGGTTTTCTGTCATTAAGAAGGAAAAAAAATCAAATGAGAAGTTTTCAAGAGAACAAATTATTAATTTCACTCAAATATAAATCAAGAGCCACCAAAAACTGAAGATTTCCAGGAGGGCTAATATATTAATATAAAATCTATATTTTAAGATTGGGTTAGGGGTCACTTCTTACCCCCTGCCGGGTGCCACATGCCATCAAGGCTTTAGATTTAACTGCTCGGTCCATTAGACTCCACAGATCCAGAGGAGGACTTTTGAGCTCAAAGCCAACATGGACCCCACCGGTGAAGTCCAGCAGAGCCTCAGAAACCATGCCAGCATGCATGTCAGCATAAGAGCCACACAACCTGCCAGAGACCCGTTACAAACACCTCAAATACTTCACTGAAGAAATTCGTTTGACTTTAAGAAAATAGTAGAAGCCTGCACCAGTTTCACATTCAAAAAATGTGTTGGGGTGCACAGAAATACAGAAAGCTGGGAAAGACCCATGTGACCAGAATTTGGAATAGTGACATAATTTAATGAAAACCGGCACTTACTTGGCGTAGGCTTTCTCCAGTAGCGCAGGCCAAAACTCATTGGAGGTTTTTGAATGAACAAAAATGAGCCGGCCATCAATAGTAGGTAGTTTATCATCAATAACAACATCAATCCACTTTCCGAACCTCCAGAACTACATTTAAGAGTGGAATGCAAGGTTTTAGATTTGATTTGAGATGTTTATAGAAGCATTTTAAAGAGAACCCACTCTAAAGTGAAATATGCCAGGGTAATCTTTCCCAAACGACTGGTCGCCTGGCATGACCTGCTCCATGATGTCCTTCTGGAAGGTGAGGGCTCCAACTGATGCAAGAAACCAACAGTTTCCTGAGGTAAAGGCACAATCAATGAGGTAAAGTGAGTTTAAATTGGCTTTTATTTATAACGCCAGTCGTTCAGGATAAATAAACAAACCTAGATAGGATCCTTGGGAGTAATCGAACCTGGAAACCCCCTGTACAATAAGCTGAGGGTCTGCTGATATTTTCTAAACAGAAAACACTTTTATTATGATTGAACGAAACATGCTTTGGGATTTTAAACATTTTGAGAATTCTACATAGAACCAATCAGCTTCATCCGAGGAACTGAGACACAAACAATAGAAGCAACTTACAGGTGCCCTCAACCACTGGATGCTTTCCATTTTCAATCCCAGTTTCTTCCTGGGGTCTATGGAGCTGCTGTCCGGAGGAAACGTCTCATCAACAAATCTCTTTTTACTTGAGATGCAGCTTTTCAGCAGCTCCTGGTAATCCTGGTTCAAGAATGTTAGAGGAACATCAAGGGTGCCCGTCCTCTGTTTGGCCGTGGTTTCGGCTCTGGGTTTGCTTGAATGAGGTGGAGGCATCTTTCTGTTTCTTTAGGAAAAGATGCACAGAAAAGTTGGTAAGTGTCTGGTGTCCTCAGAGACACAGGAATCGTGTGCCAACACGTCTAGCTTTCAAAGAGCTATAAGATAAAGTCTTGACTCGTTAAACCTGTTTTGAGTGTTTGTAGTCTCTTCCACAAGTACTTTTTGAGCGTCTTCCCTCAAAAAATTCTAAGTAATTAGTAAAATAACTCTACTTGGATGATTAACATATAAACTCACCTTCTGGAAGTACAGCAGGTTAATGGGATATCTTCTCTTTCTAGGACCAAGTTGTTCCTCTTGGTCCACCCCAAGGCTCTGGAATTCCCTGCACTCAGGAAGGGTGCAGTGCTGAACTGCTTTGTTTTGCTCAACACATCACTGAACAGGTATATAATGAAAGAACCACCCACCTGCTCATTTGCATACAGTTTGTGTGAGAAAAGCCATAGCATTAACCATGTGGAATAAACTCGTTCACAATATTGCACTCGTTTAATGTTAATTTTAGACACTACATGTGGAAAACGGTTTCCCAGACGGTTTTTAAGAGTGTTCGGTTTTGGTAAGATAATACTTTACATGTTAATTTAGCGACTGGCAAAACAGACAATGTAATTGTGCTATCATTTAAACTTTATTTCAGAAACAAAAAACACAAAAGAACTTACAAGCAACAGCAATCTCTGCACCAATGATAACACTCGATAAACTCTACAAGTTTTTACCACTGGGATAAGTTTGAATGATGCAATTAACGGTTTTTAACTGTTACAACGTTACCATAACAACAAAAGTTTAAAAACAAACAATATGAGTCTGGCACAACTTTGCTACTAAAACTCATTCTGTCATCATCAATTTGACCCATTGTCTATAATATTATGTCTACGATATGAAATGCGTCACTCTATTAGCCCAATTAATATTCATGCACATCAATATCAATCAATAGATCAGAAAGGTGTCACTTAATAAAGAAAGTACCAGCACCCACTTGATTGGTTGTGCCCAGTGCTGGGATTATTGCAGGATCAAATCAACTCAACCAATAAAGCAATTCAAAATGGATCCTCCATTATGTTAAAAGAAATCCTCCAGTATGTACCACCTTAACCATCATCTTTATAATCACCAATAATTTCATTTCACTCTTCACCACCATAATCATCAATGTCGTTTTTCTTGTTCGATAAACATTGCTCATAGCTGTTGGGTGAGTAATTGTACATTTGTTATATGAATATATTATTCCGGTATTTAGAGACATCAGACAATATCCATGATTTGCAGCAGTTGTGGGTACTTTGGGAATGCCAGGACGGCTCATACATAGTTTACGGCTTTTTATTTTTTTTATGGGATTCGCTCTTGGAATAGACGGTGAGCATGAACTTGGCGCTCTCGTTTGGTTCGAAAGTGGACGGTACAATGAGATATTGTCCTGGATCGAGTGTGAAGAACTTCATCACATGTCTTGAATTGGTGAAGCTCTCACTTGTCTCAACAGGTCTTGTCCGAGAGAAGAACTTTGCCGGCAATTTATCATCTTTCATCTGAAAAAGAGATTATCCGCTCTAAGACAATTTCATCTTATTTAAGTGAATTTTTAAAAAGACAATAAAGGCTTGCAATACCTCTGATGGTAACTGTTCAAATAAAACAAAAAAAAAAGAGTCATAAATAGAAAGAAACAATTATTAAGCTTTCAATGTTGAAGAGCAGACTTCATCGGATATGGATTTGCGAATGGGACATGGCTAATAAACAGAAACCCTGTGTGTTTGCTGTGTAAGCACAAGTTGCCTAAGTGCATCTAATTAGTATTTTTATTTTATTACAAGCCACCCAACTTTATAATTTACGCATCCTCCAGCATTTTTTTTCCTGCTATGCTTCCTGAACCTCCAGAACCACATTTAAGAGTGCAACGCAAGGTTTTAGAAATGATTTGAGATGTTTATATAAGCATTTTAAAGGCAACCCACTCTAAAGTGAAATATGCCAGGGTAATCTTTCCCTTGCGTCTTTCTGTTTCTTAAGGAAAAGTTAATAAGTCTCAGATCTGGCGTCCGGAGAGACAAATATCTTGCCTTTAATGACCTAAAAGGGAACACTTGATTTGTTAAACCTGTTTTTGAACCTTTATTACTGCAATAATAATCTCATACATGATATAATGAACAGATAAACTCAAATTGGATGAGTAATATGTAACAACTCACCTTCAGGGACGACAGCAGATAATGAGCAATCTTCTCTTTCTAGGACCAAATTGTTCCTCTCTGCATATCCCAAAGCTCTGGAATTTCATGCCCACACTGAGCAATGTTCTCAGAAGTTTAGTTTTCGCAGAATGCTACAGAACAGGTATTTAAACTGAAAAAGCCTAATGCTTTCTCATTCAAACAATGGTTCGCGTGCAAAAGAGTCATGTAAAATGAGGGAAAAAACGCAGTCACTTTTTAAAATATAAATATATTCTATGTGTGATTGTTGGAAAGTTTTAGTAAATTTTGGTCTAATCGACTCAAAGAATATTGGAGCCATGGCCCCCTGCACCACTTTGCCTGAGGAATGGGGGCTTCATGATGACCTATGCTTCCTGATTCCAGAACCCCTCCCCTGTACACATTAATGGGGATGTATTTTTCTCAGCTCTGCCAGGAGAGGTACTTACACATGGGCTTAGAGCTTCTCATTGGTATAAAGAGGCAATGTTCTTTCTAGCTGATCAGAGTTGCATAGCCACTTTAATAAAGCTTTTGAAAGCCTCCAAAGACTACTCTTCAAATGTTTGGATCTTTTGTTCTAAGTGACCCTTTTGGGCCGCTGGAGTAGCAGGTATGTTACGGAAAGATTGACCTGTGTATTTCTTGACTGGAAAGCCTGAAGCATTTTTAAGGTCTCTCTAGAGCCAAAATGGATGGTTCGTCTTCTTGGTAAAGAAAGTGGGGGTCTAAAGGAGACAGATGTCTTCTATGTTTGAATGGGGGCGTTAAGATAAAAATATAGCTAAAATTCCCTCTTTGATCAGTGCTAATGCAAGAACATACCTACAGAAATCTACGGAATTGGGTGAGAACCAGAAGGTTGGCCACAGGAGTTGCCCTGAAGTAGCAGCAACGGTACCCACTGCGGAGGAGGTAGCTTCTGTTGATTACATTGTAGCCTGATCCAGATACAACAGAGACATTTGCTGGAGGCAATGCTGAAACCAGTTTTATGTTAAACCATCTAGAATCTGGGCAAAAATGAAGAACTTGTTTCACCACTAAACACTTCCTTTAAAGTTGCATTAGGAGGTATGTCCAAGATTTAGATCAATTAATATACCAGTCCATCTTCAAACAAGGCAAGATGACCTAATGAGTGTTATTCCAGTAAAAGCTGAACGAATTATAATCCAGACATCTTAAATTGTACTCCAGACAGCACTTTTATTGTTCAGTGTGATTTTCCAAAACAAACCTATGGCAGGATTAAATTACGGTGTATAAATAACAGAACATTATGAACATTGTTGGGAGGAAAATTACTTTAAGGCTGTCCTTGCTCCATCCAAGCTCTTCCAAACAGCTTGAGAATAGTTCGCTCTACCGTGATGTATGTTCACAGACAACCAGTCCTCCTAAATTCAAACCAGAGAGAAGTAAAGTCCTTCAGTGGACTCTTCTTCGCAGATGGAGAATGTGAATGTCAGGACTGTTGAACTCCGGGTCCTGTTTTTCAGATGGGATCTCCTCTGATTGGAAGTTTTTAAGAAGTAGCTATGAGACAAATAAAGTAATAATTGATTTTAATTGTATAATAATTGTAGAGCCGTTTTGGAGCTAGTGACCAAGCATTCACACATCTCACAGTGAAGTGTTTCTCACCTCAAAAAATCTCTTCTCTATCTCAGGGTTGAGGCCAACTGTGCGCTCCTCATAGCAGCAGATGATGGTCGTCTCTGCTCCAGCCAAGATATTTAGGGTGTGCATCAGTGGTTCCACAGACTGGGATTAAAAAAAAAAAAAAAGCTCTTTAAAAAAAAAAAACCATGGAGGTTATGTTGGCATGGAGAAATTATATTATGTCACTGACCCCTCCATAGCAGCCACAATGTTTACCATAGCAACCAATATGGCATGACTATCTCAGCTTAGAACAATAATACAAGCATGACAATTGGTTTACTATACTTATATTGAGATGGAGAACACTATATTAGGTCACTGACCCCTCCATAGCAACCAAGCTTTTTACCATAGCAACGCATTTGACTTATCTCTAAGTCATGTTAAGAAAATTATAGAGACATGATAAACATAATGTCACTGACTAGCAATTAAACTTTTTAACCTAGCAACCAAATCATCGGATCTATATCTCAGCTTCAGAAAATGATAGGAACACAGGACTTGGTATACTGCACACAGTGAGAATTAAACCTTTTTTAACCTTTTAAGCAACCAGATTAATTACCCCAGTAGCCGAATTAAAACAATCAATAGCTCAGCTCAGGAAAATGAATGGGGTCAAATTTACACCACTCAAAGTCGAAATAAGTGTTATAAATAGCTTTAAATGGCACTTTTACAAGGCAAACACAACATTGGTTAATACAGGTATTACATAGAAGATGCTGTCCCTTCAAGAGATCCGGGAGCGGTCCTCATGTACCCATTTATTTTTTTGAAAAAGGGTATTTTTAAATGCAGCATTGTTTTCATGTCACCACACATATTTAAAACGCTTGGAACACCATTGTCATGTGGACAGTGAAATCAGAGTTTTCTGGAGTGTTGGGTAGAGTTTATCATTGTCGTCATTGTTCAGCATCTTCTTTGTTTACAAAGACAAGGCTTCTGACTGACCTATATTGCATTGTAAATTGAAAGCCATCTGGTATACTCTTTACAGTGTTTAATGGGGAGTGTTTGTGTTTTTGGGTGGATCTGAATATTTTGTGCACAAGTCTGTGTGTCATTTAGATATATCTAAGAAAAACATTCGGCTCTTTCACCAAAACCGTAATCAGCATTGGTGTAAAAGTAAGAAAAATATATTTGTGAATGGAGTATTACCTGCTCATAGTAGATGCAATCAGCCATCAGAATATAATGAGGATGAGGCAGAAAATCTTCAACATTTTCCCCCCTTAAAAAGGAAAATATGCAAACGCCCATTATACATTGTGATTTGTACAAGAAATCGACCCCCCCCCCCAAAAAAAAAAAACACACAACACCCCCCATCCCAAATACATCCCCTGTAAAATGAAATGTTATACAAACCATTTCAATACCTTGGCTGCTATCGAGCCTGTATGGATGTGATGCTTGTTTTTGTTAATGTTTAGCTGAAGGAGGGGCTGCAGGTCTTCCAGATCGGTCACTGTCACATTTGCTCTGTAGATGCACAATGTTCAGAAATCTAATTAACTGAATTAAACTGGCATTTATTATGTAATAACATTATGCTGCATTACACAAATAAATAAATTAAATATTTTAGAAATTTCATTCATTCACGACCCCATATGATGCATGCATGACTCACCCCAGAGATGCAGCCACGAGCCCCACGAGTCCTGTCCCTGCTCCAAGTTCAATAATGTTCTTGGAAGTCCACAAACTTCCTCCAGTCTCATTACTGCAGAAATGCGCCGTTTCCAGGTACTTCGACAGTACAATAGCAGCGTCCCACACCACACACCCCACATCCCCTTTGTTCCACTGATACATTTTTAAAACAGAGCCGTCATTTTTCTCTATTTCTCTAATAAAATAATCGTCAGAGCTCCCATCAGACGCCATGCTTCTGGCCAACGGAAATGACGCGTTCACGTCGGGGTGACGTTGAACGTAACATTTTTTTTAATCAATATCTTTAAACTGTTTACACCACTTTTATGCTTTTAAAATTGAACTTAAAAACTATTGTGAAAGTATCCAACACTCCCAGAACCGTAAAGCACTTAAATGTAAACTTTTGTATGACTCCTTAATCTGACCTCCCTCTTTCTTAAATATGAGTGTATTTGGCTCCTATATATTGCTCCTCAATGCTCATTGTAATGATGAGCTGCTCATGGCTGTGATGTATGTGCTCCCTTGCTGTATGTACCTTGTGATGTTTTCAGATAAGCAATAAAAAAATCTTTAAACTGTTTATTAGTTTCGCACGTAACTAAGATAAAAAAAATCGTGCATACATGTATTAGACATACAAAAAGTAGCACATAGAATTACACATAGTAATTGAGGACAAAGGAAAAAAAGACAGTGAGAATTGGGGAAAAGTTAAATATATCATTGTAGAATGCCAATAATATTGCTTCATCTACATATGCAATCTCATTCCCATGTAGAAATCTGTCGTTTTTTACCTAACATGGTGACGATTAATAATCGTCGTCATTTTACAGTGTTATGCTGATCCAGTGCACTTTTCAACAACTTTAAAGTAGTTTATAGATGTTTAAAATTAGAATCGTACTCTTGTGTTTCTGACAAACATATGATTGTGCAGGTATTTGTAAGACCATTGGTTGTCACCAGATGGCACTCCAAAACTCAATATTGATTTTTCAGGGGAAATTTGCAGTAACATACATCACAGTTTAAGCCCTTTAATACAAGTAGTTTTAAAAATTAAGAAAAACTTAACGGACAAATCCAGCAGGTATTGTAAGATGCTAGCAGGATGCTGGTTTTAGTTGGTAAGTAGCTCTCAAGGCTGGTATCAGATGTTTCATCAACTCAAACCAAATAGATAGGCAACCATGACCCAAACCACAGCTTGAGCCTGACAGGCTGGCTTTTGCCCTTCCAAGCGGGTCTTTGTTATTGAGTGTTTTCACAATGTTCCAAAACACAAGTCAGGCTGGATGTTCAACCTAGGGAGGCTATTTATGATCTGAATAAAAAAAATTTGATTATAGCCAAATTTTTTTTAATAGTGGCACTTTTACATCCATTTCCCCTATTTCCAGCTCACAGGGTTTGTATTTGTTTGTTTACTTGAGTGAAACATGTGCTCACATTCATCTGGTTTCCCTGAACAGATAATGTTTACAACAGACATGCCACTATAAAGGTCAACAGAAAGTGTCCCAGCTGATGCCAGACAACATTGATTATCACCAGATCACTGTACATGACTCCTCAAATGCCACCCACCCAGTTTATTCAAACATATCTTCTTCTGCCACTTTTTATGGCCTCAAGCTCTAGAGCTAAGAACTATTACATTTATACAAATTCTCAATAGGGAAACCCTGATTATAAGATGTGACTTATAAGAAAAGTCCAGTATATAATCCCGAAGAAACCTGGATGCAAACACACACAAAATGTTTACAATTATTACATATTTTTTTCTGAATACAGAGTCTAGAAAGTGTTCTTGTCTGAAAGTAAAATTATAACCATTATTTCTTGCCCTCTGGCCCATGGTTGATGCCAATTGAAAAATATTTTGTTCTGAAATTCTAAAATTAGAATTATGTCACCTCTTGTGTAATTAATTTACTTTTTCACCATAAAGGAAATTACATTTATATTTAGAATCATTTCGATTAATGTTTGGTCACGTTTTATTAATTCTTCTACGTCTATTGGTGTTTAGCGGTAGTTTGAATCCTAACATTTGTAGCATTACCATCACTATTTGGGTTATATATATAACTGATTTCAAGATTTTTTTTAATTTATTAAAAATATCACAGTTTTTATATTGTATATATGTATGTTAACTTAAGTTAAACACCCACATTCATGCATCTATGTATCTAGTAGTGATGCGCGAGTCAGGTTTTTTTCCAACCCGCGGGCCTCGCTTTTATGAAATTATTTGGCTGTATCTTTTTTTACAACCCGCACTGCACCGCACCGTAGTTGTGGCTGGGATACAGAGAATTATTTTTGACACCTCTGCAGCCGCAGGAATCGCCAATTTACTGTGTGTTTAGTTTAGTCTTCTCCGTCACAGAAAAACCTTGTCTCTTTCAGCAACCTCTTCGCAATCATATAAATGCACGCAACATACATTGATTTTTTTTATTTTATTTTGTGTTTAATGACCCGCCCCAACCCGGTTACCTGGGGAGTCCGTGGGTTAGGAGACGACCCACGTTTCACTAGTATCTACGTTTAGAACCAATAGAGAGGAGGTGTTGTGATATCGGGTGCGGCGGCCATCTTGTTTGTATACACTTAGCTTTGTTATGTATCTTGTCCACTAACTATAAATATATATGTTCCTTTTTAAACAACCAGTTATTTCCATGTACAACTGTACATATTTGGGCACTTGGGAATAGCATATATTAAGACATCAAAAAATGTATTCAACGAATTACAATGGCTACGGAGGCATCACACTACAAATACCATTAATACAGAATACAAAGCATTAGACCATTGACTATCCATTATCCAAGAGATAACAGACACTAAACATATATTGAGTGAAACTAAATGAAAGTAGAAGAGACCATTATGATCTTATCCTCTTCCCAAGTCTTTCCTTTCTACTCAAGACATTTCTTGAAGTTGTCTGTTGGAAGGAAAACACCTTAGATAAAGTTCTGTTATATACAACATTCTTGTTTAATGCTATAATATTAATAATGAGCTTACTCCAGGTGTGTCTCATGCTTTGAGAACACGGAGAGGACAAAGGAGGCGCTCTGACCCGGTTGAGCAGTGCATGGTACGATCAGGTATTCACCTGCCTCAAGCTTCAAGAACACCATCACTTCTCTCAACCAAACTAACTCATCCGTCTGTGCCACAGGCTCTCTGTCTCTGAAGAACTCATGTGAAAACTTCCCGCTCTGACTTCTCAGCTGAAAGAAGATCAATTGAAGTGCTTTTTAATGATGCTTTAAGTTGTTATCTTGTTTGAAAAGTATTGCATATGTTGGAGTTTCACTTACCTCTAAAGGTATCTGCAAAAAGCAAATGAAAGAACATTGATTATGAAGGAGATAATTCAGAGGACAGAGAGAGGCTGATTAAGATCATTGATATTACTCAAATTAGCAAGAAGTCATATCACACATTAATATAAGCTTATAGGAAACTATCGTTTAATTCAGCCTTTCTTTGGGATATTATATCTAGTGAATTTCAGATGTTTGCGTACAATAGACCATCATGAGGCTCTCAGGAGAACCTCAAAACAGCATATAAAGTTCCTCTGTCAGCAAAAACCAATCATAGCCTTCCAGAGCCATGCAGCTGTGTGATGTGGCACAGAGCCAGAGAGGCTTATTCAGGACAAGCAGCTGTCTAGAGGTCCTACAGAGCCAGGAAAGGTTATGTGAGGACTCTTTTCTCTCACTATCAGGAAACAAGATCATACATGGGCTGTTTCCTGGCCCATCCTGACCTGTAAAATACCACCAGCCCTCAACCTAACAAACAGATTCACCTGGAGATGTTCCGGCACCCCTGGACCTACACCGAACACAGTCATCTTCTGTTTATACTATATTATCTGTTTATGTTAATATTATTTTATCATCTGTTTATACTATATTATCTGTTTATGTTTATATTATATCATCTGTTTATACTACATTATCTGTTCATACTACCAGATCATATGTTTATACCATAGTTTATCACACTGCTGTTGTTACCCAAATGAGGATGTGTTTCCCTTTTGAGTCCGGTTCCTCTCAAGGTTTCTTCCAAAAGGGAGTTTTCCTTGCCACAGTCGCCCCAGGCTTGCTCATCAGGGACATGTACACCACTTATTAATTTCTTTTCACTTTGTTGAGTTTAAACTTGTTGGTTTACTGTAAAGCTGCTTTGAGACAATGTCTGTTGTGAAAAGCGCTATATAAAAAAAACGAACTTGAACTTGAACTGTTCAAGCAGCATAAAAGATGCTGATGATCGCCATTATAGGCGTGTCCATGTCCATTCCCTGCCCTGAGAATTCTTAATCTGGGGGATTTTGTTTCTGCAAATAGACCTTCTCTCAAAAAAACTTAAACTCTCGAGAGGGAACAGCAGTTTATAATACCATCACATTATAATACATCTGTTTCAAAGTGACTATTCTTGACTGGTCATATTTGTGCAATAATGGTCCAGTGAGTCTGTCAGGGGAGGTATAGCAGACAAGATAGGGGCTAGACATGATATGAAGTGATTCAAAAGGTTATTAACCTCACTGTAACTTGGTGCAGTCATACACAGTAATTCATTTTGGAACTTACGCCATGCAAAACTTGCCAATTTTTGAAAATCCCTAACATATATCTGGAGTTCAGTTTTGTTACCTCGAAGGTGGGCACTGGTTTATGCTGGTTCAAACATGGAGAGTCTGCTTTCTGTTACTACACTGCCCGCAGTTGAAACCAGCTTTCACAAAAGATTAGACAAGCTAAAATTTTAGTTACATTCAAATCCAGACTAAAAACTCATCTGTTTAAATGTGCATCCACTGACTAAGCATTGATTGCTGTCCAAACAGCTCTTCACTTTACAACTCTGCTTTTAAAATTGTACTGCTTTTATCTCTTGCTCTTTTAATGTCTGCTATATCTCTGATTTGTTTGTATTCATCAGTAAAGCACTTTGAATATCTTCTGTGTACAAAAATGTGCTATTCAAATAGAACTGCCTTGTCTCGCCTAATTTCTTTTTACATAAACGATTTCTGCCAAAACTGACCTCAAAGATATAGAAGCCAATATCAAAATTTTCCTGACTGTTTCGTGTTTTCTGCTCATGGTCCTGCATGAGGGAGACCAGAATATTTTCAGGGTGGGTTCCGCGTGCACAACCCTCATTCAACTCATCAATCGTCACCCTGATCTGAGGGTTCATCCAGAAAGTCTCTGGAACAAATTAAAATAAAGTTTTAAAATGTAAAACAAACATTGACTTTTAAAATATAAACATTTTGTGGAACAGTACAGATGTATGGACTGTTACACAGGGTCAATTAAGTAGCATACCCATCTTTGTAATGTCACCGCCAGCTGTAGTCCCAGCACTCCATCTGCCAAAATAACGTTTTGATGTCCAGTGACATTCGGAAGAACCATCCAGAAAATCAGGACAGAGACAGCAAATGTACAAGTTTTCAAAAACGCTACAAAAATCCTCCATTGACATCCTGCGGGGGAAAAATATGTGTTGAAATGTGTCGTTTTTCATGCAAAAGTGTAGACTTTGCTGCTCACCAAAACTCCCCGTTATTCAGAACTTCATTGCATGTTTTACGGACCTCTTCACAAACTGTGTTCCACTGAGGTGATCTGTGTGGGCACCAAAATTAGATGCTTTTAGCATGGAAATGTGGTCAGCCATATGTGTTCGTAGTCATTTAAGGATTTACTTATCACTCCACTGTCCTTGCCACTCCTCTTCACCCCATGGGTTTAGTAGTCGCACCAGCTGAACTGGGAATTCATCGCTCATCACCTGTTTAGAATAAATCAAAATTGTTTGATTTTACAGAGAAAGACTCAGGCGCAGCTTCCATGGAATTTACCTCTACACACTATCAGTAAAACTCAATAAACAGTATTGCTACAGTTCACTGTATTATGGGGAAATTGAAGACACAGATGACAACAGTATCATTGTAAAAGAAAAAAGCCTCAAATAAAGAGGTACAACTTAACTTGATACTTTTCACTGTGAAGTTGATTAAAATAGCCAGAAGCTTGTATTTAAAATAGACAAAGTTTTACCTCAGACACCCCTGTCACGGTGTAGGCATGGCCCTCAACTATTCCATGAAGTTGCTGGTTTTCTTCGGGTGATGTCTGATGTGACAAAAATGCAGGGTCATTTTAATATTTTATGAAAATAACTTTGTGGATTAACGGTATATGGTGTCATAATAGATTGCAAAACAGAAAAGTCACAATACATATCATGGAAACATGTCTATGTTACTTGCATAACCCCTCGTTCCCTGAAGAAGGAAACAGAGGGGGATGAATGATCAACTATAGGAATCTGCTCTTTAAGGAGCAATTTGCTCCAACCATGTGTCACAGGTCAATGAAAGAAAGCACTTTCATTTGTACAGTGAAATTAGCATGTGCACGTGTATAAAAGCAGGACTATGGACCTGTCGCAAAAGGGTATCAGAAAGGGCCTTCAGAGTCAAAGCCTTCTGGTCTGTCTGAGGAATCTCACCTGGCAGCCTAGCAAATTCCCTTCAAACTGAAAGGGAAATCGCTGCTAGATAGAACTTTGGGGTAGAAGGAGACAGCCACCACGTTAACGCTTCCTGGAGGAAGGTCAATACCACTCTGACCAGACATGATTTGTGGTTGACCATTTGACAATCCAACTGGATAAAGTCTCCAATTTTCTGTCTGGGGTTTCCACCAGGACAATGGGTCACGTTACCCCAGGGATGTGAGGGCGAAGTTTCCTGTGACTCCAGAAGAGCAATCTTCGGACAAGCGAGAACAAACAGAGGGAGCGCAACTCTCCTTGGTGGTTGATGTATGCCATTATCTCCGGCTAGCAAATGTTTGGACTGACATAAACACCACTATCAGCTCCAGGCTGAGGCGACCCATTGATAACTGCACATAACGCCCCAGCCTGACTTCGAAGAAATCCATGGTCACTGCCATCTACTTGGGGACACTTCCAAGAGGGGTTCCCGCGCAGAGGAATCCAGGATCCATCTAATGCTTCAGAGTGGTCAGGCACTGCTCTGTAACTCGCGTGCACAGTTGACACAGAACTCAGTAGTTGAGCCAAAGCTAAAGTGGTTCCGAATGGAGTTGACCGAGTGGAACCATTGGAGCTTCTCTGAAAAACAGTCATACAGGCAAGCCAGGATCTGAACCCTGTCTACTCTGAATGGGCTCAGGGCCACCTTGACTACCTTTGAAAAGGTTTGAGGGGACGGGGACAGGCCAAAGAGTAGGGCGCGGCACAGGTTGGGTCGACCTTTGAAACAGAACAGCAGGAAGGCTATGTAACTTGTGTGGGAGGACTGCTACTTAAAAATAAATGTCTGTCAGGCCTATAGTAGTGAACCAATCCCCAGGAGGGGCACATACTATGATGTCTTGGACCTTGGCCAGGTACCCATTCAGTGCTCTCAGTTCCAGGATTGATTGCAACTCACCAGTTTTGAACTGTAAACAGGAAGTAGGGGCTGTAAAACCTTCTCACATTGGCAAGAGGGACCGGCTCTATCCCCTGCTGGAAGAGTGGTATGCACTGTGCTTTGGAATCTGGAGGGCTCAAAAGTGAACTAAGTTGCATAGCCCTGCAGGATCATCCTGAAAGCCTCTGAGCTACTCTGGGAAGCTTTCACCAGGCTACCATGAAATCTGCCAGGACTTCCTTTTGGACACTACAGACACATAGGAAATAAAACTGCTGGCGAAAGTGGACATCTTACCATTATGTGTCCACCCTTTTGGATGTCCCAAAAGACTGAAGTAGCCTGACCCGCCTCCAGAAAGCACAGCACCGGCAGACAATGAGTAGACTTATCTCGCCATGCCAATGACAAAGGCACGGGATCGGGGGTGGAGGTCTATCCAACTAGATGTCTTCAGTGGCTAAGGAAAGTATCTCCATAACCTTCTTGTTCAGCAAGAGCTACCACTGCACTCCACTAGGTGGCATAAGTGAGCTAGCCAACAGTGGAAGTGATGGTCTATATATAATGTACTCTATTTGATAATGATTTAGCACAGTTATGAATGGAATGAAATATTGGGTTGTAATGTCTTTCTTACCACTGAAACAGAGCCGCAACCCATGAGGGTTTTTGAGATAAATGCACATTCCATGGTTCTCCACAGGTTATCCGGAGCTGAACTAAGAGTGAAATGCATATGTGTCCCACCTGTGAAGTCCATCAGGGCCTCTGAAATGAAGCCAGCTTCCAAGTCTGCGTATGACCCACACACCCTGCATAGACATTTTTTTACTTGTTTAGAGTAAACGGTTTCTAATGAGTTGCAATCTGAGTTGTTCAGGTGAACTCACTTTGCATAAGCTTTCTCCAGTAAGGCGGGCCAAAACTCATTAGACGTTTTTGAGCTCACAAAAATCAGCTCATCATCAACAGTCGGAAGCTGGTCATCGATCACAACATCAATCCATTTCCCGAATCTCCAGAACTGTACAATTGACATGACACTTAGGTACAACATTATATTCCTCAGTATTTAATATACCACTGCAGGAGCATATTGTCAAAATGATCTATAAGCCAAGTTATAGTTACCCTGAAATGGAATATCCCTGTGTAATCCTTGGAAAAGGACTGTCCTGCTGGCAAGACTTGTTTAAAGATGTCCTTCTCAAAGGTTAGAGCCCCAATAGCAGCCAAAAACCAACAGTTTCCTGAATTAGAATAAACATAATGTATGTTTTTGTAAATAGATGTGGATGAACATTTTTAGCCTTTTTTTAATCATTTTGACTACATCTATACTAGTTTCAGCCCTGCTATTAACCTATTGTCTGATGAATGACCATGAACACTCTTCATTTCCAATGCTAAAAAAAACAACCCTTTAGTTTGGCCTCCATTATTATAATCTGATTTGGAAAAGCCCAACCCCTTACATTAATGCACAAAGTTCAAACCCACCTAGTAAACTCCCCTGAGCATAGTCAAACCTGGATACACCATCTACTATCAACTTTGGGTTTGGCACCAACTCCTAGCAGGAAAAAAAGTGATATTTTTAAATCACAAATATACAGTTTCAGAGACTATTTCAAGCTAAAAAGAGATTATGACCGTTCAAATAAACAGAAAAGGTTATACACACAGATGGCCGCTTCCACACAATGCTGGACATGTCCATTTCTGGAGGCACCTCATTAAACCAGCCAATGGAGCTGTTGTCAGGAGGGAACCGCTCGTCAGTGTATAGCATGTGTTCAGATAAACACTTCTGCTGCAGCTCCTGGTAGTTCTGATCCAAGAAGTTTAGAGGATTACTGAGGGAATCCACTTCATCTTCATGACAGCAGACGTTGGGGGGAGGCATTTTTCACACTGGATTGGTATGCTACACATAAGACAAAAAATTAATTTGCTGGGTGTCCGAAGCAAAGCTATACTATAAGTAACTATAGCTATATCCAAAGCAACTATAGCTAATCTACCCTGAGGTGAAAGAATACAGTTACGATACATCTGGGGTCACATGACAGAAAGGCGGATAGTCAACTCTCTCCAAGAGACTAAAGCTGGTCTCCAAATCAAGTGTGCGACTACTCATCCCACACTGTAATCAATTTCCTGAATTAAACGGTAAACAACTAGCAGCTGTGGTAATAAACAGGAAGGTCTTAA
This sequence comes from Danionella cerebrum, assembly GCA_007224835.1. NCBI lineage: Eukaryota > Metazoa > Chordata > Actinopteri > Cypriniformes > Danionidae > Danionella > Danionella cerebrum. The sequence goes on along the minus strand of SRMA01026170.1, from coordinate 21,489 downwards.
GTTTAATAACCTGGGCATCACTGCTGTTGCGGATCTCCTGAGGAAGAGGTTTCCACAATGTTAAACGTAGGTTTTCACATTGTTAAACGTAACACAAAGGGAATTGAATTGTCACGTTTTTAACGCTTAGATGTCCAGGGCCTTTTTGAGCGTTTATTTACTACTTCACTCTGTTTGCTCTAATAAATTATTATTTAACCAGTTTTTTTTGCGCCAATGCTTGATAGATTTTTTTTTGTACAACCCCAGCTTTATTTTTACACAATTGTTTCATTTCACTACACAATAATTCCTGAAAATAACCTGAAATCATACAAGTGTAATCGAGAGTTTTACATTCAGTCATTGTTTTACTGCACAAATTGAGAAAGAACAAAAGAGTCAGACCTGATACACTTTTTGTTCCATTGTGCTTTAATTTGTGCCAAAACTTTGAAAAACAAGAACCATCTCATAGGTATTGTACTTCCAAGGGTTATCCCTTCTTTTCACCACTAGATGGCACTGAGTTGGGGTCTGTAAAATGAAACTGAAACTTTTTATTTAATGACCTTGCCAATTATGTTTCATAACCCCAATAGAATTTTTAAAACCTACTCATTATATTTGAGGTTAAGCTAGACAATACGTGGGTTGACACTTCTTAACTCAAAACAGGGGTTGTGACAAAACTCATTGTTTTGTGCAGAGACGTCAAAGGATTAACACAGACAAGGGTTCCAATACAACATGTAGAGTGTTACATTCAACTCTATGTTTTTATAGGTTCACACAACTGACACCAGAAGAGTTGATTGAACACTACATTTTGCTGTATGGAAAATTATTCTATAATAATCAATGAAGAAAAAAATAATCACAAATGTACTGTACAGATTATGAAAACACCCATCTGCAAGAGATATTCAAAATTCAGGGAATAATCAACACTACTGGAGTCAATGGTGTGGACTTAAGCAAAAGCTGCCCCATTGGGGGAAGTGTTTATAGAAGATTGACACCAGTAGTGTTAATTTAACACTGTACATTTTGCTGTGGGGGAAATCCAGTGAACTAAAACATTAGATATAAAGGAAAAGGAGAATAATGAAGCCAAGACTGCCTCAAATCAGTAGAATTAAGAAACATGTGAACATTATTTACCTTTAGTTTCTTCGGAAGTTTCAAGAAGGTGAGTCTGAAGCTTTCCCTCACTCCTCAAAGGTCTGCTGATCAAATGAAAGAAAATATAGCTGGAGTCCTGATCTGCTCAGGGGATTAAGAGGAGGCGGGAATCCAAATCAATGAGACACTTTGGTGAGTGTGGGGGAGATAACATTGAACTTAAAGGTCTGTCACACCCAGTTTTAGAAAAACGATCGACTCTCTGAGGTCCCAACAGGAGAGGAGGGGATTTTTGGGTCACTCAACACCCCATTTGGATGGTTCTGGATATCTGGGTCAGAGGGTGGTGTGTTTATTTAAGGGGATCAGTACTAGCCCAAGCACTGTGAGAGAAATCTGATCCATTACAAAACACAACTTTTGGATTCTCTCTCCCAAAAAGAGCTAAGAAATGAACCACATTTAAATTCCCTTCAGATGCTGCCATCACAGAGGCTCTGAGCAAACAATCAAAGACCAGTATATCTACTGTAAATTATATTTTATAAATGTAAATAATAATGTCAGTGTGTTGGTGGGCCCCATATTATGAGTTATCCTTGGGTTAAATGGGTACAAGGTGGGCATGGACAACCCCAGGTAGAGTCAATTTGTGGATCCTAGTTTGGTCACGCAGAACCAAGTACAATACTAGATATGGGGAGTTTATTTTGGGCCAATATGGAGCCCATGGACAATCTAGAACTCGTTTTTCATCCCATTTCTGATCCTAGTGGGTCCTAGATATAAGTTTTTACTGGTAAACTGAGTATTTTTGGTGTCACAGACACTTTTGGCTTGTAAGGGGTAGGCGATAAATCAAAGTGTTTACTGAAGGGCTATCATTGGATAAATACCTGACAATTTTGAAGAGTAAATGCCTGTGAAAAGTTCTATTAACCAATTTGTGAACATATATTAATGCATAGGATGAAACCAACCCGTACCCACCCATGCTCCCTTGAGAAGTCAATATGGAAGGGACTGAATTTGCTTTTTATTCTGGCCAATTGGTGCAAGTCCCATAACCGCCCCTCACCACGAACACATGTGTAAATTAGCCATATTTAACAGAAATTTTGGTAGCCCCCTAATTGTGCGCACAAAGTGGTATCAATAGGGGACCTTCTGCTTGTGTTTAGGAAGTATTATGGAAAATTGCACAAATATTGATATATTTATCTGTTTTCCACAAAGAAAATAAGACACAGCGTTTTGCTTACTTGAAAACGAAGCCAGAATGCAAGGCTGAACAAAATAAAGGCGACGAGGACAAACTGCTCCTGGGGTTCTGTCGTAACTTGTTTGCATACTTCACCTTCACATATCAAAACTAACAATGACTCAGTCAGGTAGAGACATGATAGGAATGTGAAAATCCACACTGCACTCATTCGATCACATACAGAGTGAATCAAGCAATCAATCAGGATCAAGCAATTCCAAAACCAGCCACAACTCAGATGTCAAACAAACACCGTGATTTATTGCAGGTACATTGATATGCATTAAAATTCATTCAATTAACAAGGGCAAAATATGCGTTTCATATAATACTTTTCAACATGCTTCCAATGACTTTTAATGAGGAAATTCTCAAACTAATTAAAAAGATTGTACAAAATAAACAAGCTGTTTTTGCAAAACTGTATTGATGTGAGAGTATTGGATTGATTTCCTTATAAGTAATTGGATTGAACAGGTGCCAATCACTGCAGAAAAATAATAATAAATTAGTTTAGGCAGATTAAAGAAAAGCAGTGCAGTAAAAGTACAGATACAAAACTAGCAAGTAAAAGTTCTTAAATCTACTCACTAAATTACAATTTCTGAGAAAATATACTCAATTAAAGTAATTTGAGAATAAGTTACTTAACACCACTGCAGATCTCTAGTGCATAATGTATGTTTTAGCAGACAAAATAGCAGATAATTTGAAACTAATACCAAAAGGAAGATCAATACGCTACATTTATTTCATATATGTACCACTAGTGACGTACGAATCTTTTTGAAACGTGTTCCAATGAAATGTGACAACATTAAAACACATTTAGTAATGCATTCAGTTAACTTGAACGAGGGGAACTTCCACCAAACAGTTTATCAGATCATCAAGCCTGAATGTGCGCCAAGCGTAGGTTGGAATGGGTTCCGAGTTTAAGGAAACAAATCTGAATTTGCATAACTAAATGTCTTTCAATTCATGCCAAAGCTTTTTGAAAAGGAGAGAGGAAAGCTTGTCTCGTATAACTTTTTTTATGTTAAATCAAAAGAGTAGAAATTATTTACCTTTATCATGTTTAAAATAATTACAGTGCCGTAGTACACTCTACAAACCAGCAAACATATGAAACAAATAAATGTGTTTAAATAATTTGTCATTTCATATATGCAACAAAGTAAAGTACCGACCAATGATTTCAACACTTCTCTGTGCCTTTATAGTTCTATACGCCATAGAGTTCAAACATAACATTTAAAATGTAACACTGTGTGTGAGTGCATTTGTGGATTCTCATCTAGATAACTGCTGTGAACTCCACATAGATGATGACAAAACAAGCCAGGAAATCGAGGGAGGAGTGCGGTAACATCTCTGAATAAGTTTAATTAACACCATTGAATGAACTCTGGCAAAGCAGCACTTTTCTGTGAATGTGTTTAAAAAAACCTCCCATATTTCAAAAAAAAAAAAATACTAGAAATTTCTAAATCTTTTCTGCATCCACAGAAAAGTTCCTGCTTGGCAGAGACTCCCTCATGAGCACACGGTGAGTCCGATCCACTGAAACACAGACGGAGGACAATGAGCTTTGAGAAGAATGATATAAAGAAGATCAATGTGAAAAGGTTAAATTTGAAAGTGGTTTGTTATGAATGAAAAACACAGAATCAGAACTACCTCGCTCTCATCAAGGGTTATCTTCCCATTTTCACAGAGTCTCTGGAATATGCCTGACGAAGAGAGATAAGGGTAAGAGATACGAGTACAATCACTGTCCTGATCATGACTTTACATTCGATGCTCTGCGCTCTACTCACTGGCCATGCAGTTGAGTCGCATGACGAGGCAGATGAACCCTTCCAGGGAGATCTGCTCGGAAGCACCTCCATAGCGCAGCACCACCAGATTCAAAATGTCTTCGTTTAGATGGAGGCCTGTAAGAGAAGGATCATAACAAAAACACATCTATTGTTTGCATTAAGTTTATCTATGAAAGGAGCAGGTTACATTTCCGACGCCTCCTCACTGAGAATGAGAGCCAAAAGTAATGTTTAAATGCTTTAATACAGAATTTTTCTGATGATTACACACATAAGTTAAAAAGAATTGGAGTCAACTCTTATCCCCACGACTTACGTTTTCCATGAACATAAAGATTTGACAAGAAAATGGATTTCCTGACGTTTACGTGCTCGGGGAAAGTTACAAAACAAAGAATAAAGGCAAAATCTCAAATAATTGGTGCCTGCAAATAACATTTAATTCAAAATACTTTAAAAAGTTTGAAGATCGCTAGTGGTTGCATTTAATGCAGTTATTGCCCAGGTTTCAAGTTTCAACAGTATACACAAAAAATGTGATTTCCGCTCTGGATTTACATATTATTCAATTGCAGTAGAGTAGACTACAGTGGAAAAACAAACAGCATTTAAAAACAAGAACAAAAAACGTGTTCCAACATTCAAGAATTTGGATTGTTTCTGTCACATGCAGTAGTTCCTCTCCCTGCCTTTAGAGGCCACCACACTTGTTGCTGCCTTAGTTCTTCTTCAATGTTTTTCACCTGTGCTCAATCACAACTGGCTATTTAAGTGCTGCTTTGTTTCCCTGTCTTTCACTTGGTTTTTGTTTGGACACAGTTGTGCTGTAAACCCTAATCTTCCTCGCTCTTTCTCAAGTAAGGCAATTTCTTTTTGTTACATTTTTGCTGTTGCTCAGCTGTTTTGCTTTTTCCCCTCGTGGAGTTTGATTCCCTGTATTATTTCATTAAAGAAAGACTTTATTTTTTGGAGCTCTGCTTGGAGTGTCTCATTTGGGTTCTATTCCAACACAACTGCCTCTTTGGCTCAGTGGTTCACACTTCAGTCTCCACACCAGAGACCCGGGTCCGAAACCCGGTCGTGACAGTTTCATCACTAGTCGACTAAGATATACATTATTTTTAGGTTTTCCATTGCAACGCATACACTACTGTATGATCCTTTACCTGTTTTCTCCAAGACATTTTGGAGCTCATTCAAAGAAAGAATGCCATCTTTTGAAGAGTCCATGAAAATATCCTGTAAAAAAATAAAATACTGATAAATACTTAGGAACAACAAAACCACGCTAATCTATTAATCTTCAAACCTTGTATATGGTAATTTGGTTCCACAGACGAGAAAATTCCAAGCCGCGGAGTCTTCCAGTGACACAAAGCTGTGGTTTTTGTTATGGTCAGCAGCAGGAACAGGATTCATGTTTCTAATCATTAAACAATTAGTTGTTGTTTTTTACTTTTTAATTACACAAGTAATTAATAAAGGATACATCTGACATGGCAGTTATGCTTCTGCAGGAATCCAGACCAAACCCTTCTGAACCGTGTCTTTCTAAAAGAATAAAAAAGAGTGAGATTTAATGCAAAAATCTGCAACAACAGCAGCATGTCTGAACTAAACCACCTCTCAGCAGGTTTTCGTGAAGTAGCTGCTGAAGTTTCTCTGCAGCGACATCTCTGTTCTGTATCAAAGAAAAAGAAGAGCTTTCATTTTCTCAATTTAAAAAAAAAACATATAGTAGATTTTAAAATCAGGTGGTGTTTTACCGAAAACTACAGGTTTGTATTGTGAAGCCTTCTATGAGTTACTCATTGTATTCTACTTTTTTTTATTATCATTTTATTAAATGCTTAAAAGCTTATGTATTTGTTTAGTATTGTTTCGTAAAACCATTCTTTTTTTGTTTATTTTGTTAAATTAAAACATATTTTGTAGTTTCTTGTCTTTTTTTGAAGTATGAGTCGTTATCTTCTTCTTCTTTTGGATTTTAATGGCTTGTTTGCATACTTCACCTTCACATTACAAAAGTGGCAATGACTCAGACATGATAGGAATGTGAAAATCCACACTGCACTCATTCGATCAGAGTGAAATATTGATAAAGGGTATCAGGATCAAGCAATTCCAAAACCAGCCACTACTCAGATGTCAAACAAACACCTTGAACACATTAAAAAGTACATTGATATGCATTAAAATTCATTCAATTGTGCATTTCATATAATACTTTTCAACATGTTTCACAACCATTCCATACAGCCCCTGCACTCTTCAACCTGATTACACATAGCAGTCTACCATCATAGAAAAATACGGGTTTGTTTATGCTAATCATAGTAACAAATGTAACTTTTATCTGAGAACAGCTCCCTAGCAACAAAGCTATTTGCCCTAGCAACCAAATTCTGAGCTTTGGGAAATGATAAAGACATGGGGGTTGGTTTATATAACTTATATTGATCTGGGGAACAGTATAATATGTGACTGAACCCTCCATAGCAACAAGACTTTTTATCTCTGCAATATATTTGGCATATCACTATCTCAGCTACGGAAAAACCATAGGGTCTTTTGGGTTGGTTTATATCACTCATTTTGGTATGGAAAACTTTGTATGATCTATTTTGCTTAGATATTTAAGTTTTACGAGCCAACATCAAAGTTTGTGTAAAACTTTAAGCATCTTGTGTTAACTTTTGTAAGTATTCTGTATCTTTGTCCATGTTTATTGAGTTTTATCTTACTGCCGACAACTTGGATTATTTTTTTCTGCTTTGCTCTAATAAACTGAAGTAAATGTGGAATGCCACTGTCTTTCAATAAAAGCATTTATGATACAGTTTTTATGTCACTCAGATCTTAAAATTTAGGGAAAGTTTAAATTTGTGTTTCACATGGCCATATACCAAGGTGGTTAAAAAGATTAAAACATAGCTTCAGATATTCCAAGTAAAAGAACATGTGTAAAATATTTAATGGAATGATAAAAAATAAAGATCTGAACACCCAAAATCAATAGCAATGTAAAGAGAAAGGTTACCTCATCAGACAACTGTCTAAACAGAGCTTTACTTTTAGATCCGTCTTCTTCACTCTCCGTGAATCCAAGCTTAACGGGAGACATGAAGGAAGACTGACAATATTTCAGACAATAATTAATCTAAATATATGATTAAAAATATACTGAAAAAAAAATCTGAAAGTTAAAACAAGTACCTCAGAGCTGCCGATGAGATCCACAAGAAAGTCTTTCTCTGTTCTTTCTGTGTCCTTTCTAAATTAAATACACACATAAATAAGCATCCCATAGTTAATTTAAAACCCAGCAGTTAATAATGTCATTTGAATTCCGTTCGATTATTACACATTAAAAATCAACCACAGCTAAGCCAATCATGGTTGAGTTATTTTTGCCCCACTCTTAAAAGTAATAAATAAATAAAAAAATAGGTGTTCATAGAGAATTGTTAATAGTAAGATTTGGAAACAGCTCTAAAAGTTATTCAAGCTAAAGAATTTTCAGTAAAGTTTTGTGATATTTATCATTTAATTTACTTTTTGTCTGTAGCTAACATTAGCATGAGTCTGTATTAACACACAGATACCCCTCCTCTAAACCTTAGGGCTATCCTTAGGTTATATAAATATTATATAAATACAGCGCAGAAGTAAAGCACTTGGCCGAGTGGTGCGCTGATAATCACCTGCTCCTGAACACCGGTAAGACCAAGGAGCTCATTGTGGACTTTAGAAGGAGTAGAGGTAACACACACTCCCCCATCTACATCAATCGTTGAATGTGTTACGAACTTCAAGTTCCTGGGAATACACTTTTCTGAGAACTTAACTTGGTCCACTAACACCTCCAGTCTCCTCAAGAAGGCTTCCCAGCGTCTCTTCTTCCTTAGATTACTGAGGAAGAATCATCTTTCTAAGGACATAATGAACAATTTCTACTGTTGTGCAGTAGAGAGCATCCTGACCAGCTGTATTACAGTTTGGTACGGCAACTGCTCTGTTTCGTAAATCCATCCAAAAGGTGGTGAAAACCGCCCAGCGCATCATGGGCACTCAACTTCCTGTCATAGAGGAAGTATTCAGGAAGAGGTGTCTGTGTAAGGGTCGCAGCATCGTGAAAGACACCTCCCACCCTGCACATGGACTGTTTTCTCTCCTGCCCTCTGGAAGAAGGTTCAGATGCCTTAAAGCTAAGAGCAGTAGGCTGAGGAACAGCTTTTACCCCACAGTGGTTACCTTGTTGAACACCTGTTCACTATCCCCCTTACCTGGTCGGTAACCACCCCCCATTACTGATAAACCAACCATCTTTTTATATATAGTCTGTACATATTCATGTATAAACTTGTATATATGTCTATATTGCACTGCTAACTTGCACTTCTGGTTTGATGCTAACTGCATTTCGTTGCCGTGTAACTATGTGCAATGACAATAAAGTTGAATCAAATCAAATCAAATCAAATCAAATCCTTAACCTCTGATGTTCTGTAGCTCCTCCCCTCTATTGGTCTCTAGCCCCTCCCCTTTAATGTTGTATGTAGCTCCTCCTCCCAGACAATCTGCATCCAGGCAGCGCTAGGATTGAAGAGGTTAAAGCATGAGCCTTTTTGATACCTCGATGGGAAGCAAATGTCCATTTTCAGTAATGGTCTAAAGTAGCAAAAAAGTTCCAAAAATGTACAGATTTATTTAGAAATAGTTTTATAATAATATTAGTAACTTGATGGCTAATGTTTGCTGTTGGCTTACACCATTTAAAACTATTTTTAAAAAATGAGTAACATAAACCAACCTCTGTGTCGCTATGATTTTCCTAGTCTGAAAAAAAGATTTATCCAATTGGTTGGTATGGTAAACAGTCTTGTTGCTATGGAGTTGTCAGTAACATAAAATAATTTTCTCCATTTCTCCATAAAATGTTTCTCCTTAAGTAAAATAAACCGACCCCCGCACCTCTACAGTTTTCCATAGCTAGGATAGAGATATGACAAATTAGTTGCTAAGGTAAACAATCTGGTTGCTATTGACAACATAATTATAATATACTAATACCAAAATACCTTGAATGTTGAGGAAAAGTCCATTTATTTCAATAATTTGTTTTTAAAAAGACAAATGTGTATATGAATGAGTTCAGTATAAACAGTGTAAAATTATTCAATCTTTTGTTTGTTTACATTTTAATTCTTATAGATTAAAAATATTGAAAAAGATCACAAAGTTCCACATTGTAGCCCCCCTGTGTCCAATCTAGTACGCTACTCATGTGCAATACTGCTGATGGTTGTACAGAAGACCCTCATTGATACCATCCAAAAGGAGGAAGGTCTCGCAAACAAAGTTGATGCTTCGTTATATTAAATGTGACCAGAAAAGGTGCACAACGGATGGGGAGGAAAGCAGCCTTGACTGCCAAGCAAGAGAGATTCAGAAATCCCTTTTTGAAAAAATCTTTTCCTCAAAATTACTTTGTTTTTTTGGCATGCACATACTAGCTTTTACTTTTTCTGTTGAATGTAGGCTGTCTGAAATGCATAAGTTGTATATGTTAGATTTTGGACAGTGTGTATGGTATGGTGCCTTCTTTAAATGATTAAGTAAATCATGCTGTTTTCTCTTTAAAAGCAGAAAATAAATAGTACAAGTGATTTTTGTTCAACTTACTGAATCTGGATCTCATGCTTGCAGAGAATAGACAGGATGAATTCTGCATTCTCATTGGGGTAGTAAGTAGAGGGAACGATGAGATACTCTCCAGGTTCGAGTCTGAAGAATCGCATCACCTGCCTGGCGTCCTGAAAGTTTCCACTAGTTTCCACCGGCTTTCGGCTGTTGAAGAAGCTGGAGTCAAACTTCCCTTCAGATCGCATCTAAAGAACAACAACAGAACGAACAGTCCAAAAAAATCTGAAGACCAAAAGCTGAAGCTTGTAGACAATTCTCAATAATCATAAGCAAAACCAGACTTACCTCAGGTGGAACCTAAAGAAGAGAAAGAGATGCTACAAATCAATCCCCCAGCATTCACAGGGCCACCAGACTCTGATTTAAGTTTTTTATAGGGAACTAACCACAAACACAAAAAATCCAATGCCGTGGTGTGCAGCCAGACGTCTGTTCCTCTTGTCAGGTTTCTGAATGAGAGACACCAGGACATTGTTCCTGCCCTCCTCACAGGCTTTCTCCATCTCATCGATCCTCAGCCAAAATTGGGGGTTGGTACAGAATGTGTCTAGAACAGACCTGTTCTGTCAGATGTGGGAGCGCACTGATTGTGTTTCATACAATTGATAGTTTTCAACCAAGTCTCTGCATTGACTTTTTGTGTGTGTTGTGTCTTGTGATTTGTTGTCGCTTTTTTAACACAGCAGCTGCTCACAGGAGTTCCACAGGGTTCAGTTCTTGGTCAACTGCTCTTCTCGGAATTTTCCTCCCCTATGAAAAGCTACAACTTCTCAGCTTATTATTTTACCAATCTTTGTGGACACATCCTAAACCATGGATGTCTAATGAACAATGAACTGTAATAATGTTATTTCTATTCCTTCCAAAGCACCTGGATGATTCATGCAGCCTCCAGCGGTGCTCCCTGTGACCCAGCTGCCGTGATGGGACTTCGAGATCCAGTCGCAGGAAGTCTTTCCTTCCAGAAAATCGGGACAAGAGCAGCAAATATCCATGTTGTCAAATAGTTTGAGGAAGTCATTCATGGACATCCTGTAATCAAGACATTTAATACATCTTTGTGAAATGCTTTTAAAGAATGTGTTTGACCGAAGCTCACCAAAACTCTCCGTTTTCTACCACAAGGAGCTGCTTACGATCTTCAGCACTCACGGTGCTCCATGACGGTGATCTGCAAGAGTGAAAGCAAACACTGCAATGTGTGACATCAATTTCACTTTTTTCTTTAGATGCTGTAGACTGTAGAATGGAGGAAAATTCTAACTTAAAGCAGCTTTACTTATCACTCCAGTCTCCAGTCCACTCAGTGTCTCCCCAAGGGTGGAACAATCTCACCAGTTTAACCGGATTTCCATTGCTCACAACCTTTGGAGAATAGTAAAAAACATATACACTTTTAGAGAATGTTGTATTGTAAATTCATACATTCATAAATTTAGTCTGTAACTATTGAAAAATCTCCTATAGCAATGGAAAACTTTTTTTCCAGCCACATACCCCTTGATACAATTCAGCCTCAGCTTCGTTTTTTAATTAGAAAATATTACCATCGACTTTCATCAGTGAAACAATAATCACTGTGAACTGGGAGCCTGTGTGCTTTTTACCTACATAGATTTTGGTGTATATACATATCAAGCTGCAAAATTATTGATTCCTGAACTTGAAAAAGTTGTGATTTTGTCTCCTCTGCTTTTTCTGTACCCCCAGGCGTAGCCCAGTTTGGGAACCACTGCCCTACAGCTAATTAACACTACCTTTCCAACATTTTAAAAGGAAGCAAACTGTCAATCAAGGCATTATGGTGCCTGTGTTGTTTGTACAGTTGCATGCAGGTCCCTATTTTCAGCTAGAAAAGGCACGGAGAGACCACTTCCACACTAATCTGAATTAAAATCCAGCAAATTTAGATTTGTTCTTATGTTTATTCATACAAACTACAATCCTTGGTGCCTTTCAAAAGAATCACCATTCACAAACATAGCTAATATTTGTAAAAATAATACATCATTATGTTTTAGATGTAAAAATACTACATTCAATGCCCCATTGCATTGAATGTAATGCTACCGTCAATGCCCATTATCAACACCATTCAAATGAGTCAAACCTACTAAACCTACTGGCTTTCTTCAGTAGGTGCAGCAAGTCCTTATCATAAAATTCTAAAATTACAACACAGACCATCATTTGTGGTCCCGTTCTACTCACTTAACTAAATGATCAATTTTCTGCGGAAACACTAAAGAATAAATGTATTTTTCTTTTAAACTTTAAAGACCCAGAAACTTAACCTTTACCCTATTTTGTTAGAAATAATTAGAATAAGAATAATTTGAAAGTCTTAAAAATGATGCGGCAACATTAGAGGAGTCTTTAAAATTAAAAATCAATTTAATGGGTCAGCAAAACAAGGCTTAGATTAATTTGGAGAGTATCAATACTTTGGGCTGATTGGAGACACCTGTGCGTGCACTTAGTAGAGTGCAGCTGAAGCTAATTAGACAGAGTGTGTTCAGGCAGTGTTGGGAAATCGAGTACAATAAAGGGTGTTTATTGCTCATTATTACTGCTTTGTAACTATTTGAATATGTTTCTATTAGCCGTTTAAGGAGATCTCATCTATGACTTTGTAAAGAATCACCATTAAATTTGTTTCTTAAAATCTTCCACATCAACCAATTGTATGCAACAATACCTGATAAACCTTTGTCACAGTGTAAGCATGGCCCAGAATTATGCCGTTTGATAACCGCTCCTCTTTCTGTTTACAAGAGAAAACAGCAGACCTTTGGTACTTTCACTGTAAATATCTGTACATTTTAGAAACATGTATGGACACAGTAACCATTCAAACCTTTATTGTATATCTGCATTGTCTCACTTCCTTACCCCTGCTGGACTTTCACAGCCCATAAGAACCTCAGACTGGGAAGCACGCTGCATTATCTCCCATAAATCAGCTGGAGCTGTTTTCAGATCATAGTGCATGTGAACCCCGCCAGTGAAATCAAGGAGTGCTTCAGATACTCGACCAGTGTGCATGTCAGCGTAGGAGCCACACACCCTAAAACAGTCAATTTGGGAGTTACTTCCTCTAGTACCGGGCTAGGACACATTGCTGGAGTGCCACTGCCCTGCCGGTTTTAGTTTCAACAATGCTTCAGTACAGAGACCAGTAGCTTTGAACAAGCCTAAAGGTCAGGTGTGTTTCAAGGAGGTTACAGCTAAACTGTGCAAGTGTTTGTTTTATTAGTAAAGCTTTACGAATTGGGCGTGAACAATTATGACGTAACGCTCAGTAATTGGGTCATGAGGCTATATCTCAATAATGCTTTAGTATATCAACACCAAACTTGGTGGAAGTCATAACAATCATGATCTGAGGCTGCCTGCAGAGTTTCAGCCCAGCTCTCCCTAGGAGTTAGGAAATACACACATTGGATTTTCATTGTAAAATCATAAAATTAGTCCCGATATGTCTGGGCCATTATGCCAAGTTGGACCGTGTCCATTTTAATTGTTAAAATCCATCTTGGATTTTGTCAAAAGTTCAATTTTTTGCATCTTTTATCAAATATGTAGCAGAACACTGTGGATAAAATGTGTAAAAGAATATAACTTTATAAATCTGTGTGTTATTTTGTCAAGAATTCAAAGTCTAACCTTATTGACAATGTTCTTAAAAGTGGGGACCTTTATTCTGACTGACAGAATGAATGAATGTGAAGTATCTAGTGTTTTTTTTTATGTTCTGTGTGGCAATAATGCTCCATCAAAAGATATAGTGCAGGCTCTTACTTGGCATATGCTTTCTCGAGTAGTGCTGGCCAGAATTCATAAAATGTTTTTGATTTCACAAAAATCAGCTGGCGATTGATTGTTGGCAACTTGTCATCTACCACAACATCGTACCACTTCCCAAACCGCCAGAACTGTAGATTTAAACAGAAGAACACTCTTATTATGAGAATCATTCTTGTTCATGCCTTCCGAAAACAAAGAAATTGTGAATATACATACCCTAAAGTGAAATAAACCGGTGTAATTGTGTCTGAAAGATTGTCCTTCTGGAACCACCTTGTGTAATAATTTAGTTTGAAATGTTAAGGCACCAACAGAAGCTAAAAACCAGCAGTTTCCTGTGCGAGGAATTCAAAAACAAGTCATTTTCACCACTTAGAATCATTGTTATTGATTCAGTTCTCACAAGATGCATCTTCCCTTCACCGTCATCACCCTGCAGTGTATATTTTCTTCACGCCTGCATCTTTTACTAGTCAAGAGACAGCTATTTTAAAGTGAAGTGTTCACCATGCCCTACCCCTTACCCTTCCACTTTGAAAGTCAGTGGAAATACAGTTTATTAGCTCATAGGGTTGACATAAATTTGTGATTTTGGCTCAATAACATGAACAAAAACTACCACAAAAGGGTTTGAGTGGCTGGTAATGGGTTTACCCAGACGTACCTATAAATCCTTGGGCATAGTCAAATCTGGACACTGTATCTACAATAAACTCTGCAACTTCTGGATACAGTTTCTGAAATGAAACAATTAGAAAACTTTCAGTGTTTGAACAAGTGATGCGATCCAACTATTATTGGTGATTTAAGTCACAGCATGCGGATAATTAGCTGTAATACTTTATGCATCTTCAATCTTTCAAGCTTTGATTTTGTCACAGCCTGTTGGCTTCAAATAACAGCTGTTTAGCCTTCAACCACACTGTTGCAACATACAGTGAGATTACTCAAGAAATCCAGAACTTTAGTACATACGGTTGGTCTTATCCACTCCACTCGGGCCATGACTTCAGGCGTCAGCAGCCCTTCTCCAATGGAGCGGACGTCTGGCGGGAAAAACTCATCAACAAATTTCTGTCTTGTTTTAAGGCAATAGTCCTGCAAGAGGTTGTAGTCTTGATCCATGAACGTCAAGGGATTGGTGTCAGAGCCCATACCACCCTTCATGTTTCGCTCATTCATGACTTTCAAGATCATGCCGTGCGGAACCACTGGAGGAGGCATCTCCAAATCTGGAAATGTTTATAAAAACACAATTTATTACTTTGTTTTGTTCTTTCAGACCCATTCAAATACTGGTGATATTTCATGCTCCAATGATTCCAGATTCTCAGCTAAAAGTCCTTTTCTTCATTTTATCATATTTAACATTTTTAATATGTTAAATATTTTTGTTAAATCAACTTAAAATGATGCAACCTTCAGAGAACTCAATCTAAATCTGAATTAATTTACCAAAAACTGAACCTGACGACTACTGACACTTTCTTGGGCAGTGTGTTTTATATATTTAGCTCATTTCACTTGGTGATGTAGGCCCTGGATGCAGCTCCTTGGCTAAGAAAACCCAAACCATGAGCTCTCTATTCCCTCTTGAGCTATTCAGAAGGCCACTTGATGTTTGGAGATCTATACCAACATGTAAAGAACCTGCATGAGGATATATGTGCATAAATGAAACCCACATGCTGTAGATGTGCACATATCACTATATATGCTGCAGATATATATGCCACATGAAGTGCATGTATAACCGCTTATGTGCTCTTTATGTACACACAAGATGTACATCTCACTTTGGCTAAAACATGATGCTCAGCTCACATTTCATATCATCAAGGTAATAACGAAGAACTAACAAAAGAAAAAGGCAAAAAAACGTGTCACATAATTGCCGTGTTATGGAATTTAACTATAGTAAAAAAGTGAGAGGAGATGGAAAGCTATTATGTGTATTTGTTTTATTACAAGGTCAAAGAATAAAATGGAAAATGTAAGACACAATGGTTTGGCCTTTTTCTCCAGTTCAAGTCACTTCCAGATTTACATAACAACTCATTCACATCCACACAGTCACCATAACTGTATTATGCCGTTTCTGGATGAATATGGGTGAAAGGCTGAAGATCAATGGTAAATGAGTGGATAAGTTTATATACCCACATGAATATAATTAACATAATTATATTTTTCAACCATTTTTAACACTAAGAAATTGTGACGTGTATGTGTTTCATTTTACAGACACCAAATCGGTGCCATAAGTGCCATCTAGTGTTGAAAAGTAGGGATAACCCTAACAAGTAAAAAGTGACAAAATAAGTAATAAGTTTTAATATATAAATGACCATTTTTAAATGACAATAAACTAATAATTGACTTTTTAATAATTACTTTTTAATAAGTGACCTAACAAGTAAAAAGTGACTTAATAATCAATAAGTTTTAATATATAAATGACCGTTTTTAAATGACAATAAACTAATAAGTGACTTTTTTAATAATATCTATACATCTATACTAATAGTACAGAACATCTATACTAATCTATAGTCGTCTATAATTCTAGAAAATAGAATACTACATTTTGCGCCACCCCCCCCCCAATGAGCCAGAGACCTAGCCCCAATGAGCAGGCCAAAAATGTAGTATTCTTTTTTCTATAATTATAGATGACTATAGATTAGTATAGATGTTCTGTACTATTAGCATAGATGTATAGATTTTTTTTAAAGTCACTTTTTAAAAGTGACTTTTTAATAAGTACTTTTTAATAAGTGACCTAACAAGTAAAAAGTGACTTAATAAGTTTTAATCTAGTGTGACGACCTGGCGTAACGTCGCCGCCCCAGTGCATCATGGGAGGTGGTTAAGTTCGATTTCAAATAGCAATAACTTTTAAGTTACACAGTTGTGCTTAATTATTTTCGTGTGTGAGGATGTATATTTTATCAAGATATGTGTGTGTACTCAAATATGTGATCGTGTTGCAACATATTTGAGCTAACCGTCTATGATGCGCCATGCGTGATTGGTGTAGACACAGGTGGCCGCTACACTGGTTGTTGGTCATAATGGTAGACTTGGATATTAATTAACATCAATGCTGCGGTCTGCTTTGAGCTTATCTAAACAGTTCTCTTACGAACTACCAATAGCTCTTAAAAGAGCTCTGAGTTTTAACCTCGACCTTTGAAAGCCGCTCGTCACAATATATATATGACCGTTTATAAATGACA
>SRMA01026169.1:35655-148811 GCA_007224835.1 Danionella cerebrum | reverse complement strand
AAAAACATGTTTGGTTACTTTTTAAAAATAAATTAAACAAGTTATAGAGCTGAGAAGATAAATTTTCTGCTACGATCTGGCCCTAAACCAGATTTTCACTCTTTACATGTAAAATTTGGACGAATGAGAAATTATCTGGATAAATTCACAAATTTATGGATTTCTCTTTATGTTCTATAGTTCTATGTTCTATAGTTTAGAGACCTCTATTTATTCTTTGTACGGAAGGCAACAAGTTAAAAAGCTGTTTATAATAAAATGGGATTGTTGGTAAAAGTAAATCCATTAATCCAGTGCTAACTTTACTTAGTGTACGCTCGCACATCAAATTAGTTTATTGTACAAATCACTTTGTTTTAGGCTGGATCTCTGAGAACCCAAAGCTCTTCACAAACTACAATTTATGTTCATCTTTCTGAATCTCTGCTTAGCTTTGCAACATATACTTTATAGCATTTACCTTTTTTGTTCCTCCCTTTAATAGTAGGAAAAACACAAAAAAATAGAAAAATTTCAAAAAGCTAGAAATATTCATCTTCTTGAAATTGATTTGAGGGCTGTACCCAGTAAGAACCACAAAATCCCATCTGTGTATACCAACTAATTCTAGCCACTAACCAAACAGATCCCTTTAAAAGAAAGATTTTTTTTTACTCAAAAAAACACATACAAACAATCAGACAATGTGACTGATTTATATAACATTAATTAATATATCATATTAAAATGATTTACTATTTTTTTCTGTTGGACCCATAATGCAATGGATTATATTTATCTCTCTAATCACAAGCTCTTATGCCCCCCCCCCCCCCTCCTCTCCGCTTTTTGTTTTTCTCGGATGAGTGGGTCTGTCCGTTTCAGATCAGGGGGTCATGTAGCCCAGTTTGTTAGTCCCGGACAGGGATGCCCCAAACCCCACCCTTCCCCCATTCCATTCCAGTAGGCCACACGTTCCTGCTGCTTATGAATAATATAGGGCGAACTGTGTGGCATCGCATGCTGCAGGAACAAAAGACGAGCACCTCCCAGGAGCTGGAGACGAGTGCGTGGCATGAAGAGAACAATGAAGACAAAACTCTAGAGTAGACGGAACCAGCGGAACTAAACAAAACAAAGTCTTAAAGAAGAAAGTGTCCTTTCTGTGACTGCTCAGAGTTATTCCAGGAGCAAAAATAAAGTCTGCACCCTAAAAACTGTCCATACAAACGCATACAGTTGGTTAAAGAATAAGTTCACTGCTATTGGTTGTTTTCTTGGTTCCCATGGCTTGAATAATAATGCAAAGCTTGAGGATGAGATGTTCTGTTTGGTCTTAGACATACACTTACTCAACTTGTATACAGGAAAAACAACACCTGAAACAACACTCCAGCTTCTCTTCTTTCCAAACAGATGTGTGGTTTATAAGAACCAATCATGTGCTGTTAGTGACAAAGTCTCATAAGCAGAGGTTTGAGTGGTTTAAATCTGAGTTTCACTACATCTCACCACCTCATAAAAACATGATTTTCTTAGAAAGAAGCCCTTGGTTGCTACAAAGATCATTCTTTGTCTTGGTTGCTAAGCCGTTCTTGTTCCAGACCAGTTCACACCTCACAGTAGACTGAAAGTATTTGACATCTCCAAACACACATGGCAGATGTGGTGGAGTGTGGCAGATGTGGTGGAAGATGAGCTTTCTCATGTGCTCGGCTCCCATGCGACTTGTTTAGGAATCATGCTTGGCTTTTTTATGTAGACGAGGCTCAACAGCAGGTGTGAGCTACTGTTTTTAGCTGTGTTTACAGTAGTGTTGCTTTGCATAGCGAATAAAAAACAAAATAAAAGTATTAGCTCATTGGAATGATTTCCATAGTTGGACCATTGATTAGGAAATGTTGATTTATCAAATTGATTAAGTAACAGGTTGTTTTTACATGTATTATTAGACATTTATCACATGAAAAAAAATATAAATATTTATTAATTTATTTACATTTTTTCATTTATATATTTTTCATATTTCATTTGCTTATATTTCAGGGGAAAAAGTTTTGAACAAATGTATTCAAATGTAGTTTACGTATGAAATAGGAAATTCTAGCTTTTTGTACAGTTTTAGTTTCAAAACTTAAACATGTTTGTTTTGTATTGAAATACAGATGTTTAATAGCCAATTTGATTAAATTAAGCATGAAACTTCAGGGTTCCTTGCCAATTCACAAAAAATATTTACAAAAATAATATTAGTGATAAAAATAATCACATTTACTGCAAGTCATCAATGTATGTAATTACTTTTTAAAATCTCATGTTCACCAGTTTCGCATATGTTCCAAACCATTTAATCCAGATTCATCCATTACCGCTCTCACTTGACACACAACACCCAAGTCAAACTGAGCAAATAGCTATTAAATGTAAGATTATTGGACACATAAGCTGGTATACAATCTAAACTCTATAAAATGAGTAAAGACTAGAGATGGGTAAGGTTTTTTTAAAATTACTTTAAAACAATTCAGTTATGTTTTCAGAGCCAAATAGTTACATATATTTATCAATTGCAGTAATTAAAGGCAGGGAGGGCCTTTTTTTTACAAAATCGGAGAAACTAACATCCACAACAACTATTAGCCAATCAGCAGCAAGAGGGAGTGGTTACAGAGTCACAGACTGCATGTGTTACAGAGCTATATCAAAACTAATCGAAGCCCTGTTGGTGTAGGAGTGTGGTGGATAGAAATCTCTTCTCCTTCCTTTAAAAAAAAAATATATATATATATATTGCATATTTTTAGATCTATTTAGCCGTCATTCATTTATTAATAACATTCAAAAAGCATGTGCTTCTTGAACGTGATATTAGATTGTGTACGTACCTTTGAACTTAAACATTTAAATGCAGTTTGGATGGTTATATTGATGATAATTAAAGTAATGAATTTTGGTTAAAGTAAAAAAAAAAAATAGTAGACATTTAAACATAGAAAGATGGACACTATATCAAGGCTGTATGTAGCTGGTAGTTTCACATTTAGATTGCTCATCTGGCAAGCTCTATAGATGAAATCAAGATAAATAGACTTTAGGTATGGAATTATTTTTAGGATAAATAGTTTTAACTTCATTTTCGAACAATGCACAAAACCAAGTCAGCAATTTAAAATGTTGAGTAATCTATGCATTTCTGTTAACCACCTTTGCAAACTGCAACACCTCAAATCCAGAGAATAGAAGATAGAACAGTGTCTGCATCATTTACATTCCAAACGAGTATGACTTGAAGCACCTCAGAAGATGTAACATTTTCTCATGAGCTGCATTTACACAATCATTTTTACCTGACTGTTTGTTTGAATGTATCTTTTTTTTAAATTATATCCCAAAACTACATGAAAGTTCACTGAGAATTTAGTCATAGTTCTTGTTGGTTTTGGGTTTATCGTCCGCCACGATAAACCAGATTCTCCCTGGAGACAAAAGCTGGGAACCAAGAGGGTAAATGACATATGGTTATGAAGATTGAGGAGGAAACCAGAAAGAGGGCACTCCCCAGAATTCACTGACCTGCATGACATTGATTAGAATCAGAATATGAAGTGTGCATGGTGGTTGGGCCAGGGGTCGACAAGTGAATGTACCACGTGAAAGCAATGGGGACCAAGCGTTTGTGGAAATTGGTTGTCTCCTGAAGGGAAAAGGATGGGGGATGCTATACTCTGGGAAAGTGGGTGTTTAAGGGGGGTAAGGACTGTAAATCCCTGGCTTTGCTGATGCCTTAGAGGTTACTAGCTTTTGTTCATTGGTGGTGCCTTATGAAATGCAAATGATTATTCATTCCTTCACACCATTGACCTAGTTTTGGGACCTCTTTTTAAATTGACTTGTTCAATTTTGGTGAAGATGTCTACTTTGTTTGGCAGCAATGCCCAGCTAATGTAGTCCCAGGGCTCACTCCTGGCCATCTATGGTGCTTGATTTGGTATTTGGTATTTCTTTTTGAAGCCATGAATGTAACTAGGTCATTACCAGGTCTCCCCCATGAAGGTCCAAAGACTTAGCAGACAACCATTTGAGAGTATGTTATGTCTGCTTGGGAGTTGTTGCACGGAAAACTAACAGATAAAGATGGGGGCAGGGCTGAATCTGTGGGGGTTGTGGAGCTGAATATGTGTTTGTGAGACTGGGAGTTTTTTTTTTTTATTGGCTCCATGTGCCTGACAGTGGTGTTGGTTGTACTGCATGACTGACATCTGCAACAGCAAAAAATATCCTTCTTTGTGGTGGCCATATATACTACATTTAGAAACTGTAGGATGTTAAATTGCATGTTAGTGTAGTATTGCACTTCATTAGCCATTGCTGAAATTAGTTCAGTATGTTTATAAAAATAAACAGGTTAGTGCTTGAGTTTTATGAAAAAGTTGTATAAAATAGAAGCAGGGTTCTAAATATATTACATTTTAATATTTAAGCATTTTTATACATTTAAAACTTCTTGGATCGCAAAAAAAATATGTGGGTGTCTGCAGTTTTTTGGGCTAATTATGATGTATAAACAGAAAATGGTCCATGTTTAAAAAAAAATAAAAAGCAAAGATATAAACTTTACAACAAACCTCAAATTTCATACCTGCGTTAACCACATACTTACCTCAAATTAAATTCAAAATGCACAAAATAAATGCTCAGGTTAAATATATACAAGTGGAAATGCACAGTATAATATACAGTAAGTGCTATTTGAAATCATTAAAGGAGAATAAGTTGTTGATTATTTCTAATAATTTTTATTGCAGATAATCATCGGTGTAATAGGAGTTGAACACTGTTTATTTGTTTTTACAGAAACAAAAACACTCTCTCTATGGTTTACAAAAGTTTAGACCGTTATAAAGTGATCTGAACAAATGATCTCAGAATACTGTGTGTATTTTACTGTTGAAGCACAGGACAGATTTTAATTGCACATGCTCTCTCTATCAACAGTAGATAGATAGATTGAGACACACTTAAGGTAGATCTCTCCCTTGCATATCATTGAAAAACACTCAAATAGATCACAAT
This sequence comes from Danionella cerebrum, assembly GCA_007224835.1. Classification (NCBI taxonomy): domain Eukaryota; kingdom Metazoa; phylum Chordata; class Actinopteri; order Cypriniformes; family Danionidae; genus Danionella; species Danionella cerebrum. Next base: position 143,759 of record SRMA01026169.1, on the reverse strand, counting down.
TTCATGATATTTTATTACTGTACATGAAGGTCTGCAAATTAAACAAGTCTATTAATGCTGAAGGATAGTGAGCCCCTCTGCTACGGGAATCTGCGTTCTGTATATTTGACACAAAAAGCAAAAAAAAAAAAAAAAGCTGGTCATAATATGCAAGTGGTTATTTCCCAGTCACAGTGTCACAAAAATATATACATTTTCGTAGATTTTCTTAAATCCTTTGTTAAATTACGGCGTTTACATCATGAGAAAAAATAAGACTATTTTTGGTACATTGACAAAATTGTCTTTTATTGTTCTCATACATTTACATACAATAATAAAATTATATCTGAATGCTTTTTTTATCAATAACATATTTTTACTTTTTGTTTAAAAGGGACTAAAATTATATTTTATTTGATACATTTTTACTTTGGTCAGTGTCATTGGCTTTCAATAACACACCGTTTGCATTGGTGGAAAAAAAATGTAGGCAAAGCTCACAGTGTGTGCCCGAGGATATAGAAGCATTCCTAAACCAGTCTTTAAACTTTCTTTGACGCCATAAACCTGCATACCTAAAACTGCCCTTAGGTTCTGTTTGGAAGTGAGAATTAAAGGTGATTTGTATGACTATATCTACAAATATAAATTATTGTTATTCATTTATAGGAAACTACAGCCCTGAAAACTACTTAAAATTCCTTAATTGTATCAACAGCCATTTGTATTTTAAATTAAATTGTATTTAATATTTTGTATTTTAAAAACAGCCAATTTTAACATGATTTTGCAGAAACTAACTATCAAATTCAGAACTAAATTATTTAAATGGCATAGGTATAATCTGGCCATTTTATTTGAATCTAAGACACTGCTTTCACTAAACTAGCCATCATTTTCCTGCAAGCTGTTTGAAAGGGAAAGGTGTTAACAACTTTATAATACATTTTGCTTAATGTATTTGTTTTCTGAATTCTCCAGAAATAAAAGTAGGTTTCTATGCCTTCCCTAAAGAATAATGCTTAAAGTTTTATATAGTAAAAGTTTATATTTATATGAGTTCAGGGCCCATGTGTGTTTGTGCTTGCAGGTCCTACTGATTTTCTTTCACGTTTGTTTTGATTGCCCTCAGATGACTGCAAGTATTACATAACTGATTCAGTTAGTGAGACGTGAGCCGTGTTGCCTCAGAACACAAACTCTGAGCTGCAGTGGATCTGCCAGTGCTCTACAAAGTGCATTTCTAATGTTCACTGAGCTGAATTATAGCACTGCTGCTTATCACCAAAAAGTATTTTACTAATTACATTTGATTCTTGTCATTTTTTTAAGCCAGCAGAACATCGGAACTGAGAAAGTTTAGTTGCTCTCTGGTGCAAAGTTTCTTTGGCATACTTGCTTCTACATGTCTCCAGAAATGTTACACAACAACAAAAAAGCTGGCATGGTCACTCATTAAGTTTTAATACTGTTCTTTGTTTAAATGTAGATGTTCTCTTTCATTTTGGTTGTTTTAGGCAATTTATTTTGGCAGATGTTTTTTTTTGTGTATATAGGGGCAAATTATTTTTCAGGCCATTAGTTATTTACATTAAAGAGCATTTTGCTGAAAATATATTATATTTTAAATATTGTTTAAACGTTAGATACAAATCATTGCAGAAATTTGTATCTAATCTAAAGACAGAACTGAAATACGTTTTTTCAAAAGTGTTATTGCCAATATCGAAAACCCTTTCCCAGTCATATAACTGAGTATGTGCAAAATAAACAAAAAAATAATAATAATGTTAGTTGGGAAATGGAAAGTATCTAAATATGTTGAAAAAGATCAACACAGTAAATGTAATATTCAGTTTTTAAGTCAGCATTATTTACCAAATGCAGTTATAAACACTCATTGTCCTACTATTGCCATGAATGATAATGTGGACATATGTGGTAAATTTGACTGTATTGTTTATGTTTTATAGTACATCAAGATACCTGCCTCCTCAGAATCTCCCGATTCTTTCCGTGTCTTCTCCTTCTACTTGTCCAGTGACAGCAAAGACAAACCTCAGGCCAGCTTTGATTGTGTTCAACAATATGTTTCTGGGTGAGTACCCCATGCATTTGCTTCCATACATCATTCCATATTAATTTAATATACTTTACATGATTAAGTTTTTTCAAACAGAACTCTTGATCATAGAGCCCTTCTCGCACTATCTATCTATCTATCTATCTATCTATCTATCTATCTATCTATCTATCTATCTATCTATCTATCTATCTATCTATCATCATCTATCTATCACCTGCCTACCTGTCTAACTCACTCACCTACCTACCTACCTACCTTTCTATCTATCTATCTATCTATCTATCTATCTATCTATCTATCTATCTATCTATCTATCTATCCTCTGACCTTTGAACACAAGCTGCATCACAGTACTTGGCATAACTGTTAGTGGGGAAGGTGCTGTTTGTTGGTCAGGGTGGTACTGATCTCTCACTCTGAAGCTCAAAAGAGAGTTGTTGTCCCACAATGCTCCACTTGTCTTGCTGAAGAATAGCATTACATATGTTTGTGGGAAAGAGGATGCAAAGCAATTCCACAAGAACCAGTTCAAGGCATTAGTCATAAATTAGTCACTGGCTTTCCGGCTGCTTTGTGGACAAAAGAGCAGCTGTATAGTAAGACTCAGCAAAGGCAAGGGGGTGCTTTAACACGGCAGTCCTCTTTATGCAGCAGGTTGATTCTCACAGATTTCATGAAAATGTCCTTTTACAGCTTTTCACTCGGAATAACAAATATATCTGGAAGCCATATATACATACACCATGTGATTAAATAAAATCCATTTATTTAAAAAAGAACACATACAGTACCATACCATATAAACTATGAACTGGTAGATATAAAAATGTTAGAATAAATAAAATATACATTTGCATATCTGCATTTAGCAAATGTTTTAGCGTGTACAGTTATTAGCTGAGATTGGGGACTTCTTACAAGATCTCAGTTAATAATCAAAGAGTTAAAAACTATTCCAATCTTGTGTAATAGTCAAGAAGCTTACAACGATTGCAAGGAAGTGACGCAGCCTCCCCAAAGAGTGTGTGGTAACCCGGCATCTGGCGTGCCATTATTATTTTTTTGGTTGTTTGTTGCCTGGCTCCCTGTTAAAATAAACCTATAATTACATTCATGGACTTTCTATTTAAACTTGTATTTTTTTAATCAAACTACTTTTATATTTAAGTAGTTCTTCATTTTTTTATTTTAATTTTAATACAAAGCAATTTGGGTCATAGGGCTCCATGATATTTTAAACAAATAAAGCAGTATTTTTTACCAAAAATTCACAGTCCATGTATATGTTACACCCTGTAGACATTTTGTGTTTTCTGCTCATTGTTTTCCACTAGGTGCCCGGAGCCCATACATCGAGAAGAGATCTGACATTGGTTAGTAGCGCTAGTGAATTGGTAATTCTAATTCTCGCTGTATTTCTCCTCAGCAATGGCAGAGAACACCTGGAAGGTCAAGGCAGTATTCAGGACAAAATCACAGTTTGTGCCACCGATGACTCATACCAGATGACCCGTGAGCGCATGTCTCAAGTGGAAAAAGACATCTGGAGTCGCTCAGCCATCGAGATCAAGCCTGGATCTACACGGCCCAGTAAGAGTCCAGCTCATCCGCACACTGTATATAAAAAAAAAATACAAATACCCCCTCCCAAAGGTTCAGATGGGGATAAAGGAGCACGTTTGTATCTTCTCTTGTTCAACACTTCTCCAGCATTTATCTGCAGAAGACATGAACATGAAGCCGCTGTCCTGTTCCATTAATCTGATTGAGTCTGCCAGAAGTATGTGCTAACAAGTCTCATGCTGGGTGGATGAAGTTTAGCCCTGGATTTTAATTACCTTGGCTGGGGTTCAATTAGTTTTTCATCTGCAGAAGTACTGAATTATACATGGGTTCACTCTCTGATCTGCAATTCCCCTAGCGAGGCCTAGAGAGAAGGACACACATCACTAGGGCCTCGTATGTCTAAGAAAGTGGGATTGAAAGATTGCACTTCAGTCTGGGAGAAAAGATTCAGGGCAATTAAAAGGATAGAATCAGTTTGACTAGTAGTAACCACCCAGATCGGTCAGTATTTGCTTCCGTTTACAATGTAAGAGGGCTACGCACCTTGCTAATGCTGCGGCTCAATTTGGCTGATTTGTCAAATAATATTACGTTAAGGTCATTTTTGTCATTTTGAGAATGAAAAGCATTACAAAAAAGCACATGCTTCAAACAGCAAGAATCTTTACATTTCTGATTGACTCACAGTATGTTTGAGTTCAGGGAATTAAATGAATCCTGTATGGGTTTAAAATGACATGGGACAAGGAAATGATGACAGTTGTTTATACCGTTTGCTTTCAGATGTATAATTTTCGGATGGTCATCACAGAAGCACAAATTTCAATACTTTGATGCTGTACCATTCAGCTGTACTTTAGTTTACAGTATTTGTTCCTGCTTCTCATTCCGTGACTGAGAAAAAGCAGAACTGTCGCCATGCATATTTTTAACCAGCTACAAATGGATGCAGCCGTAGAAGCGGAGCCATGTCCTTGCACAATTTAGTGGCCGGCAGATATATTTGTTTGGCTGAATTAAGAATAAAACAGCCTCTAGCTTTCTTTCCTCGGCTATGTAATTTAACGAAGAAATCACATGCTGTACTTTTGTGGTAAAGTGAGGCTGAACTGATCTTGTAGATGCTGCTCTGACAATAGATATGTTTAATAGTGAGTTCATCACATGTTTTTCAATGTTTAACCTGATTTTTCTGGGGATTCTTCAGAGTTCAGATCCAAAACTCTCCAAAAACACCTGACCTTTTTTCATGTTCCTGTAAAAGTCAAGATCAGGCCCATCTTTTTAATTATTTTAAAGCATGACTAAAGGCAGAGCTCATAATCCTTAGACAAAAGACTGGCCTCTGTTTTACTTCTTCAGCATTAATGTGCGTTCTAAACCACAGACCTGAGCCTGTGCTAAATTATTTAAATTAAGCCGGAACCCAACCCGACCCTTTGGCAGAGTTCTCAGCTCTAATTCCTGTTCAATTGTTTAATTTTATCATTTTAACTGTAAGGTTATTAGTAAGAGAACAAGTTGCTTTTCATGTGTCTGAAGTCAATTGTGTATTTTGTAATATATATATATTTTTTTATTAAAATTTAAATAAACATGCTTCTCATTTTTAAAGAATAAAGCAATTGCTTTAGGGTTTTTTTGTGATGGAACAAAAGCTGAATTTTCCCAATTAATTAATTTATTCAAGTTTTATCAATTGACAACCGAAACATCTGTTTGTATAAATGCTTCAATTTCTCCTATTTCTTCAATTTCAAACATTACAGCGTGAAGACCAAACTGTTCCATATTCCTTTTTTAAACACATTTTCGCATATTTGATATCAATATAATTTGAATACAGTGAGGAAAATGCAATTTTCAATTCTTACGGTTTAAATTGCACATTTTTTTTGCATGTCACTCCCGGAGTTGCCTCATATTAGTCAATAGCAGTAGGCGGTGTCACATTGTCCATATATTTTACAGTCTATGGTTTTCCATTGGAAAACAGAAATTCTCACAGAATTTTTTTAAATATATAATAATATATAAATATATATATAATATATATAATATAATATTTCTACAGAAGAATGTTTTTATTGAACTTTGAATTCAAATCAGAAGTTTACTCAGTTCGCACACAAACTTTGGCTGAAATGTTGCCTGTTTCACAAAACGAACATGAAAAGTATTTAATAAAAATTGACCTACACATTGTAATTTGATTTTCTATGATCTGTAAACCATAACCATTCAATTTTTAAAAATGCTTAACTCCATGTCCATAAATTGGGTACATTTTCTGAAATATGCGAAAAAAAAATAGGGCTGGGCAATTTGACCTGAAATCAAAATTTTTCTTAATTGAACCGTTTAACTTGATTACGATTAATGAACTATTATTTTTTTCCCCTCATAGTTACCTTAACAGTTTCGTACACTAAATATTCTCACAAATTACAAGTGGGAGATTTTTGAATGAAGGGTGCATTACATGATTTTAAAGTATTTTAAGGAAATGAAGCTGGTCACTTGACTCCACGCGGTTTTTAAAGTGAAACTATTAAAAAAATATACTTGGAAAAATTTCATGGATCATAGATTGTGAATGATTACTTTTCTATCAATTAAATTTTTTGTGCCATTTAAATAGATGCTAATCGCCCAATATCATGCAAAATAGGTTTTTATAAAAAAATAAATAAAGATGCTGAAGTAATATGTTTATAAATATGAAGTAGCATCAGTTCATTTTCTTTTCTTTTTTTACCTTGTCCTGTCCCGCTAAAAAGCCATCACATGGGAGAGTAACTGCTTTACTGAGTTGGACAGTTTTGCTTTCTCCAGGGGAGTAAAACACCTGGTGTGGTGTTTTCTCCTCTGGATTGGAGCATTGAATGTGTGCAAATATTTATTAGTTGTGGTTCCCATGAGCCAGTTCGTTTTCAAAACACTGTGTGATAAGCACGTAGTACAAATATAATTGAAACCACTTGTGTAAGCTGTTCGTACACGCTCCTGTTCAGATGATCAAATTGCCTGAAGATTATGTAAGTGGAAAAACTGGAGGAGCAAACCTCTTTTTACTCCGCTGAACATTCTGGTGAAGTTAATCTAAATTGTTTAGATTGCTAAAATGAGAAAATAAATAGATTGAGCCCAGTCTTCTCAAGAAAACAGTGAAATGGATTTCACCTGCATTGAATAAATCCTAAACCAGTATAAATTACATATTAAAGTGGATGAGTAACAGAGCACAACACTCACGGTATGAAGAGCTTAGGCTTCGCTCTGTCCTCCTGCAACCTGCAAAGAACAGCTTACACTTCTAATGAGATTAGGCATGCTTGATATCTATTCGTACATCAGTGTCCAACTGGCTCCAGGTGAATTAGCAACCAAGATGGAATCCCAACTTTTCAGATGCTTTCCTTTCCACCATGTGCACAGGAAACAGAGTGAAATAGTCATGTTTTCAAAGAGGTCTTTTTATTCATAATTTTCTTAAAACATTGTTGTTAATGGTGCTCTAGTTACTGTTTGCACAGCACTTGTCGTTTTTCATGGTCTGGATGCTCACCTCTTCCACGTTATGTGTCATGTTTCCTCTCAGGGCAGCTTGGTTTTGTTTTGCGTAACTAGAGATTGGGGATTTAAACAGACACAGAAGACACTTCCCTTCAATTTGCAGAGCTTTAACCTTTTAACAAATCACTGCAAAAAATTTATTTTAAGGGTCTTATTCTGTATTTTGCTTTATCGTCCACTGTTAAATTGACATAAAGTTATTATACATATGCAGGATGTCGCGAATGTTTTAGGCATATGTGAAAAAGGCTGTAAGCAAAGAATGCTTTCAAAAATGGAAGTGTTAATTGACAAGATGCAGCATTGCCTCTTATTACCCCAGTCTGCTTTGTCCAGGAGAGCCCTTGCTGATGCAGAATAACTACTGTGTGTCTTGTTGCTGTGCTCAAACTTCCCTTGATTAGAAACATTTTTTTTCAACTATCACCCAGAGTTAGGCTGGATGCCAAAGAATCAGAAGCGGAATGTAATGCCAATTCTGGATTGCATTATAAATAAAAGTATTTATTGTACATATTTTTGCTTTTGCAGATGAATCAATTATATTTTTCTCTCCCCTCAGGTAAATGTGTGAAGATTAAAAAGAAACAGGGTCTGGTGCCATGCATTGAGAACCCTAGCAAACATTCACCGAGCAACAAGAAGAATGGAGTCCCTGGCCCGGTGACCCACAGGCCCCTGAGAGAACGGGTCATTCACCTTCTGGCCTTGAAGCCGTACAGCAAAGCTGAACTCCTGCTGTGGCTGGAGAAGGAGAAAGCTGGGCCCAAGGACAAGGCCGAGCTTAGTGCGGTGCTGGATGAGGTAAAATATTAGGGGCTATCAAGACGTTACCTGCACTGTGTAAAAGGGTCATTTTGGGGTTCTGATCATACATTTGCGCACATATTTGTACATTTATAAAATAATATTGTCAAAATTGTGGTGGGAATTCTAATAGAACTTACAAGGAGGTCTTTAAGGTCTGTGGCTGTTTTACTGACAGTTTATTGATTTTTACTCGTCAATAAGCTTTACAAATACCAAACATAAACCAAGTTAATTCATAAATAAATACTTCCACACACATAAATAAATTATCAGAATAATTGAATAATTCAAACCCAAAGTTTCATTAAAGTTTCAATGAATAACACACAATAACTTGCATAACATATACAAACCATACATTAAAACCAACACTAACCTCGGTTACAGTGCTGAGGTTTCTTGATGCTTAAATACATTTTTACAGATTTCCTGGTTGATTCCAACAAACACCAAAATCCATGTGGTCTGAAGTTCTTCTTCCTGTTGTATATATTAAAGTCCTCTTCCAGACTTTTTATATAGATCTGACATCTTAAATGAAAAGTCCTTGAAGCAAAAGCAACAGATAAGCATTGACCTGTAAGCATATCACAAAAAAATCCATCAATCAAAATAAAGCCTGCAAACCATTTTCTTTCCCACTTCCCTTTCGAGGGTCTGCTAGTCCCTATCTCCAGCTCACATTGGGTGAGAGGTGGAGGTACACCCTGAACAGGCCGCCAGTCCATCTCAACACACATTCAGGAATGTAGATTATTCAATTAACTTGACGCATGTTTTGGGGATTGTGGGGAAAACTGGAAACCCACACAACACAGGGAGAACATGCAAACTCCTTCCAGGAAGGTCACCGGCAAGCCTCAAACAGCCAAACTTCGAACTGCAAGGCCACAGTCCTATCCAGTGCGCCACCGTACCGCCCACAAACCAACTTTACATTTAAACACTGTAAACCCCACAAAAGTTTATTGCACTCAAAAGCATTTGTGTAAATGTATTACCTGAAAATATTTGATGACCCTTACTTTTAAAATAAACAGTACTCAGAAACTAGAATTGTTAGCTTGACTATTAACGATTTTGAAGTTTTACAGGGTGTATAAGTCAGTATATGAATAAATAAATACTTTTACATTTTTAAAACAGAAAAAAGAAGAGGAATCTGGTAAATGACTGAAGAATGATGCAGTTGCTTATTGATTTGTTTGCAGTTCTTTAACAAACAAAGAGACCACAAAAAAAACTGTAAAAATAAGACATCAGTAGTATATACAAATACTTAGCTTTTAGCTCACAGATATTATAGCAACATAATTTCACATTTCTTTTTACATTTTATTTTTTGCTGAACATTTCTTACCTTAACTCTACTTCCCCACCTAACACTGTTGTTACAGAGTTGGGTCTTAAATCTCTGTCGACAAAATACACAAATGTTTATTTATGTGTTTGTTCATCCATTGAAATTCGAATCTAAAAAAATTCTATGCAGTGCATGCTTTCACAGTAACATGTGACTGCCCGAGAAAGACTCTTTGCTATTGAGTTACGTTAAATGTTTCAGTTGTACACAAATATGTCTGTAATATAAGATTTTATCTCAGTGTTCAAGCAACTATTGCAATCACAGCCAGTGTTTCTCTATGAAAAATCTGATTGGAGGATCAGTTGATAAATCAGTCAGCTCATTGTGAATCGTTGCCTGAGTGAGTCCACCATCTATCTCTAGAGCTACTCGCAGATTATTTAAAATATCGCTTTAGCTCTTTAAATATAATTAAAATAATGATAAGAATCGTTTTAGTGAACCTGACTCAGGTTGTTTGTTGGTGTATGTAGGAAACACTGAGCAATCTCTGAACATGTAATAAACAAAAGCCATTTCTCCAGATGATATCTGACCATCTGAGTTTAAATACACGTGAAGGTTTTCTGGCTACGATCGTTCCACAGTCGTATGTGAGCATTGAGGTCATATTCTCGAGCTTCGCACAATATGCCATTGATTAAAACTATTTGGCAACATTGCATTCTCCACCAGTGCCAAGTTTTTATCTCTGCCATCGATCCTACAAAAGAAAACACTGTTCAGGTCTCAGCTTGTGCAGATGATACAGTTAATGTCCAGAGCTGCTGCTCTTATTGCATTTGGGCAGACGAGATGGTCAAAGCTGATTTTGTCAGTGGGTTAATTTCCTATTCAGGAGTTACTCCATGGGAGGTTATCGGTGCTAGTGGTAGCAATTAGCCCACTCCTGCCTCGATGATATTTGGTGAATAGATTGTGTTTTGACAGAGTCAGGGTTGAGCTGAGTTCAGAACCCATTTGGACGAGTGCTTTATAGAAGCTCTAGAATGCATTTATGCTCCCCGCTTTACATTTGTGATGTCTGAATTGAGTTAGTGTTCTCTGTGTGTATTTAAGAAGGGCTTTAAAAAGCCTACTTTATGCTGTATTATTTCCTCTCTTGTACAAAATCCCGAAGTGTCGTATTTCTTCAGAAAGACATTGAATGTTCAAGAAAGATCGTTCAGATAAGAATACGTGGGAATAGAGTGCAGTTTCTGTTTGGGAGAATAATGCTGTTGTGTGTTTGCTTTCAGGTGGCTAAACTCAATCCCAAAGATCACAGCTTCACTCTAAAGGATGATTTCTACAGGCATGTAAGGAAAGACTGGCCTGGTTACCTGGAGGAAGAGCGACAGCTTATTCAGAGAGTGCTAGCAAGGTACTTTTAGCTGATATTCACCTGTCTTAATGTATTTTTATTATTTTTTCAAGACTTTCTTTGGTTTTAAAAATACAATGATTTAAAACAAAGAGTAAAGACACTGCAGGTTTTCCTACTTTATCTTCTGTATTTTTTATTGTAGGTGCACCTAAACCTTATTATTTCAGTTTTATTGCATTAAATGTGTAGTTGATTACCTACCAACCAATATTTCATTCCATTACCTGGATTTACTGCACCAGTTAGTCTACCTTCTCCATCTCTACTTCTTTGTGTTGGGGCCCATATCTCTGATTTTTCTGCTGATATCTTAAATGTTTCATAAATGTATATTAGCAATTTAAATTCATACTTAATTGATCACAACTAATCACACTGTTGTAATATATATATATACAGCTACCAGCACTTCCGCAGAGGTTTATTTAATGTTTATTTAGTGATGTTTTAAACGTGTTTTTGTTTTACATTTTTTAAAAGAATTAGTCTGTTTTTAACTGTTTTAAAACTTTATTATCGTCAAAACTTTAGGTATTTTTTTCTATTAATTATCTATATAGTTTTTTTCTATTTTTTTTCTTCCTGTGCTAAAATATTGCTAAAAGTTTATTTAAAAGTTGAAAAAGAAAACCATTCACAAAACAAATAATATACTGGATTCTAAATGTACACGAATAATGCATGTTCCTTTGTTATTAATGCAATAATGACTTTATTTTTCTCTGCCGGATTGAATATATCTTGATTTGAATTAAAACAAGTGACCTATTTGCAATAAGTTTCCTAAAAAGTTTTCATCTGAATGTTAAATTAATTAATTCTTTGTTGTGGTTGCATTGTATACATTGCTGGCACACAGAGACATTTTTCTTCACTGTTCTTTTTCCATCTATTCTCACAACATACTCCTCAATAGCGCTGACTATTCCTTCCCTGGCTGTGTGAAACATGTGAAGTCCCGCTTTCCTGTAACTTTAGTGCTCGCTGATTGGAAATTTAAACAAAGGAGCAGTTCATTGATTGGATATTTGCTCGCGGATGTGCGTTTCATTCCCTGACATCTGCTTGTGTAAACGTGAAACTAATATTAATACATGTTTTACTACACCTTGGCAGGTCGCCAGTCCATCGCTGAGAAAAAATAAATACATTATAGCATTATGTGGGTAACTTTCATCACACTTTCATTTCGAAACTTCCTTTGAGTCAAAAGAGAGAGAGAAATTTGTTGCAGGCTCTGCTCAGATGAGAGGTTGGAGGTTATTTGAACTTTTAGCACAGATGATGTGGTTAATAGACCTGCTCAAACTGGAAGAGGTGATTCACTCTGTATTCTACTCAAAGTTTCTGAGCTGCTGCTTTCACTCTTACTACAATATACAGAAAAAGTCCAGAAGTCCTCCAAAAAGGCACTCGTGAGATTCTTTACCTCTGCCTCTCAATTGACTCTTCACTGTCAGCTTAAAGTGTCTCAAAGGGTGTGTTTCAGATGATCTTGTAACATCATCCTTAAAATATTTTTTTCTGAAAGACCCTTTCACACTAAATTTACAGTGAAGTTGCCAATTTTCACTAAAAGGTAGCTTTTATTTGAATTTGTGATTTCCTAGACGATATTGTAGTTTTTACATTTGGAGTTGCAAAAGTCTAAATTAAAAATTACAATTTATCTTCATCATTGCCTGTCATGAAAGCAGCATCATTAATCAATGGAATAATCATAAGTTTCCTAAAGTGAAACAAGGCATGTGAGGTGTGAGGACAAAGTAGCTGCAGGAAAGGAAGGAGTTGTAGGAAGCAGATTGCCAGAGGAAAGTTCCTGCAGAGAAGGAATGTCTCTGGCACCATTGTTCTTCTCGCTGGACATTAACAGCACTTTTGCCAGCTCCAGTGCAGATGTTATCACTTTACCCGGAAATGCTAAACCAGACTAATAAGCTCTGGCACTCGAACTGGCCAAACGCTCTGGAGTATTTTTACACTCCACTATACCTGATTAACACTCATGCAAATCCTAGTCCTTGATCCTCTGCTTTAAATGTCTTCCTGTTTAGTTAAACCATTTCCTGTGAACAGAGCGTCAGCTTTTTATAGCTTTGAAACTGGGAAGTTGATCTTTACTTGAGACAGTTTGGGAAAGTGCTTCTTAATTTAATTGCCATGGTTTTCCTAATGACATTTTGATGGGATTCTTTTCTTTGATATTCCAGAAAGCTCCATCCTCTCAGCACCAGCAGCAGTAGTAGCCAGTTGAAAAACTTGCAGTCCAGCCATTCATTCCACAAAACCTCAGGGGATTCGCCATCCCAGCTCAGCCCCGTCAAGAATCTCTCCATGGTAAATATGCACCTATAAAAAGAAGCAATACTTTTCCTCTAGTCTCTTTCAAGTTTTGTATGATGTGTAATTTCAGAAAACCACTACTAGGTTTATCCTTTCATGCAAAAGAATAAAAGTACAGAGTTTTTTTTTTTTTTTTTTTTTACATCCAATATGCCTATCAAAAATAAAGGCAATTCTTTAATTGTTCTTTAAATGTCAGTAGAAACTGACACTTTTAAGAGTCAAAATACATATTAAACGTAACCAAACGAATAGCGGTTGCATTGAACTGGTACATTTCACATGTTTAGCTACACTTTGGTTTGCAAACACGATATGTTTGTTCACCGACAGCTAATCATTGGTCAATAATTCCACATTTTCACAGATGAACTCAATCATTGACATTTACGTCATGTGTTCAACCATCTTGTTAGCAATTGCATGTCAACTTCCAATGCTTTTTTATGTTAGTTAATCACATTATTTCACATATTTGCGCATATATAAAACCTATATGCATTATATGTGATCATATTTATGCTGCCAGAATGCGCATATATATGACGCATGTAGGAAAAATTCAAGTGCATGTATGTGCATACCCGATATTGGAAAATGGCCAATTTTATTTATGGTATTTATTTATATATTTATTCTATATTACATATAAAACACATGTATCAAATCATATATGTGTATATACGTTATTTCCATGTGGGAGGACAAAAACACCCAATGAAGATCCTATGACTGCATAAAACAGATTTTCTACATCTCATTTCACTAATATTTAGATTTTTTAACATTGTTGCGACTTTATTAGCTGCTATTAATATTTATATTAATGGATACAAAGATTATTTATTGTATTTATTTAACGTCCATTGTTTCCTCCATAACTTTTGAAGCCAAAAGTGGGTGTAGCCATCTTGGCAATGCATCACTTCTTTATAATAGAAAATATGTTGGCAGAACAGACATGCGGAAACCGAAACCTAAGACTACCCTACTCTGTGCAAGTCTGACTGTCACTCAAGTGACAATACCCTTCCTTATGCTCAATTTCAAGTCATAATGTGACTTAAGTAATAAAGTAATTCACCTCAAAGTTTTGCTTCCATGTAATAATGGTTTTGGCAAAAGGAGACTATAGTATTTTGGCCAGTTAATTAATTACAGCTTCAGCTTCTTCCGTTTTGGCTTCCGTTTTTAGACATTATTACAAAAGCTGATATAGCTGGTATACAGAACCTTTATCAAATTAAATAGTAAATATAACTCAGACAGTAGTTTGTTGTTTTTGGGTGTACTGTCTATAAACAAATTTGTCATTGAAACCAAGAGTCTGTAGATCCTCTTAATTTCTCTTTCTGGAGATCATGTTTGGCGCCGTCTGCTCTGTATTTATGGAGATGCTTGAGGCATTTGAGCTCGCAGGAGCCAATTAAGCTGCCCCTCCACTTCGCTGCTGTTTTCCATCTGCAAACTTTGTATAAATCTCCTTGTTTCTCTCTTTCCAGAAACGCCCAGTGCCTTCCGACCATTCAGAAAGTCAAACTCCGAAAAAGCAACGTTTATTGGAGCAGACCATAACCCACCAATCTCCTTCCAATGGCCATCTTAGCTCGTCCATGGGCCGTAGCTCTTCTGGAAGCACAAGTTTGCAAAGAGGCTCCAGTACAGCTCATCAGAGCCCGGATGATCCATACACGCCACATAAGCCCAGCGTGCCAAATCCAGTACCATCCAGCCCCAAACTCCCAAAAACTGAAGTCCAAATCTGCCCTGAGCAGCAACTCACAAATGGCCAGCACAGAAAGAAGAAGTCAAAGAAACATAAAGAAAAAGAGAGGGAGCGCTTAAAAACTGAGTGGCTGGAGACCAGTCCTGACCTTAAGCAAAAGGAAAATATCAAAGGTGAGCTACAAGGCTTGAATTATTATATTTTAATGTTATAGAATATCAAACATTTACACATTGGTGTTTCCTCCTAGGAAGGTTACTTGATTCCCAGGGGACATATTACTGTTAATCTATCCATTTGTCCAACTGTGTTAACATAATCTTTGTGGTGAACCATTTATATCTCTGATTGGCTGAAATTTTTGAATATTCACGGGGTCAGCTGACCTAAAAGTCAAGTCAGGTTAAATGTATTTATGTACCACTTTTGTGCAGATGCTAAAAAGCAGCTTCACAGTTCTAGTAGACCGAATAGACCGAATTTAAACACCAGTTAAATGACATTTAAGGGACTATTAATGACTGTGTTTTTATTTGACTGAATTTTGTCAATCACTTAAAATAAATGTTAACATTTTACAATTATTAACCTAGGGCACTCCAGAAAGAAAAACCCCCACTAGAAATTCTAATTCAGATGGGGAGCTATATGCTGTATAGGTATGCACAATCTGGCAACTGTGCGTGATTAAGAAAACGGAAAAGCTCTGTATATATAACAGGTGGGATGTAGCAGGTGGCCATCAGGATACAATATACATCACAATAATATGTCCACGATATGATATGCATCACGAAAAACTCAAATAAAAATATTACTTGAGAAACCCAATTTGAACTGAAACTGATTCAAGGCTTAAACTGAATGCAAATTTCAACTAAATTTAAAACGCTAACAAAGAAGCTAAAAGTCTATTTGGATATGTATCAGATTTTCTAATATCCTCCAGCCTTTAGAGGGCAGCTATAAAGTTTGCAATTACATTACAGATAACTCTTTTTATACATTTCTTTACACATTCCTCTTGTTTCTCATAAAAAAAATAAAATAAAATCTCATACGCTTGTGTCATATGGCGAAGCTTCTAGACAATATAAGTAGCTACATTTTGGTCTTGTGATATATTGTTACACACCAATTAAGAAAACATTATTCAGTTAGAAATTTACCATCAATAGTAAACCCAATCATTCTGTGACAAACAAAGGAAACTTAGCTGAAATACATTTTGTATTTTTGCTTCGTTTTAACTGTAAATCAGAGGTTTTTTCCTCAGTGTTCTGATGCTCCATACCAGTAACGTTTTAGAGAATCCACCCAGTCCAAGCACTGTAGCTCACAGAGAAAAACTTTCATTTCACTGAACAAGCCCAGGCGTGCCAGGTATGTCCACGTCTGTGTGCGAGTGTTTAGATGTGTTTGTATGGATGATTAACTCTGCCAGCTGGGTGACCCACTGTAAAACACACTCTGACCGACGCCCCGTCCATGTCTCTTATCACGCACTCTGATAAATGACTCTGTCTGTCAGGCAGCATGGCGCTTTGATATGTTTGCACAGTGAGATTACCGTTTATCATTCTTGTGTTCATGTGTAGACCACGAGCGGCCCAACACACCTGTCAGCCGAGCCTCGTCTGACGAGCTGCCGGACTATTTAATGTAAGTAAAGACCAGGTTTCAGGTTATTCAACTGCCTTGTTCTGTTGTAATTAAAGGTAACTGGAAACTGAGCCTTCAACAAACATTTTACCACATCTGTCAGTGACTTAATGCATATAATGCCCTTGAATGCATTGCTTTTTAAACGTTTTGCAGGATTGCATTAAAATGTAGACAGCAATGAATCATGCAGTTTTCAAATAGTGGTATTTTTGCTATTATTATGTAGTGTTTAATAAACTCTGGAGGGCTACAGCCCTGCACAGTCAAGATCCAACCTTAACTACTCAGAAGGAACCAAGTTGATTTTCCTGGTTTAAAACATCTCAATTTACATGAACCTTTTTACCTGGTGCTAGGAATTTTTTTTTAATGTGGAGCATCTTTTACATTGTGTGGTGGAGCCAAGGGACACGGATATCAGGAGTCATGAGAAATGTATTGCCAGGAAGCTCATTGTTATCATGTCAATAGATCACAGTTCTCACTGTTCTGTCCTCAGTGTTTGAGTTAACAAAACAATTTGCCAGCTTCCTGAACAGAAACTATGCTTTGTATATTGCATTCCATGTTGTCTTCATCTCGCTTGTCACTAGTGTGCACATATAATACTGTCTTTAATTGAGCAGTGGAATAGAGTGAGATATTCTACAAAATGTATGTTTCAGGATTTAGAAACCCATTCTAACATCCAATTTAAGTCTTATTTTGTAATGTAGCGCCACCTTATGGCTTGTTGCAGGGATTACATATGTTGAACAGAGACACTTGGCACATTACTTCATTTTAATCATTCATTCATTTTCCAACTTGCTTATTCCCTTTTGGGGGTCTGCCAGTGTACATTCTCCAGCGCACATTGGGCAAGAGGCTCCAGTCGCCAGTCCATCGCAACCATTTTAATAAATTTGTGAAAAATGTTCATTTACATAGTTTAAGAGCTCAATTAACATTTTGATATGATTGAAAAGTGTGCTTTGTTCTTTTTCATTGTTCTGTTTACATTTAAAAAGCATGTAATCAAATTCAGCTTATTTATTTTATTTTTTTGTGACAATTTTTACCTAGGGCACTTCCAGAGGAAAAGCCCTCACTAGATATTCCAAATCACACAGGGAGCTACATGCTACTACATCCACATAGGTGTGCACAGCGTGTCACATCGAGCCAAATGAAAAGCCTTGTCTATGTATATGTAATATGTGTATATACAAGGTCAAAATTACACTTCAGAATATTATGTCCACATTACGATATGTATCACAATATCTAACAATTTTTAAAAACTTAAATGAAAACATAAACATTAGAAACACAATTCACTGTAACTGATTCAATGTCAAAACTGACAATGCAAAAATAAAATACATTAAAAAAAAATAGCCGTACAATTAAGAACAGTCTAGTTCAATATGTTTTCGATTGCCTAATATCCTCCAGGCAATTTATCGTTAGAAGTTGCTGCCTAATGTTTTGGAATATGTTAGAGATTCCTCTTTGTAATTGTGTTTATATTCAAATATAGATGCACAGTGATGTTCTGGTGTGGTGGTGTGTTAGGAAGTAGTGTTATCTTAATATGTGATAATCACCTAAAGGAACACTTTATGCAAATTACATAATGCTAGCAGCTGGTTTATGATAACAATTGACATTGGGATAATAGATTTTCAACAATCCCTCAAACAATACAGCAATGAAATTAGATTCCAGATTCTTTGCACTGAAAATATTTACAATAGTTGCTAAATGACTGCAGTTTATGTAAACGTTTGATGCTAATTTTTATTTATTTAACAAATAACTGGAGTTTGCATGGAATATCCATGTTGATTTATTGCTGATATGCAAATGCTGACACTCCTATTAGTATTACGTGCGTACACTGGGAAATGTATGTAAAACATCTTCTTGATATTAAATCCCAAACTTTCCAGAACTGAACTCACGAAAACTGAAACTTTCTTTTGCAGAAAATACAACACGATTACAGACTCTGATCAACGGCAAAGGTACAAAGAGGATTTCTGTGCAGAATACGATGAATACAAAGACCTTCACGAGCGCATTCAGAAAGTCACCGACATATTTATGCAGCTGGGATCCAAAATAAAGACATTGTCGCCTGGCACACAGGAGTATAAGGTATGACATTATAATATCATGTGCAATCAGATTAATAAGTTTATGACCACAGATGTTATTTATTCTTAATCATTTCATACTCTTTCAACTTTGTGTTCTAAGGTTCATGTTTTTTTTTTGTTTTTTTTTTTTTAGTAAAATAAAGTTTTCGAATCAGAACTTTTATATTTCGGAACTATAATATAATTTGTTTTTCCAGTAAAATGTGGTAGCTTAAAATAATATTATGTTACGATACATTTAAAGCATTGGCCACACTGTATAGATTGGTTTCCCAAAGGTTCTGTCAAAGGTTTCTCACTTCATGACCCATTTAGTAACAGCTTGGTAATTAAAGTTACTTGCGGAAGAAAGTGTCATGTGTTGAAGAGATAATGCCTTAGCAAACCTTATGCAACTCTTATGTAATGTCTGATGTCAGAGGTTATTTTAGATTAATATCTTTGTTTTTGACCCGTGTAGGTAATGGAAGATCAAATCATGGAGAAGTATAAGAAATATAAGAAGGTAAGGCAATATCCGTGATAATGCGCTATATATTTGTATATCTAATGCACTATATTTAGGGCCCGGTAAAAAAAACTTTAGGTTAATATATGTTGGCTTGATTTATATTTTGATTTAGCTTTATTTTTTACTCTGCCATTTATACCCTCACCTCTTTTTTACTTTCATCCTTAAGATAAAAAAAATACATTTAAATACCTTTTTCAAATCAGAAATCAAAGTGAACACTCAATTGACTTATCTCAGTATTAATTTAAATTAAATTTTAGTAATTCCGAATTGGTGGTTTTGGAAGTGAGAGAATGGTGTCTTTGACCTTTATTTAGGCCATGTCAACACAAACACTTTTTTAATGGGTTTGTTCTCACAGAGTGTACAAAAAATCATCCACACATGCCCGTTTTCATTTAAAAAATGTCCACAGAAAATGTGGAAAAAAAACAGCTGTAAAGACCAACAGCTGGCAGTCAATTCATGCATTTTGTTATATGAATATTCAACATTGAGTTTGCAAAAAATGCTTTAAAAAATTACCTGTCATCTGAATAAATACAATGCTCCCTTGCATATTTATGCCTTTTAATAGTTAATAGTTTCTCAAACAAATAACAGACCAGGTGACAAGACTAAATCGTCTTTTAGTCGATGTTACATTTGACTATCTTCATCTTTGTTTCTGCAGAAGTTTCCAGGGTATCGGGAAGAGAAGAAACGCTGTGAATATCTGCATCAGAAACTCTCACACATCAAAGCTCTAATTCTAGACTATGACAGCACGCAAGTGGCCTGCTAGTGTCGGCCACGCCGTCTCAATCCTCTTCAACCTTCTCAGATGGACCAAAAGACTCCTCAGTGGAAAAAACAGGACCAAATGAGCCATTCCAGATCTTTTTTTCAAACCGTGTTGAGGCAGAGGATCAAAAGCCCAAACTATGACCTCGTAGATGAGGCCATGACCTCTAACTAGTGACTTATGCCCTTTAATGTTTTTTGTTTGTTTGTTTGGTTGGATTTGTCCATGTACAAAGTGTTGCTTTGAGGAATTTGATTAGTCCAAAATGGACATTTCCTAAACCCAAAAGAAGCAGAGAGGTGTAATGTGTTCCTTTTTCTTCAAACGCCCGGCTCTAAGCACGGCTGCAGGAAGCTTTTCTGGTACAATCACAACATCCGGACAATGAGAGATTATTATCTTTATGGTGTTCACTATCTGTCAGTGATTTATCAGAGAACCTTGTTCAGTTTCTATTTTGATATTTTACTGAATGTATATTTGTACACTTGTGAGATCTTGCTGAGAGACATATATATATATATATATACATATATATATATATAAAACAGAGTGTTTAATCACTGGATAAAAGAAGGGAAAGCTGGAATTTTCTCTTTCATTTGATTCTGTGAAAGCACCTGGCAAATACAGAGTGCTTCCTCTCTAGGATGAGTACCAAGATCCAGATTTATGATAGAAAAGGTGCTTAGCCTTGATACATCATCACACAGTGAAAACATGGAGAATTCAAAATTATTTTGTGATTGTTGTGTCCAGGGTACATTGCTCAAACCTTTATCTTACTTAGAATTAAATGGAAAGATGTACATTTTAACTGACTGTAAAGTCAGAATTGTAGAATTTAACATTTGGGATAAAGACTCTAAATGTTGAATTGACCCGTCGCTTTGCCCTGCCACAAGAGAAGAGATCAGCCAGAAGCTCTTCACTTTAGAGCAAACTTTAAGAACTCTTCCTCATTGGACATCCAGCATTATAAAACACGTCGAGCTTGTCCTGAAGCATTTTGATGTTTCAAAAATACAAAAACTGTTACTAGGCTTAATTGTGAGAAACAGCTGTAAACAAGAGGAACATTGTACTGTTACATTATAAAAACTCTCACTCAGAGTATATAAGATCACCATCTTTAGTCGTAAATGCTCTGAACGCATAATTGGTAGTGCTGCCTCCTAGTGGATGTGTGATATTTAGAGGAACCAGAACATTAACTAACCGCCTGGCTGCAGGCATTCGGCACACAATCTTTAACTAGCTATCATCGGCGATATATAGCTCCAGTTAGCTTCTGTCCAGTCAATGACTTCAAAAGTGTCCCACCTCCACTCTTGCTACATGGTGGTGTCTAGAGCCCTTTCATGGACAGCTCACCTGGTATGCATTCCATACTTGCGAAATACGCCTTGTAATAAACATCGGGTAATAAACGGTAAACTACTGAATACCCCAGTTCAAATTGAACACAGAATTGTTAGTGCTGCCCCCATGTGAGTAGGTGCATTTGGTATTTTTTTTAATGAAATTTAGAGAGGAGCCAGAACGCTAATTAGCTACCCAGCGGTAGGCTCTCAATCTTTAACTAGCTCTCACTTCTGTCCAATCCATGACTTCAAAAGTACCCCACCTCCACCTCTTCGCTACATGTGGAGCCCTTTCATTGACTGCTCACCTACTACGCATTCCATACTTGCCAAATATGCCTTGCCTCACTGGTCTAATTAACTATATGAGGAACTAGTAAACACCACAGTTCAAATACAACAGACCCTGACATTCTTAGCTTTACGGTCTGAAAACTTTGAAGTAGTCTCAATAGTTAATAAAATGCTATCAATTTCTTTTCTTTTTTTTGTTTGATATCATTAGCATATCGTAGCTTTGGCATAATATTGTTGAGACCTTTTTTTTTACTGTATCGTCAAATGTATTTGCACACAGATTTGTTTTGCACTTCCTCATTGTTGTTTTATTTTTGTATTTAATTTAATTTAAAGAAACTGCTTGGAGATATTGCATTAACTCTGGTTGAAAGTTTGGTTGCCCATCCTTTTTTTTTTAATTGACTGAAAGTGCACAGTAAAGATACAAGAAAACACATTATTACCACTAAAGTGAACCTCAGTCTTAAGCTTATTTCTGTGGTAAAGTGTGAGTTTGATTGCGTTAAACTCAGCTGGATGTTCCAATAGCTCCTCTTGCTGAATGTCTAAACAACTCCTCCCATGCACTCTGCAACAAACAGAACTCCATGGGACTCAAGTTCACTGGACTTCTAATTCTATAATCAGCTGTTTCCACTGTCAACATATCTCCTTAACACATTAAACCCCCATTTCTATACCTCTTAATCAAAATGGTACCATTGTTCCCCAATATGTCCACAAGTCTCACCGCGTTTAACAGTTTTAAAAGCTCTTTAGAGTTGGCAATCGTTAGTATAGGGGGGCTGTGCATAGCGGCAGGTCAATTAAAAGGTCACTTCTGTGAGTTTGTGACAATTTTTCAGTTTTCAAAATTTCTTTCTTTCTTTTGTCCTACCAGAATCTCAAGATATAGAGTGTTGTACTCGCAATGTCTTATCCCAGTCTTGGCAGCACACAATGACTGTCATAATTACCAAGGCAAGAATTGGGAAGTAACTGGAAAACTTGGTACTGTGGCCTAAACAGATGCAATTAATGTCTCATTGTTTCAAGTCGGTGTGTAGAATAACAAATGTAAAACCATTGCCTCTGCTGTCTATGAATAACTTTTAAATTCTAAATGCAATCTCACAACTCTGAGGTAAAAGTTGGGAAAAAAAATTGCAGACTGTATTTTCAGCTGAGTAATATGTGCGGTTATTTTTGTCCTTTGTTTGAACCTGTGATGGAAACAGACATCAAAGATGTATACAAAACCACTGCAGCCCACTGTGTCCTTAAGATAATGGTGTTAACGTTGGTATTATTATTTGGACTCCTAAATGCAGAAACAATCATGTTTTACCACAAATTGTTTCTTTCTGTTTTTTTTTAAAGGGTATTAACAAAACTCTATGAACTGTTTATCAGGAAGGTCTGTTTTAATGGTCCAAGCTCTTGAAGTTTTAATGAACTCTGCGTTGATTCCCTTTAAACCATGAAGGCGTCCTTCATGGACTGGGTCAGGATTTCTCTGAATCCGGATTGTTGCTCAAGTAATGTTGTATTTGTATGAAGGGATTCTGATTTCCCAGAATGTAGTACATGATGAACTCAACACAAATGGAGGGTCTACTGGTCTTAAGTACGAAATGAATCTCCACACCACCAAATGCTATGGAAGCAATTTCTTTCCCAAAGTACCAAATTGATCCTCGTTATTCCTGTTCAAACCCATAGCATCATGTACATTATGGAAGTATTGTCACTTTTGCGCTTTGACATTTCTCTTATTGAGACTGCTGATTTGTTATTTATGTTATTACAGTGTTATTTCCTCTCATCCTTGATCTTGATTGGTTATCTGGCTGGAAAACTAATAGATCTGCCAAAAATAGCATTGCTCTTTATGTTGTTAACATTTTCATCTTTTCAGGGGCAACTTTGTGTATTGATGTACTGTAGATGCCTTAAATAAACTGGACCATTTTAATTTAAAGAGGGTTTCTTTTTTCATGTAATCAAATTAATTGATGAAATCCATCCCCAAAAAATTATATGCTCTGATAAGTCACACTCACATACAAATATCCTGTTCTTTCCCAGGCGTTTTGACACTATCCCAGTTCATGAGGTCGGAAACTTTTGAATATGAAGACCTGGCTTGCTGTCTTCGCTCTATCTTAACCCAAAAGGGTAGTCAAGTTTTTCCACAGTCAAACTTTTTCTTGTCTTTTTTTAATTGTTTGTTCACTTTCATGACTGCAATCATGTTGGAACAGGAAGAGCCATCCCTGAACTGTTCCCACAATGCAATCAAATAATATTCCCCTGACATTGCATCAAAACCTATGCATTACACTTGATGACTTATGGCTTATATGCAGCTGATTATTATTATTATTACTTCCAAATTCTTGTATTATCACTTTCAGAAATGCAGTCTGAATAAGGACGTTTTTCCTGTGGCCCTGGAAGTTATACAAACTTAGGGATTAATTCAGATGAGTAAATAAGACTGAATTCAGAACGTGTTAACAATGAATAAAAATTATTTTATTAAATTCACAGTTGATTCTAAAAGTTGTCTATACAAAAAAACTGAGACTGAAACAAGACTATTTGCACACCTATAAACAACTCATAAAGTTACACTTACACTCAGTCAAAAACGACAAGAATTCCTATTAAATTGCATTATAAACATACAAACAATTTTCCTCAAGATGTCAATACACATTGTTGCACTAAGGCACTATTAATAGTGTACACAGCTTGTAGTAAAATAACGTTAAACACGTTTAAATTCATTGCAATAATGGTGTTGCACAGAACATGGGTGACAAAGAGAAGCCAAATAGCAGCAATGAAAAAACAGAGAGAACACAACAGTTGCATTTAGATCAGAAATATTTCAGTGAGACCCAAACACTGATGAAACTTCTCTGGATCTGTGTAATATTAATTGGTTATATTGGAGTAATACGAGCAAATATTCTGACTTGCATTCTGGTCTGCAGCAATCATTTAAGCAGGTTGACCACTCTTTCCCACTGAGAAACATTTGGATTATGGTCTGGGGTGGGGGTGGTTGACAAAAGTAACTTTCTCAGCTATCATACAAAACACATCACCAACACTAACCCTTCTCAAGAAGTGCACAGAAAATCCTAATTGAGGCAGCTTCAAAAACTTATCTTTAACAATAAAATAGATATTGTTTGGGGAAACATTAAATGATTAGTTCATGACATTTACATCACATTTGTATGTTTTACTGAATAAACGTTTACAGTACATCTGTTTACAGTAGTGTTGTTTGCCAAGTCTCCAATGATGGTGACTGTAATGAATCTCAAAGGCTTCAGATGTTTTCATGAATACTGCATAATACTTAGAAACATTTCCCAAAATCATGGCTTTATTTTAAGACTGGGCCTCAGAACTGTGAGTATACCTAAAAGAGAGGACAGAAGCCCACATGCCCCCACCACCCCTGCATTTGTGTGATAAAGGCCTAGTTTGTCCAGTGGAATGAAAAGATCGCAGACATTTTTCAATGTATCTAGGGCCACCGAAGGTTGACTTCTGAGACTCTCAAAGACGAGGAAAAGGAAAGTGTCGAGCTGTGGCACAATGACACATGCCACATCCGGACTTTCATTTAGGTGCTCTTGAGCTTTTTGCTGGTAGTGTCTATCTCGGGACTTCTGAGCCATCAGCTGGACGATCACATAGAGATCTCTGGTCAAATGCATGATCAAAGAGAAGAAGTAGAAGCGAGTGGAGTTCAAGCTCCAGCGGTCCTTGTCTATTCCGCGAATTAGACCAATATTTCGGGCCCAGAGTGTGTTGTCGCAGATGAAGTATAGGGCACGATTTAAGTTAGCAACAGTCAGGCAAAAGCGAAGTACAGGGTCGGAAATATGAAGAGTGCTCCGGGCCGCATGGATAGAGTTTACTGTGTTCCCAAGCCGGAATACTGAAAAAAATTTAAGACAGATCCATGATGAAAGCAGATACTTTAGTATTGGTTTAATAAAATAAATTAATTTTGGTTTTATCTCAAAAAGAAAAATTAGGCCCTGTTTACACTGATATTCCAATGTGACCCAATTACGATTTGTGACTCAGATCGGATCTGACATGGCTACTTTCACACTGCAAGTCGTAATGCTAATTTCAGATTTTTTAATTAAATTGTAATAACGCTCCATGGTTTTGTGGTTTAATGAAGATATTGTGAGATCTGAGATAACTTTTTTATTATTAAATATTTTTAAATATTAAGGGAGATGATTGTGATGAAAGAGACAAACAGAACACTTTTGGAAAAATGGCAGAAGCAATGACAGAGCTTTTTATTTGTGTGTTGATTTGTGAATAAAAATATTAATAAATTGCTGTTGCGGTCTACTTTCAGCACATCTGAATGATGAGGAAAAAGTCAGATACATCCAACTTGGTTATTCAGACACAGGCGCTTGAAAACAATTGGACGCATATACGATGTAGGAGCACATATGAAAGCGACCTGGCTTGTATTTGAAAGAAATCTGAATTGAACCCTTCCGACTGTCAAGAACAAATGTCTGAATGTAGCCATTGAAACTTAGTGCTAACCAGTGAAAAGTTGATTTTGGGGACATTGGATCATTGTTAAGTAAAATAACAAGAATATGGAAAACACCAATGCCTATGAATAACCCTACCAATAGTATTAATAATTAGCTCTTAATTCTTGAATTCTTGTTGAAAACTATGCATTGATCGGGAATTAATTGGCACATGCAACACCCAGAAATATATATTTACAGCCCAAACTGATGTGTTAAAGTGTGTACACTTGAATATTGATTACCCATCATGGGCAAATCAAACGTGTTTACAGGGAGACAAAACTGCAAGAAGTTTTGTAATTTCATAGTGAATTTAACATCAAGGAAGTAGGATAGAGAGAAGTTATCGAAGAAAGTTATTTTTTTTTGATGTCTTTTGTTATGTAATAACGAGGATTCTTACACTTCCGCCCCGAACTCATGTTAGACTCCAGCAGCTGCAGCTTTTTCACCATCTTTTTCCTCTTTGCTTCATTTCTCAGGAGGTATTTTGCCAAAGCACAAGCATATTGAGTAGCTCTATATAAAATAAACAAATATTTAACGAAACATGAATTCAACGTAAAGGTGTTTAATGCGGATAACAAGTTCACTGACCTGAAAATGCGATCCCTTCCTTGACTTTGGTTTGTAAAGCCAATGAAAGTCTCCATGTTGCTGCAACAGTTCGTGTGCACAAAAATAGACACTTCATTCAATAAAAGGCACCTAAAGTCCACAAAAGGAAGAACCTAAAGTTCCAAGAACCTTGTTAACCCGCACACTCCCATTGCCGTGTGTGTACCAGCCTGTCAAATCCGCAGACGTCACCAGTTGGTTGGGTAGAGGTGAAAGTTCATATGTAACAAACTTCATCATCATTTGTTTTAGCATTCAAATATGCAAAATGTTATTTGTGCTAAATATTAACGATGTTTATCTTCTTTAATAATGTCCACACAGTATTTATGACTCGCAGACTTTTATCTGATTAACTTTCTGGAATCGGTTCCTTTGAACTGTTCGAAGAAAACAATCCAGCACTCTTTCCAGCAGTTACGGAGGTGTCAAGTCGAAAACGCGTTTCAATAGATGTTCAAATCTATTCCTTAAACTTTGATTTTCCACGTCGTTTGGATAAGTTGCTACTTTTCATAACAGTTGGGTCTGGGAATCCTTGGAGATTACACTATAACGTTAACTGTCCGTTTAACTATAAAAGGACGCTCACATCTCAAAACGCGTATTATTTGATGCGATCGTTTTAACAAAAAAAATCACCAGTTAAATAGTTGTCGAAATTGGAAAGACCATTGTTGATTCCAGTATATTAAACTTACAAATCACATGTTGCTAAATTACAGTACTAGGATGTTATCATAGATATCTATGGGCTGCTACCATTGGCTGCTGATTTGCACTTCCGGTTTCAATAGTCCAATAGCAGATTTCTTTTTAAGGTATCTATGCCTATATGAAAAACATACCCGAATGAACAAACATAAAATCAAATGAATGATCGTTATAACTTTTTACAATTTATACAATTACGATGTAAAGACACTAAACAGGTTTTAGTTTATTAGTCTATTATGAGTCTGTTTTGCCATGGTGTGTAAATTTCATAGCCGATCTGCAGAGGGCAGTGTTCAATCGAGAATAAACATTTTTCATCTTCACAATATCCTAGGCTGCATACTCACAGCTGATCATAAACCCGTCTGCCTCATGGATTTATTTTATTTTGCTGTCTCTGTGGCAACCAGTGATCAACAATTAAAAAACAAAATATTAAACAACTAGTACATTAACTATTTAATCTGCATAAGATTCTTAATTCTAAACAAGACTAAATCAAAACATTTTTTTTCCTATCAAAATACATTCAATCAAAGGGTCATCTGCAATATACAGTAGACTGAACTTCTGTTACCTCTATCAATGAAGACAATCATTAAAATAGATCTTAGATGATATATTCTAATGTCTAAGTATCACATACATAAGCGTGAGAGGGGGAATAGTAAATAGTAAACTGTTTATAACAATGAAAGTGTTTTAAAAATAAGTGCAAAATGTACCTATCAGTTAAAAAAAAACTACGTAAAAAATGGACTAGTCTTTTAATTTATTTTTTAATCCCTGTGTTATTTGGTTTATGTTGTTGGTTTATTGTTCATTTAAATGTTCAAGCACATGTTCAAATCCCTGCTCATTGCACCCTGTTTGTTATCTTGATGTATTTGTTTATTTTTCACTAACACTCATGAAAGATTCATGCCGTATGTAAAGTCATTATTTCAGCAACAGAGGTATGATAGATATCAACCTTTCATGTTATGTATTGGTGCTACAAGAGCAGACTGAAAACAAGTCGCATCAACTAGAGAATCATTCAAGCTGCGTGTGCAAATGAAAGAGGCAAAGCCATCACATACAGCTTTATTTTGGTCGAAAAATAATTTTTCTCAATCATATTTTTCTTCCTTGCCTTTCTTTAGCTTTCAGATTCACAGTCACCCCTTGAAACTGCTTTGTGTTGCAAAGGTGCTAAATGGATTATGTTTAGCATGTGATTGCTTTAATTCAACAGGGGTGTCTGAGAAACACCATATATGGTCAAGTGGTCTTTTGAACATGCTGTCTGATTTTCATTTCAACTAGACTCTACCGTGGAAGTGGACTTGGATTGGAATGACACTAAGGGAGAGAGCTCATGGCTGAAGGTTTTGGAGCCCTTCAGATCACCGTAGTCTCTTGGTATTGTTTTACCAGTTTGCTATGTAACTTACTGTTTGTTAATAGACTGAGATGTCAAATTTTGTTCCTAATTCCTAGTCTCTAACCACTTTATCTACAATAATGTTAAATACTAAAAACTACCCCCCCCCCCTTGGACCTCCGCCCACCAGCTCCACTCTTCTTCCCATACCTATCCCGAGGCTCCCGGAGGCCCTGCCCACCAGCTCCTCATCCTAACATCCAGATTCACCTGGAGATGTTCCGGCGCCCCTGGACCTACACCTAACACAGTCATCATCTGTTTATACTATATTATCTGTTTATGTTAGTATTATTATATCATCTGTTTATACTACATTATCTGTTTATACTATAGTTTATATAAATCACACTGCTCTTGTTGCCCAAATGAGGATGGGTTTCCCTTTTGAGTCCAAAAAGGGAGTTTTTCCTTGCCACAGTCGCCGCAGGCTTGCTCAGCAGGGACATATACACCACTTATTAATTAATTTTTTTCATTGTTGAGTTTTAAACTTGTTGGTTTACTGTAAAGCTGCTTTGAGACAATGTCTGTTGTGAAAAGCGCTATATAAATTAAACGAACTTGAGCTTGAACTATCACATTACTAACAAAGGGTTAATTATAACAAGTAAGTGCATTTCTAGAATTATTAACAATTATCAATACATAGTTTACCAAAGCTTCAATCTACTGATAAAAGTAAACTATAACCTTCTTATAAAATATAGAGTCATATAAGAGTTATCATCAATAATTAAAGTCCCCGCAAACTTTGATGTTTCTAACTTTTTCTGTTTTCCAGGCTTGTCAGGGATCTCCATAATTATTTGGGCCACAAAGAGACGAAGAGACTAGCCTTAGGTTTACCCGGCTTGATTCCCCCTCTGAGGCAACTGCCACACTGGCCTCGTCTCTTTTAGTGTACTAGCATGTAGCTCCCAACATGAATTGGAATTCCCAATGTGGGTTTTCCTTCTCGCAGCTCAGGTTTACTCACACATCTAAAACAGGTGTCCTCGGCTAATTAAATATCTTTTTTTTTAACCTAGATTTCAATGATTGTCAAATAATTATTAAACCCTTAAATGTCATTTCAATATTGTTTATCTATGACCTCTGCCCAGAAATGTATAGCCACTCTTTTCCACAAAACTTCACAGACTAGAACTAATCGTTCCATCTGTGAAACTGCTGTGAAGTATCTGACATAAAAAAAACTTTTGACATATTACTCAATACAGTTTTGATTTGTAGATTTTCATAGAATGTATTTAAGAGCAGAATTCAATAAAAAATTCTGGTTTATTTACCATAAATCCGACGTACTAATGCATCATGAGCATTTCCTTGAGCGAAGTATGGCTGTAAAGAGATCATTAAGTCAGTGAAGATCAAAAAGCACCTTTGGCTTATGAGCACTAGAAGAGATCTTGAATTTATATTTCTAATCTTGTCAGTTTAAAGACCCATACCACTGCGTCTTCTCAAATACTCGAGATTATAACTAAAAAGGCTCTTTATCTTGTGTCTAAAGAGCTGAATCAATAGAAAACACTCTGCGCTGTGCCTATGACCAGTTATTTTTGTCGTCATTTTCAAGGAAATTAAAGGCTGTCACATGTTTGGAATGGACTGTTATTTGATGCATCCCAGGAGGCTTCACACACTATAATTATATTTTAAAGGAAAAATATTTACCGTAGATTTTTTTTGTCTTTTTTCTTTTTAGTGTTGGCCAGATAATACATGGATATTCCTTGAAACCTATTAAATAAAAAAGGTGGGAAATGCCATTAAATCAGTATGTCTTTCCTGCTGCTTTAAAAAATACATCCGTACATGATAACTTCCAGTTGTTTGTACTTGACGTTTTATTTCTTTATTTATTCCTCTGAGTTATGAGAGGTGTAAGCTGTTGATTTATCACTGAAGGTTATTACTGCTTCTGAATGCTCACTTCTGCAAGGCCCAGGATTGATAATCATCTCTTAATGTTTGTTCTTTCAGAGCGTTCACACTAAAAGCTCCATATACCAATGGTTTTTGACAACTCATACTTGTAAAGATAAAAAGATGTGTGAATTTCAGCAACTTTTTGTGTTTTGTTTTGTCGGCACAATAGGTAAACTCTTAACTGTGTAGAATGGCTCATTTGGTCAGAAGTAGGTGGCGCTCAAGAAGCAGAAGAAGTAAATAGTAAAGAATGGAAGGAAAGGGCATTTAACATTAAACTTTAGGTCATTTTAGTTTATGAGAACAAAGAGATTTATGACATTTGGAGTTCACCGAATTGCAGACTAGCGAAGCGCCATCTAGTGTCCGTGCACTTATTTTTAACTGCAAGAGAATTAATGCAGGCCACTGTGCAGCAGATGGGAAGGTGTTTAAAGTCTTCATGTCTACAACATAACTGCTTTAGGAAGAAATCCACCTCTTGGAGTCCAGACCTCATCCCAAAAATGCTACCCATTGACATTTAGAGAGCCACATGGGACATCAAAATATAGATACCTCTGTGCATATTGTGCTTTATTCCATAGGTGATGGAAAATGAAAGTAGAAGATGCATTAAGCTCTGTTTTGAGTGTGTTTTGAATATTCATATTCAGAATTAGTGCTACACAGCATGGCATGCTTCAAGGCTACCCTTAAAGCATTTTCAAATCATATAAATGCAAAATGAGTTTCTTTTGCATACAAGCTGTCACAATGTCCTTACTAATAAACTGAACGTGTAACATTCTATTATTGCCTTTAAATGGCTGCAGTAAAGAACTGTGCTGAATTAAATGCTGCACGTTTTCGGGGTTCAGGTCAGAAACAAAGCTGTTAAATAAAGAACAATTTGTCCACGTACAATTTTGCTTTGCCAGTTTTAAAAGGAGATGTTTTTCTTATTTTCTGCTGCTTTAATTTCGACTTAAAATATCATTTCATTTCTTCTCAAATTTATCTCCATGCTTTGAAATTTAAGTGGTACAAGCCCAGCTGCTGGCTTATCTTCTGGCATTGTTAGCGTGTTTGTATTCAGTGCACACTTCAGAACAATGTTTCTGAATCACATGTTGCATGTTTGCACGCCAGCTTTATAGAACTGTGTCTGAAAGTAATTACTTGTTCATTGTATGGGCAGGAGCCCCTGCTGTATTTTTAAACATATATATTGGATGAACTGATTCTGATAAAAAAAAATGGTCTTGTGGGGATTTTCATTGTGATTAGGCAGGATAAGCAGGATAATATGTTCTCATCTAGAAGACGAACGACCAGTCTTTGTAGTCTTTTGAGACAATGATTAACTTTGTACAAGATCATTAATAGTTTTAGTAAATAATTACACAATAAGAAAAAATTAAAAAAAAAATTAAATAGTATTAAACTACTGCATCTATCATGCAAATGTAGAATGGATTTCAAATGACTTGCTCCACCTACTGAAAGCTCTTTTAAGGTCGCTATGTTCCTATAACGCCAGTGAGAATTATTTAAAAAATATTTTTAATTAAATAAACATTTTGCTACATATACACACATATACCTACAGTGGCTTGCAAAAGTATTCGGCCCCCTTGAACTTTTCCACATTTTGTCACATTACAGCCACAAACATGAATCAATTTTATTAGAATTCCACGTGAAAGACCAATACAAAGTGGTGTACACGTGAGAAGTGGAACGAAAATCGTACATGATTCCAAACATTTTTAACAAATAAAGAACTGAAAAGTGGGGTGTGCATAATTATTCAGCCCCCTGAGTCAATACTTTGTAGAACCACCTTTTGCTGCAATTACAGCTGCCAGTCTTTTAGGGTATGTCTCTACTAGCTTTGCACATCTAGAGACTGAAATTCTTGCCGATTTTCGTTCCACTTCTCACGTGTACACCACTTTGTATTGGTCTTTCACGTGGAATTCTAATAAAATTGATTCATGTTTGTGGCTGTAATGTGACAAAATGTGGAAAGGTTCAAGGGGGCCGAATACTTTTGCAAGCCACTGTATAAAATAAGGCTTTGGGATTGATTTAGGCTAAGGATAGAATAAAGGTTTATTAGTAGGCATAAAAATATTATGCCTACTAATAAAGGATATACAAAAAGGATAAAAACAGTGTTTAGTTTTTTGTCTCATAATGGTCTCATTAAACTACAGAAGATCCCAAGTTTGTAAAGCGCATAATATCATGTTTTAGTAATTTGCTCTCTTGTTTATCAACAACAGATGTCAACTCAACTAACATGCAGAGATTTCTTTTTAAAGATATCGCCAAGAACAAACTGAACCATATCAAAGGCCAGTGTTTAACCAGAATCAAGTTTACAGAACTCAGACTTTCCTCAAGAGAGTAGAATATAGCATGTGAACGATGCAGAGAACCACACAGGACCTGGAGAACCGATGAGTAGCCAGGTGACTAATGCCCTAAACCTATCCGGGGATTCAGGTGAGTATCTGGAACAGAAGCAGGGAACAAGCACTGAGCTCACTGGTGGTGAGTTTGTTCTGTTATATTGTTATATTTCCTGTGACTGGTCACAGGGATGATTGGGAAAGTGATTTTCAGGTGTTTCCATTGAGTTGTCATGAGTGACTGGTGCTTGTGAATCAGTGCTGTGGATGCAATTCCTGACAAGAATGTTTCTGGGCAACAACATGACTGGGATGTACTTTGTAAAAACAGAAATATACATGAATACACGACTGGTATGTGAGGCTTGAAATGTGTGACATCTGCTAAAGACCTGCATGGTTACTAGCTAGTTGGTAATGGTTCATTCAGAGAACTTTTTCAGATTCATAGTCTAGACTCATGGCATAGACTATTTCTCAAATCTCTACATTGTACTTAAGGTTTCTCATCAGATATTTTCTGCTTTTGCGGATGTCACAAATACTATTCGCCAAACAATGCAATGAGCGATTCATGCTGAAGATTTACTCAGCACATTTACTGAAACCGACTGTTTTGATGGTGGTCTTTCTTCCTTAAAAAATAGATTCCTTTCAGTGAGAAGGTTGCCGTTTGAAGGCTTGCCGGTGACCTTCCTCTGCATGGTACCGCTGTGCTTGCATGGGTTTCCAAAAACATGCGTCAGATTAGTTGAATACTGTTAATTCCACATAGGGAGTTCCACATGTGTCTGTTGCCCTGAGATGGACTTGCAACCTGTCCAGGGTTTACCCTCGCCTTTTTCCTGAAGTGCGCTGGAGATACCGATGACCCTGAAAGGGAACAAGCAGGTAAAGAAAATAAATGACTAAACTAAGATTCCTTGTAGACATCAAGGAAATTGTAAAAATAAAGAAAAGGACTGTTGCTAAGCTTTTAGGAAATTACTTTTCCCAAAAGATTTTTTTTGTCTTGGAACAGCACCTTTAGTGGCAGAGCATGGCTATTTTGTTTCTAATTAGCCTACTTTCACCCTTGCAGCCAATAGGGAAAAGTATGATATTCACTCATGTGATAACCCTGATAAATTACTGTAAAATTATATGATACTCAAAATGCATTCTTTGGATAAATTTGACCATCGCTATGTTATTCGGAACACATATTGGCAATTTTACAGATGAGTGTTCTACTTTTGCACATGAAATCCCTGTAAAGTGTACCATTTGCAGTGCATGTTATCTATTATTCCATGTCTACTTTCTGATGTTAGTCCTAGAAATAGTAAAAATGACACGGTACACCCATCTGCCTATTGTTTCTTTGAGAGATGAAAGCAGTCTCATGCAATGTCTGATGTAGATTACTCTCTTGAAATAGAAAAACAAAGTAGGACAGACTGAGAAGTGAATGGGAATCCATGTACTGTACAGTACATTACAAGCTATCGTGTAAGAACAAACACGTTCTGCGGCTCATCCAGCAGCTTTGATGAATGGTGTGCACAAAAAAAAGTTTCTTATGCAATATTCAAGAGAAAACTGAGATACTACAGGCCTTTAGGCAAAGTCTCAAACAATAAATCTAGATCTGAAACAGACAAATCTGAAAAAAGAGCAAAGTGAGTGAATCAGTCCAAACTTGATGTATGTTCTGAAAATGTGCAGCCCACGTTTGAATGCTGTAGCTCTTGACAGTATAAATGCATTAATGCATTTATTCTCAGTGAATATTACATAATAAATGTTAGCAGTTTTTAGCAGTTAAATGCCTTTTGTCCCGAGCAAGATCTCTATTCCACTCTATTTCCCTTGAGCTACTCACTTTAGTTGCCGAAGGCACTTTAAACAGAATATTTCTGCATGAAAGCAGTAGTTAAACGCTGCCTGAAGTTCCCAATATGATAACTAATAGCTAAAATCAGATCACTTATAGAATGAAGCATGACTAGAGAAATAACGTTTTGGGAAAAGGTTTAAATGTCTTAAACCACTTAAAAATACCATTATAATGGTAAGAGCCTAGGTATGGGAGTGTCCAAGTGCTTTTTCCAGATGGCCCTGGGGTATATGAATTCTGTAGTCCAATGGTTCCACTCATGCTACTTCATAAGAGACTTCTGCAGCACATCTTGAGCATTGCATACCGGGCTTCTTGTAATCTTTAATTGTTACAAGGACTTGTATTCCTTAGAGCTGGAGTCCCACTCGGTAGACTCCCAGCCATGTTAGAGAGATTACAGATGCAGGACCAGTGCCATATAACATACATTGAGTTGAGGACAGTGAAGTCTATCCATTTCACTAATGACAAAAGGGATGTTTTCTGTTAGTAAGGACAGATAACATACCGGTTGAGGTTCATGCTCCTCTTGTTTGTTACCACTCACCCAATAGTTGTCCCTATGTAGTCATGGGTAGCTTTTTAATAGAAGGCAATTCATTTCCCCAGGATGGTGAACCAGACTGTGACGGACTGTCCTGATGAAACTGGAGAATGGATCACTTCTGGGAAAAGTTTTGGGTTACTCAAGTGGAGCTGATGCATACCACGATGCTAACACACTGCTGGTGCATTAATGGATGTTTTTGTGCAAGGTCAGGGAGGATGAGGATAAATCTTTTAGTTGTGCGATCTGGCTCAACAAAACATAGTTTGAAGAACTCATCGCTTGTGTGACAGTCTCCTCTCAGTCCATTTCCCCGAAGTTCGAAGTAGACACCGAGGGAGAGGATATCTGGCCCCCATGACATCACTCATGGAATTCCACAGCCAGCACATTCCATGAAGGACTACCAGTCCCTGCCATCTTCAAAGACTATTAATCTTGAGACTATCACTGTCGATTCACTGACTGCTGTTTTTATTGAATGAACACCCAAAGGTTTGCCCTGTCGGTACCGTATTGACTAATTTGTGTTGAATGTACCAATCAAGAACATATTTGGTCAGAACTGTTAATCAGACAGGTGGTTTCTAAACACACATGTACACTGAAGATTGACACCAACAATTTATTAGTATTTTTTATAAATGAGTAAAGTTAAAGTGAGCAATGTAATTACAAAAAGTGAATTTGTAAATTATTTTAGTTTAGTTAATTATTTAAGTAAACCGTCGATCAGATTACTTACTAAAGTAACAAACTCTATGATTCAAGAGAATGAAAAATGGTTCTTTCCGGAGAAAATCAGGTTAGATCTGCCTTTCATGAGGCTCTAGGTCAAGAAAAAACAAACTAGAGGAACAAAAACTCAACACACTAACCAAAACCTACATAAGAATGTACTTGGTTTTTACTGGGTTCGCTGGAACTTTATGATATTTGGAACTATTTGCATGTTTCCACAGCATCAGGCCAACATCCTACTGAGACACAACAACCTTCTGCTTCTTATAATAGGTCTTTGAGCCTATGACTTTTAGGACTTTTGCATTTTAATTTTTAACACTTTTTTGCACCGATTGGTTTGAAAAAAATGATGGAAGTTTAATTCAGTTGGATTTATAAAGGTTCAAACTGTCCACAAATAAACTAGAGTACTAAACTCAAGGCAGATTTAAACTGAGGAAACGAATGTGCAATTAATATCCATATTTACTATCAAAAAAATGTTTACAAACAAGTCATGGAAAAATATCTGATTAAAGATTTAAAGGTAACAGACAAACTAAGAGGAGAAATGCAATAAAAAGTTTTTGAACAGTAAAGAAGTGCATTTCATTAGTCACCACCCACATTTTATCGCAGCCATTATATAATGAAATAGTTAACTTAAAGCTTTATCAGCCAAATGTTAATTAGTTAGTAAAGCTACGGAGACGGAAACATTTGCCCTAGATGTTTATTGTGTTGTAGCAATTTTATTGTTTTGTGCAGTGATTAATTCAAAGCTCACCAGAGGCAACACAGTCTCCAAGCTTCGCTCATCTGAGTGCTCCCATCTTACAGCTCTAAATCTTTAATTTCTTTTAACTGAAAGTGTCCTTTTGTGTTTTCTTCATACATTTGCTGGTAAAATCGATATTCATAGGCTCTAACCCAATTTCCATTTACCTTTTTCCCTTCAAATGGAGTCATATTCTCACAAGAATTCTTTTTCCACCCAGAGATTTAAAGGAAGGCTTTATTCTTGATAAGCCAACGGGGACATCCAAACATAAACAATATTGTTTGAATAATTCTTACAGTGTATGCGTTTCTCTTATCTCCAGCTTCCATGAAATGCTCTTTATTCATGACTTTTAAAGCACTTCCACAAATAAACCATTTTTCCTCTATTAACATATCACAGAGCTCTATTCAGGAAACGATTCGGAAACAGATGCCGATTACGCACTTATGACCTTGATAGGACTTCCTTTTCATCGTAGAAAGCTTTAACAACACACAGAGAGAAACCTCTCTCAAACTATTATAATTATGTGAAGTGCGTACAGCTAATTTAAAAGAAGGTTTGGTGTAATGATGAGGTTTCAGGCAAGTTTTTGCAAGCAGATCAATTGATTGTTGGGGAAAGATGGAAGCAAGACTCCTCAGGAGCTTTCAGCAGCCATTCATATTGATCAAACCTTCCTGATTATTTTTCGTCTCACTTTACACTCAGACAAAGGTTCAATAATCAAATACAAGTTTGCCTTCACTTTCACATGCAAATGGTGAGTAAACAGCTCAGTAAAAATAAATGATTAGAAATGAAGTGATTTAAAATGATTTTCTGGTCAATATGTTTTTTCCTCTTTGGTTGTTAACCAATACAAAGCAATCAAAGGATCCTGACTGTAAAATTAAAGAGTTCGACAATAAATGGCTTCACCCAACAACTAACCCTGAGCGGAAAAAATGCTTTTGCATTAGCATTCATATTTTCTGAAAATGGAAAAGAACATGTGCACAGCTATAAGTATTCAAAGCCATGAAGCACAAACTGAGGTCAGGTGCATATTGTTTCTACTAGTCATGTATATAAGTTGTTTCTGCAGCTTATTTGTTATTTGCAGTCCAACTGTAGTCAGTTCTATTCACTAGACATCATTTGGAAAGGCATATGTGATATAAAGTATAAGAGTCCAAAGCTGATAGAACACATCAGGGCACAAACTCAAATTCATTATGTTTTGACGTCTTTTATCTGGGCACAAATCTTGGGGAGGGACTTGCGATAAAAGCAATGAAAGATTTGTGGAATCACCGGGACACCAGAAAAGAACATTCCAGAAAGAAATCCATCTCTGCAGTACTCCATAAATCCGGCCAACTGAACCAACTCCTTAGGCACATGACAGCGAGCCAAGACTTTGCAAAAAAGTATTTGTACAATGCCAAAAGACTTTGAATAATTGTATCTGGTCTAATGAGACACATTAGCATTAATGTCAGCATGGAATAAAATGTAAAATGCTCATTACCTGGTACTATCCCCATAGACTAAAGTGATGGTGGCAGCTTCGATCTGTGAAGATGCTTTTCAGCAGAAGGAACAATAGATAAATGCAGCAAAGTACAGAGAGTTCCTGGGTGAAACCTGTTCCAAACCCCTTTTCAAGCAGGTCAATGACCCTAATTATACCCCCAGGATTGTCTTCAGGACAACTCTGGGAATATCCTTGAGTGGCATAGCCAGAGAGAAGACCTGGGTTCTGTTACACATCACTGGAGAGACATGGAAGTGGCTGTCCATCCAACTGATAGAATTTGAGAGGTACTACAAAAGGAAAAACTGAGAAAACATGTGCACTATACACCCAGACTTCCTATTTTATGTACCTTTACCTGATCTCAGATCTTTACTAAAATTACAACAACTGCAAACAATAATAGCTTTGGGAATTTCATCATTAATTTGATGAATAATACCACAGATGCTATGTATTACAACATCCCAATAGCACACATGTTCTTCTGTGTTCTAAAGTGTCTGGATTGAAATGAACAAGTCAGATCTCATTTGATTTTTGCACACAAACATTTCCTCTAGCCTATTTAGAAAAGCCCCTTGGGCAGAGCTTCTGATAAGATATGTTTCAATGTATCCTATAATAATATGATCTAGTCTGGGATTAGAATGATGTATTCCTCCTGACAGAATTATTGTCAAGGTCCCTGAATTTGTGGGGATGCCATGCAGCCATTTTCATAAATATAATATCTTAAACTTCCTTATTTTCCTTAAACTTTTAAGAATGTTTAACTATTAGGATTATTAAGCAGAGGGAATAAGGTTGTTGGCGATGTTTGGGTGATGACCAGTTGAATGTTAATGGCCTCTGTTAATTGATATTTATTTAATACATGTTTTGGGAAATATCAGCACAACAAAGAAACTATGCCCATGAGAAGCATTAGGAACAAAGGATTTCTTTTTTCCAAGCTCAACTTTAATTAGCTATAGATTAAAGATCAAATTAACTTATAATAGATTGACTGCTTAACTTTCAACATGTATTTTTTTATTCATCAGCACTGACTATAGGGGGTGACTTTTCATTTATAGTAAAAGTTATATTGAGTCTTATTTTTTTTTTTACTGCCCCACCTCTGTTATATAAAAATTACAGTTCACATGCCCTGACACATGTGGCATGATGTACTTTATGTGTAAGTGGTCACAAATTTTATTTGAAAACAAAGATTTTTTTTTCTTCTAAAGAGGCTTCAACTGGATCAATAAACTCTTTTGACGCTGTAAAAATTAAAAATATAAAACAATGTACTAGCTATAATGTATTAAATTCAAAATTTAGCTAAAACAAATGAGAAACAATTGTTTTGTAACCAGGAAAACACAATTTCCCATTAGCATCAGCCCTTTCTATTTTCCATCCCAAATGTTTACCCCTTCCCCCTCCTGCTTGATTTACTGGTGTTTGAAAATTATTCATTGTAATACTCACAATTTAGCAAAAAAAATTAAGCCTAAATATATATATTTTTTTGTAAAAAAAAAAATGGTTTGGCTTCTTATTCTTGTATTCTGTTCTTGCCTCGTGTTGTTCCTGCCTCATGCCTCTGCTCATTGCTTGTTATCGGAACTGGATCAGACATTTTTGATCTATTTACCTGTGTTTTCAACAATAAAAAGCTACACTTGGCCAAGTCCTGACGCCATTCTTTAGTCTTCAATATATTAGCCATGCTGACAATCTCCAAGCTGTCCAGATTTACATTGCAGAACGTCATCTAGCCCTGTGAAGAACTTATCTTTCATTTATATATTAAATTATGCAAAAGATTTATTTTATTGTGAGTTCCTCCTTCTGTTTAGTATGGAAACAGGCATTCAGTCACAGCCAACGAAACAAACATAAACATCTGAACATTGTCACTGCCAGGGTTTTGCATTAAAGACCAACAAATCTGTCCCCAAGGATGATGTAAAATCATGAGACTGCTCTGAATGTAGGTATAAAATAAAAAACACATCTCCATTAATATTCTGCACTTGACTGTTTATCTGTAAGCAGCGTGAAAGAGAAAGGTCATCAGTGAGAAGATTGTTTCTATTCTGCATACAGATGTGCATATGTACAGTTTACATTTACTACGAACCGCAAAACCCCCCAGATCTATTCCAGACTTCTGCACAGTCATATGGCCGAGGTATATCTGATTAGACAGCTGGTGTTTGGCTTTCAGATCGGTTTATTTCCTTCCACTCCACCAATAACATGGTTGGCCGGACAGACCTTATGGTAAGATATGAACATTGTGGTCTATTTAAATGCTATGGGTTTTTTTTATGAAAATCTTGTTTTTTTAGTTTACGTTTCATTTTAAATGTTTGTTGTTGTAAATTGTTAGTGGAAGTGCTAAACAGTTCAGGAACATAATCTTTGATAAACTACTTCCATTTACTTCTGTTAAATTCCTCTCTACACAGATGGAAAATGCACAGATAGACTCCTGCAACAACACTCACCTGGTAAAATAGTTGGTAATGGTTAAGTTGAGTCTGGAGGTGGAGTTGGCAAGGTTGGCGAGTGAGGGACAGACTTTTGTAATCAAGAAAATTATAAAAAGGGAGTACACTCACTAGCCTTTTTATTAGGTACACCTTGCTAGGGTCTCCTTTGCATTCAGAACTGCCTTAATCCTTTATGGCATATATTGGAAACATTCCCCGGAAAGTTTGGTCCATATTGACATGATAGCATCATGCAATTGCTGCACATCTTTAATGCGAATCACACTGAACTCCCTGTCATGTTCAATAAATTAATCAATCCATCACTGGTAAGGAATGAACACAAATTTACAATGTTATAAAATATGAACAACAAATTAT
The DNA here is from genome assembly GCA_007224835.1 of Danionella cerebrum. Taxonomy (NCBI): domain Eukaryota; kingdom Metazoa; phylum Chordata; class Actinopteri; order Cypriniformes; family Danionidae; genus Danionella; species Danionella cerebrum. The sequence goes on along the minus strand of SRMA01026169.1, from coordinate 102,167 downwards.
AAAACTGATTCAAATATCAAGCAGGTCTCTATATTCACAAGTGCTCACTACCTTCTTTCAGTTGAGACCTTGAGTGCCGCAAACTGAGTAGAGGTCACAGTAAGTGAGCAATTTCTTCTCATTTGTGTTTACCTCTACAATTGTCTCTCCAGTGTCTGATTACAATCCTCAGCTAGTTCTTGAATCATCTGTAGCCTGTGATTAATCCTGGCAGAGACCTGAACGGCCCATTTAAATGGTACTTAATAACAATTTCACATTGCAGCCATGCAAACCTTCATGTGAAAGAAAATGGCAGGCAAAATGATTTATTTTGCAAATGTGTATTGAAGAAAATGTTAGGTTGTATACAGTTTTCAGAGAAATCTATTGTATAAGTGCTGCTAACGTGGTGTCGGTATGACTTCTGTTCCATAAGAAAAAGGTTAATTTGATTATTGGATTTCACTTGTTTTATCTTGCCACTCAGTTGGCAGATTTCCACAACACTGAAGCTGAAAGCACCTTCAGAATTTGATTAGTGGTTTCCGACGACAGCTTGGATGCACCAGACAAACTATGCATTTAAAGTCGATACTACCACCATTTGATTTCCATCTTCCTATTTAGACAGATACTGGCTTTTAAGTTAATTTGCAAATAGACCTGCATGCTTCACCTTTATTTCTGTAACAATTGAAGGTCCTTTTCACTCAAAATATGTTTTTCTTTATTCTATCCTACTTTAAAGGTCTAAAATATGTTTTGATAGTTGATGTTTCAAATTCATTTTTACCACGAAACTTGTACAACCCTCCCAAGGTGGTTTTTAGGTAAACTCTGCAAAAGTTGTAAACTGAAAACAGAAAATGTCATAGGGAACTCTTACATAAACTCTCAGTGTACTCTCTATTAAGATGCTTTTGCTTGCTCTACCCCCATTTCCCAAGCAAAGCTCGATGGTTACACAGTCAAAGAAAAAACTGCTTAGATTTAAACACATTCATCTGTAAGGCTCATGGCTTTGTTGGTGGGGTGGGCATTAAACATATTTTATGTTTACAAAATGACCAAGATATTTTGGGTGACAAATCTATGCCATTTTAAAAGCAGCGAATGTAAATTTCAGACTCTAAAACTCTCTACTTTAACAATTCAAGCTAAATTTTTGGTAGTCAAAGTCTGATTTAAAACTCAATATATAAAAACATTTTTAAAAATATTACTAGATATTTAAAAAAAAAATGTGGTGACAACTGTGAGTGTAATTACAGTTGTTTAGGTCGGTTTAGGATTATCACTCTATCTGAGAAGGAACTAGAAAGATTAGGTGCCTCGTCAACACAGAGATATTCATTGTTGTCCACAGGCAGAATGGGGGGTGGGGCGCATTTATTTTAAAATGAGGCTGTAAAATTTAAACTACAGAGCTTTAAATGCTATGCACGTGAAATTGCATTAAATTTCCATAAATGCTTTATCTTGTCCTGTGCAGGATTTTTACAATCTCTTCATTATAAACTCACAAGAGTTCCCATAGTTTACCCTTGAAATGATCTGAGTTATTCACACGGAGCTAAGCTTGTGTCGGATTCATTGATCCCTTCCTGGAGGCTTTTCTGAAGGACAGCTCTGTTATTTCTGCTCAAACCTTCAGTTTCAGGTCAAAATCCCAAATTGTTCTTGATGAGGACGTTATATAAGTAAATAACACGCTGAAGTGGATCTTTCATTCGAGGTGGAATTACAATATCAAAGTGTTTTGTGACGCGGCTCATAAATGAGGATCAAGAGGTCATCTGCTTGCCTTGAATTAAACCACTGATTAAAAAAAAATCCTTTATGCTAATGCCAAGAACTTCTTCATCACAGACTAATACAATATCCCTGTGACATTTATTGGCCCTGCTTCAAAGGTTTTTTTGTTATTTATTGAGAATATTGTGGAATTGAATTTTAATCTCATTGTAAGAGATCAGGAATGTCACAATAATGGAATTATGATGAATGACAGTGTAATAATTTATTCTTTGGTCATTACATGGACATTTTCACTGGACGCTTTGTGTGAAAGTGAATTGACAAATTATACGTCAGTGTTGCATTTAATCTTTATGAAAGAAAAAAGGTTTATTGACATAAGCAACAAAATTATACTATGTTTAAATGCATTTCTTGCCAAATCGGAAATGTTTTCTCTAATGTTGGACTGTTTTTATTTCTCTGTCAATATCATAGTTTTAAGGAAATATGATGACATTATTAGACAAAATTTGCATTTAAAGAAGGAAATGTTTGAGTGCTGGTATCTGGTGCTGCTACTGTAATTATTACACATATGTTTAATAATGGGGAGGCACAGTGGTGCAGTGGGTAGCACTGTGGCCCTCTAGTTAGAAGGTTGCTGGTTCAAGGCTCACTAGTGACCTTCCTTGCATGTGCTTGTGTGGTTTTTCTTTGGGTACTTCTGTTTCCCCCATGCTGGAGATAGGCACCCTGTGACCCCGAAAGGGATTAAGCTGGTTGGAAAATGAATGTGTTTAATAATTGTGTGCCTAATTGGGAATTTAGTATGCATTTATATTTCCATCTGTCAATAATATATTTTATCAACTTTTAAGTAAGGAAAATCTGAGATATGGGCGTTTAAAGTAGTAGAGATGGAGCAGGTGGACTTAAGGTGGGTTTCTATGGTGCTCTGATGGTTCAAAGCTCTGATTCATCGAGTCATTTGAAGTCTGTGCAAGTAAGTTTCCCTACAGATGGACAGCCTCAGAGACACTCAGAAAGCATCATGAGACGATACGTGACACAAATAATGGACTTTTTATTGCTACACCATAATTTTTCAACCAAGCTCTTAGTACAGATTCTTCTAATTATCTTCATGGGCATCTTTAGTTCTTTGTTGATAAACAAACTCAAGTAATATGTTTTCCAGTAAAAGCCATTTTATAACATGAAAACATTTTGAGTTTGTTATTGAAATATTAATTCTAAAGCCACATACGAAGACTCTGAAAGCAAGGTTTAAGTAGATTTAACAGAAAGCATTATTTAGCTTAAACATTATAGATGCTATTAGCTAACATATGCTGTATTGAAAACAAAAGAAGACAACAAAATGGGAGATCATGAGGGAGACAGCTGCCATCTGTATGTCTCTCTTAGGATCTGTAGGGAGACATACCTTTGTGATGTTGCTTCCTGTTCTAACTCAAAAACTTGGATTTTAAATCATTTTCATTTACAATTTCTTAATGTTTTATGGTTTGTATTGTTCCCTCAGTCTATTTAAAGATCAAGTTCACAACCACTTAAAGTTAAACATTTCTAATAGTACAATATGCAAATGAAAAGATATTGATTGAGAGCTGAACACCAGCTGATATTAAATCAGTCGTTCATCTTCAAACATGCTTATTTTATAACCCAACATTTCCCCGAACGAAGATGACATTGGACTGAGAATACCAGAGTTCCCTGGATGACAAGCACATGGAGAATGTGCAAAGTTGAATCAGAAAGGCATCCAGACAGAATCTAACAGGCAATCTTAAGTTTGAACGGCAGGTCTATCACTGCAAATAAGTTCTTCCTGGCAGTAGGGAGTTGCAAAAGAAAGTTTTATTTTCCCCCACCACATGGGGAAAAGATCAGCCAGTCACACTTGTGAATTGCATGGAACATTCTTAGCTTACAGTTTTATACAGATGCAAAGACATTGTGTTTATTTTCTCCGGTTTATGTAAGCATGATTTGTACATACTTTTTAAACAATTGTTTCAAAACAACACAAGAATATGTCGTTTTCATTTAGGAAATCAATAATCACACACAAAACTTACCAAGTCTATTCTCCCCATCTATTTAAAAGTGCTTAGTTATTGGTCATTGCCTGCTGGTCAGCTTTTATACCTCCTTTGCCTGCCCTTGTTTTGTTTAATGGGGTTTTATTACCAATTGTCCGATTGCAATTAGCTCTGGCTATTTTATTACTGATCTGTGATTTTCTTACCTGTGGTCTATAACATTTATTCCAGTGTCTAGTTGTTTACTGCGCTGTCAACATCTCGTCTGGTACTAACTGTTGGATTTACATTACTCAATTATGTTCCTCCTGTAGAAATTCCCAGGCCATCTACCAAATTAGATTCAATCTCTAGGTGTGCCTGGCTCAACAAATAAGGACCTGCAAGGAGGGTACAAACATCACAATATTGCAAGTGCTATACAATCAAGGTCCAGAGATTGCATTTGTCATGCTGAGAACTGAAGGTTCGAGTGTTATGTTACCATATATCAGTGGTCAAACAAAATGGCTTTGCCCTTAACTCATGCCCCATGCTGAATGTTTAGACTATAAGATTGCCAGTAAACCAACCATAATACACAACAACCAAGGAGTTCTTTGTACTTTGCCTGTAATTTGAGTGAGGCATAATTAGCGAAACATAGTCCTGTCATATTGGTGACCTGACATTTTTGCTGAGTGATGGTTCATTTCTTTTCCTCCAAATAAATCTGTGTTGCGAATGTTATGGGACCTGTCACTTTGGCCAAGACATTTATCTTTGTTACAGGCTCTCAGATGAACCTTCCTTTTTTACAGTCCCCAAATGAACAGGGGTATCATTCCTCACAGCTTCTGGCATCAGGGAACTTTACAACTCTGAAAAGATGTTGGCTATCAAATAAACATCAGATCTAGACGGAATCCATTTTCGTAAAATCTACCAAAGTATCTGTTTATGTTTAGAGAGGTTATACACTCTTTCCAGACTTGCCCCATGTTTGATCAACATACTCTATGCCAGTGCCAGACAAATGCCAGATGCCCAATTTGGTCCAAAATGTTTTGTTGACTGGTTATACACAGTTTTTCTTTACTGTTCTCAAAAAATAGACTTTATTTATTCATAACACATTTAAAGCCATGATCAGCTGCATAATGGCTGACATTAAATTTTTTTGCTGACATTTTTCGAGTGTGTCTACATTGTAGATTCTCACAGGAGACATACAATGGTTATGAACACATAGGGGTTTATAAAGTAAACAAAAAAAATTTAAATACTAGTTGAATTATATTTTTCTAAATTTCCATCAGTTACTTTGATAACAGCTTGGCTTCATGAGGCAGTCACCTGAATGCTTTTACCACAAATTTGTAGTTCCTAGAACTGTGTTCCCCCTTTGCCTTCACTCTGTAATGCATCTCATCTCAAACCATCTATAATTAGGTTTAGGTCAAGAAACTGTGGAGACCAGCAATCCCACTTCAGTCGCTTTCTTTGTCCTAGTCAGCAGATGCAGACTAGATGTGTTTGTGTTCATTTCCATGTTGGAAGAAAAATGAAGGTCCTACAGAAACTTGGATTGGATGACATGTCACTGCTGGATGCTGTGGAAACCATGCTGGTTTAAACTTGCACTAACAGTGTCTATACTTCACCGTGGGAAACAATCATGTAGAGACCAACTGGTCACCTTTTCTATGTCATACAAAGACATGATAGTTGTAACCAAAGATCTCAAATTTGGAACATTTTTGAGATGTAGAAGAGATAACCAACCCGCTTATTCCCTTTTGGGGTCATGGGGGTATGCCGGTGCCAGCACATGTTTGGGCGAGAGGCGGTCGCCAGTACATTGCAGGGGATATTGAATCTAAAATACAAAATTTTTGGTAATGGTTATTTAAAAGACAAAAATACTTAAATTGTTGGTCATTCTGCCAACCATCTTAGCCCTCTGTTTGAAATGTGAGTCCAGACATCCTTAGGAACAGAGGGCTACACACCCTTTTATCTTAGCCCTTCACCTTCTTTCAAACAAGATTTGGGGCACATCCTCTTCTCATGCACAAACCTACGGGGTAGAGCTTAGAGGTAGAAAGGGAACACAGCCTAAATTGTTCCTTATTGGAGCAACCTTGAGTGAGCGAGTTCTACCATAACCCTTGATGATTTTTAAAACTGCACTTGGGGACACATTCAATATTTTTCCAGACTGTTTTAACTTCATTTTTAATGTAAAGATGATTCTTTTAAATAAATGTAGCTAATTAGTTGCCATAATATGCATTTTACAGTCAAATAGGGCTGTCAGCTGTGTACCAACCTGATTTATGTGTCAAACACTAATTGGGCTTTAGTGCTGTAAAAATATAATTTTTTGTGATTTAAAGTAACTTTTCTGGTCAAAATTCTTTTAAAGATGACTAAAAATTCTTTTTAGTCTTTCAGCCACCCATTTTATCCCTCTGTTAAAAGTGTCAGTCAAGAGGCGATGGGCAGGTGAGATAATTAGCTAATTATCAAATCAGAGTGAGAGAGTTTTTGACAGTCCTTGTAGGAATTGATCAGCTTAGGTTTGCGTCTGCTGCTCAGTGGTGAAACTTAAGCTAAAAGGTGTTTTGCAGACCCAACTAACTTTCTAAGGCCAGTGTCAATCGCATCAAAAGTTAAAGTAAAACACTTGCAAAGGTCATTTCAGACACCAAAGTTCTGATGTGAAGATTATGTCCATACTTTGGAAGCATTTCAGCGAATAAGCAATGTCCTCATTTACTCCCACCAGGTTCCATTCTGTTATCCAGCTATGTTATTAACCATCTGACCTTTTATTGTTCAAACACAGGAGAAAGAACGGAAGATCTGCCTGATTATATTGTGAAGTTCCATCTTCATTGCTCCCTCAGTTTCATTATTTGTATTATTTATGCTCGTCATTTATATGATAATTCACTGAATGGAAGTGCAGCGGTGACTAAAATTGAAAGGTTGAACCCTGTCTCACAGCGCACTTGACATTGTATAGTAGCAAAATAGCTGCTGCAACATTGAATTAGAAATTTGATTATAATCAAAGCATCATATTTGAAAATAATCCTTTTATTAAAATTGATAGCAAAAAATGTAATAGAATTTCTACAATAAACAAAACGTCATCATATGACTTTGCCTCCAATGCTTTGGGTTTTGGGTGATCTGACAAGCTCTATATTGTTCAGACCATGGAATATATTGGACCTTGTTTATTATGATCAAAGTCTTTCATGCTTGTAATAATTCACTCTGTGTTTCTGCAACAATAATCCCCCATGGTTCCCTCACCAGGGCTCTGCTCTCACAAAGACAGGGCAGTATCACTCCTACTAACCTTGTAGTGAACAAATAAATATAAATAAAGGGCAGAGAAGACTGTTTTCTTATTAGTGAGGACTTTTGACGTTTTTACATCAATGGAATTGTTTTATATGCAAATGGTTCATTATGGATAATCATTATTTCAGAATTTCTTTTTATTTTGTCATTTGATCTCATCAACGATTACAAGGATTTTGTCTCAGATTGTGAAAGTTTTTCACTTTTTCCTTATCTTGTACATTTTATTGTCAGTTCTTATCAACCATACACATTGAGATTGCTATATTATTTAGGGTGTTGTTTCTTTATTGCCAGAATTCTCTTTTTCTCTCCATCTGCAGTTAATTGTTTCACCTGTTCCTGGTTTTCTGTGAGTAAATCTTTGTCTCTTGTAATCAAGCAAATACATTGGTTCATTTTCTGGAGGACCTTTCTATTTGTTTGATTTTTTTGCCGTTTCTCTTTATGATTTTGACGTTGACATTTGATGTTGATCTTATGACTATTTTTAGTGATCGTCTGCTTGCTTCCCACATCCCGTGCAGAAGGACTGTTTAACTGTTCTCCTACGTATGGGTTCTTCTTTGTCAAACCATAACAAACAGGTGTCTACTCCACCTATATAAAGCTATGCGTAGGTGTATTAGGTCATGTTACCCTTATTCTATTGAAGAAAATAATATGAGCATCCACTAGAGGTGTTGTACAGTTCTGATGAACGAAGAATCAAATATCTGGATGAAAGAAATTTTTTCTTGTATGTTTTGCATGTTTCTTGTGGACAATTTGGTGTGGTTTTTACATGAGGTGAAAGGAAGGGTCCCAATTCTTGAAAGCACTAAACTTGCGTATTTTCATTTGATAATGTTTACATGCTTAACATTCAAAGGCTTTCAGCCCTTCCACTTAGCCCTAGGTTTCAAGCACCAATGGCTAGGCTTATGGGGTAAGGGAGAGAAATGTAAGTCTAAAAATGGTGTGAAAATATCTGAAACATGCGCCAAAAAGTAATTTTTTCAGGGATGACATGCCTTGTGTTTCTACAAATTTTAGTGTGGACCTCTTCAAAAACAGTTCGTAGCATTTATAGTATTTATATATTACTGATTGGTGTCCTATTTCAGTTTAAAATGACCAGAGAGCACATTAAAATCCATTTAATTTGTTTAATTCACCAATGTTCTATTGACAGTATTTATGCTTAACTCAGCTATAACAGAACAGTCACACCACAAAAGCCAATGACCAAAACAAGCCTTTTGACAGTTTTCCTAGATGGAGGAATGGCTTTGAGCAAACTTGATGTCAGCAAGAAAATAGGTATTCCACTGCAACCATGACTTGAAACCATGACTCAAGCACACAGGAATGGAACAGAACCTTCCTTTTGTCGTTACAGGCTTTAAAGTGACTCTTGATTTGCAATGATGTGCACAGAGGTGAATCTAACAGCAGGAACTGGAACCAGCAAGTGGACACAGAAGATTGCTAGAGGTAAGTCGTCCACATTGAGTATTGTATCACCTCCTGTATGAAGGTTTCTGCAAATCGGTGAGCTTGAAGACTAACTACAACTCCCATGATGCTTCAGTATAATGTGTGATTAAATAAAGAGAATAGGTAGCACTTCCATCCTGATTAGTGTTTGCGTCATACAGTAGAACTTTCAAATTCATATAATTCAAAAAGCAAATTCAGTTTCCTTTACAAGTCAGCACCAAGAAGTGAAATCCTCTCAAACACGACTGGTAGTTTTCTGGTCATATTTCCCTTTTAAAGCACACTGAAATCTGAGCCCTTGCTGAATGGGAGACCAGGGGCGGTTCTGCCTGGGATTAAATGTTTCTGCACAGATGGTGAATATGCCATCATTTGCATTTCAAAATTGCATCCACTCTTTCTGTTGTTGTTTATGGTATTCCATGGGAATTTTCAAAAGGTTGTTTTCTAAATGAGTTCCATAAGCCGCTTTCTTAAAGTAAAGAAATGAGAACTGCTAGGCTTTTGCACTCAATCAATGAAACTGAGTGACAGAAAAATGTCTTATTCACCCATTGATTATTACTTAAGTTCTGGCTATGTGATATAAAGCAGACGCCAGAAGTGAGTCACTCAAATTTTGTGAATATTTGAGAAATATATTATAGACTCATTTCCTTTTCTTGACCAAAACTATAAAAATGTGTTTTCAACTTAGGAAGCGAAGTGTAAATGGGACAATCAAAAGGCATTTTGAGAGGATAAGTGCCATACACTTCCTGCAGTTGTTCTCTGTGTATTTCTACTCAAAGCCCAAGTTAGCAAACGGTTTGATTTTGATTACACAACAAAGCAATTTATTTATTGTATTGTATTGTTTTTGAATTTTTCTTTGCATTGAGATCTGAAAGTTTACTTAAAGACTACATCCATGTGATTCTTGAGGGGACACTGTATTCAAATATGTCTAATAGAGGTACACTTGTCATTGGCATTGTAAAACAACATTATTTTAACCTCATCTAAAACAGCTGTTTAAAACAACTGTCCTTTTGAGTCATTTGGAGCTACTGCTGACCGAACCCTCTCTCATATGTAGATTATCCACTGTTTCTTCAGAAGTTGTTGTTAAGAATGCATTTAAAAGTAGGAATTTTTTTTTTTAAACTACAGGGTAGCCCCATGGGGAAAGAATTGCAGGCTTAATGCCTATATTATCATTACCATGGCTGCTAATGAAACTTTTCACACCAGACTGCCCAGTGCACCCCATCAAACCAGCAAACTTAATTGTTAGTTTTACTTTTTATCGCAAGTTGTCAAAATGCTGTACTTTTGTTCATGTGAGTTCAAGACTCGTTATGCAAGCATATCCCATGGCGAACAGCATGTTAATGAAGAGTTATTTCCAATCAGTTGAGCTTTGTTCATTAGTCTAAGCACTTTTTTAACTAGGTGCTTGTTTTTCTAGTGGAGGCGGTTAAACACTGTTAAATGTTATATTTTACTTTGCATTATGTGGATTGTCTAAAAAATGGTATAATAAAATGTTCAACAAGTAAAACAAATACAGTTTTCTTATCACTTTCAGGACTATCATAGTTTTTTATGTAAAGGTTAAAGGTGTGTATCAAACATTATTAAGTTTTTAATAATTCTCAAAAGTCAAAAATAAGCTGACTATATCGCCTATAATGTTTCTCTACATAAAATTCATGTTCTTCTATGGAATTTACGATGTATTTGGAATTTTGGATCGTTATCTCTATCGAATCCGAAAATAGAGGTTGATTTGGAGATGCTGCTGCTATCCATGGTTTGTTTGCCAGATTAATGTCTTGATTGTGTATTGTAGCCGTTCATCTTCTTCTGTAAGTGTAATTTTCATCTGTGGTCCCCCCAACACCTCTTTTATTAATGTTCAGAGTGTTCAGATGGACAGGCTTATTGCAATGGTTTATAACCTGTATTTGCCAAGTGGCTACTTCCCAAGTGCCAAGTGGCGACTCAAGCTGCAATTCATCAATTAGCCACTTGAGGCTTGTGTCAGAAGTTAAAAACATGTTCAACTCTACATGAGAAGCTGTGTTTATAGTTCCAATTTTGGCCATCATGGCAGCTGTGAGGGGTGATTTTTTTTTGTTTATCACTTAAAGTTAAATGAAACTCAGCCACTCGGTCATCTTTGCTAACCAACTTCCCACCTTTATGCAGCACCATGCTGCAATGATTAATCATCTCTAGTCAAACTGCTTGATGTCCTTCAGACTCTACGTTTTATAACTAATATCAGAGTTTTTGAAAGAAACTTGATGGGTTTAAAACACTTACGTGAGCGGACATCATTAGTCATGCAGCCTGAAGAATATCAACTCTTGATATAAAAATCCATCTAGATTGCACGGACAGTAATTGAGAAATTTGCTTTATTTTTCCCATGCTGAGTATTTTGTTTTGTTGTGTATAAAAAAAAATTCAGCTCATTAGTGCACAAAGCCAAAAAACAAATTGACAGAGCTTTTAATGTACGTTTCTGTGATTAGAAAATAGAAGATACTTTGGTTACGTGCTCATTGACTCCACTAAATGTGTCATCTACATGGTTGCCTTTAGTCTGGGAAGCACTAAATGTGTCAGTCAAGGTTGAAATGCTTGCAGTCACTTTCTAAAGATCATTCAGTTCAGTTTTACTCTTTAAACTGTGGTCTATATCCTTAGCCCACAGTTTTCTCATTTTATGATGCTTTCCTTTCACAGTGCAGTCAAACAAGACTTCTTTTGTATGCAAACTAAATGATTATCTGTTTTCCTAGCTCTACTCGGAACCAACTATTGTTATGATCAAAACATTAGAGTAAGAGGGATAAATGCATCCATAAGATTTCTGATTTGTTTTTTGTTGATTCAAGTCAACCAGGACCTTCGACATGCATGAGAATGTGGTTTAAGGAATCACAGAGTACACAAGTTGAGGTTTGATTGGAGAAAGCAGGGTACACCCTAGGCAGGTCGTTGGTCCATGCTATGTAAATGCATTGCAGGACAACACTCATACTTTCATTGCTAAGGGGAATTTAATAAAGCAAATGAACTTGAAGCATGTTTAGACTTTGAGGGTAAACCCAAACAAGCACACGGAGAACATGCAAACTCAGGAAGGCCACCAGCTGGCCTCAAACAGGCAAACTACTTATTCGGAGTTGCACGAGTGCTGCCGATAACTACACTGAATACCAAATGTGTTGTGATTTGAGATGAGTGGTGTTATTACATCTTTGAATGAGTTAATTGAAAACCTTTGAATTGATTCTGAGAATGCAAGGAGTTAGATCAGTGCCCTCAACTTTAATCCTATGGTACTCACGCAATAAGTGTGGTTTTCTGCCTAGAAATGATGGAGAGTGGGATTGACAGATGGATAAGTGCTTTAGTCAATGCGCCAAACTTTTGTGGTGAAGCTGAGCCAAAATGCACATTTACAGAAAATAATTCCTCGTACAAGTGGCTTATTTGAGTTTGATGGAGGGATGGATGGAGGTATGGGCACTTGTACAATCAGACTCGAGGAACAGGTCGTTTTTTTGTCAGTATTGCTTAAGGCTGATTACTTCCTCTTGAAATAGGAGCTGTTGTGAGCATTGATTGCTAGCTTACAGACTCAGTTTGATCATATAAAATATACCTAACAAATTCAACTGAAAAGGTGGTTTAGAAATTAGATTGAGTGGTATGATATATATAATAGGAAGAAATCTGTGATGTGTGGTGTTAAGGAATGTCCAGAATTGTATGAGTTAAAGGTAAAATGTTTGTTGAGACAACATCATCACAGCGAGAAGACTTTATAAATATATATTTGAGGGGGAAAAGAATCGTGGCCTTTTGCTCATTTTGTTGGTGAGCATTTGTTTCTAGTCTGTTTTGTAATGCTATAGAATTTTCTAACAGTGAGGCCCATAATAATTTTACAAACCCAGAAAAGTCAAGAACTTTGAACTTATATGAATAAAGCACAAAATATTGGTGAATAATTAGTGATGTAATTCTTTTTGCCAATCTTTTTATTGAGAATTAGAGGCTAGCGATTGGCAACTTAAACCTCCAGCTCCCTCCACAGATTCTCTATGAGAGTATAGTCTGGAGACTGGGTTGGACCTCAATGCATCACTTTTGGAGCCAAAACCTTGTTGCATTTGCAGCGTTTAAGCACATTTTCATGCTGAAATGACCGTATCCAGTATGGAAACCCTGCTCAGTGCCTTGACTAAGAAAAGGAGTTTGAAGGGAAGATTTAATGAAGTATTGCCATGTCTACATGGCAAAAAGACTCTCCAAATCCACCATTTGATGGGGATTTGAGTGCCAGCAGTGGTCTCAGTTCAAGTGGTCTCACTTCACACTTTCACACAGTTCTTCACTGAGTTATTCAGATGTTCACTGGCAATTTTAAGACAAGTTATGTGTGTGATTGACAGGGACTTTTATGTTATGACAGGATTGTAGTCCTCCTTAGCTTAGCATATGACTATTGTCCCAGCTGCTGGGCTTGTTCCTATCCATTTTTCGCTGACTAACCTGCTATTATATAAATGGACCTATCATTTCTTTGTCTTCAGACAAACTTTCATATTCACTAGGGAGTGAATTACTTATAGCAGGGAGTCAATTACTTATTTACTTGCGAGTACAAGTTTCTCAGAAACTTCTTGGTATCTTCATACTTTTTGTGGTAAACTGAATCAGTTTATCTACTGCGATTATATGAGTGACTTTTTGATTATTATGTTTAAGAATTTCCTGAGAGCCTTTCTTTTTTTACAAGTGCCCCAAAACTCTATTGATGCACTGGGTGCCTCTTGTTCCTTTGAGATCAGATTAATGAAAATAATCATGGCTCGGATGACATTGACAGAAAACATTTTCTTATTAAACTTAGCTATGTTGGTTTGTAAATTGTTATTCGTCTTTTGTGTCAGACAAAACATCCTAAATGCATCTTCCCCTCGACCATTCAAACTAAACCCACCAAACTTTGCCAAGATATCGAAACTGGTCTGACTCAGGTTGCTCCTGCTATCTTTTCAGACTGGTACCACCAGATGAGTTCTGGGAAATCACTGCGAATGCTGGAAAACTTTCCATTAACTTAACTCCAATGTCAAACTTGTAAAAGTGTAACTCAAATAAAAACCTTGTAGAAACAGATCACACTTGTGGAAGTTATCAGTCTGTGAAAATACCAAACTGTGCAAAATTATTTGACCCCCAGGCCGAATTGAATGGGGTTCAATACTCACCATTGACTTATAATTGGTGAAAGTGAATGGGAAAAGGCACTAAAAATATCTTCAGGATGACGCATCATAGAGAAAGGGAGTTTGTTAATCATAGTAACAATTTTTTTTCAGACATCACTTACAGCTCCCTAGCAACCCACCAGTTTATCTTAGTAACCATATTTTCTGTACTCTATCTCAGCTTTGGTAAATGATAGACAAGGGGTTGGTTTATGTAACTTATAGTGACTTAGGGAACATTATGTTGTGTCACTGAACCCTCATAGCAACCAGACTGTTTACTATAGCATTCAACATTGTATATCACTATCACAAAATCATAGAGGGAAATCTTAGAGGTTGATTTATTTTACTGATATTGGGAACTTTGTGTGATTTCACAGATTCCCCTATTTGCTTATAAAAATACTTTTAAGCAGCACCTTAACAAGTTTGGATTCGAACTTTAGCTTGTATTTCAGTCTCATTAACATAGAGATAAGAAAACGGCCTCTACTTTTACCAGTTCTGTGGTACACTGGCTCTATTTTTATAGAGCATCCTAAGACTGATTGCTTGCTTCCAGAAGCCAGTTCTATCAGAGCCACACCACTGAATCCTACAGCAGATTGAATTTGTTCAGTAACTCTAGAGACTACCTTTTCTGTTGAGCATTCCTTCACTCAGATTTCACATCGGGATAAATTGTGATCCCAGGGATTTGAAAGACTTAATGGATGTGACAATCAAGCTATTGACGGGCTGGATGAGGGCTCCATTTTGAAGTCTGCAATCACCTCTGTGGTTTTTAGAGCGTTCATGATGATGTTGTGTCTTCTCCAGCTGTTCACCTTCTGTTTGTGAGCAGTCTGTTTTCCAGGTCGATGTGTAGTACAGTTGGTCTTCTGTCATCCGAATGTGTAGTCATGTACGTTGAAAGAACAAAGAATAAGAAACCTGACCGTACATGGCAAAGGCTTCTTTCAAAAAGCATTCAAACATAGTGGGGAATTGATTAGAAGGTTATTTTCTGTCATTTTAACAATAGCATCTTGAAAATCGGTAAGGAATAATGCACATAACCCCAAAGATTTTGTTGAACTTGGGAATGTGTAGATATATTTTTGCATGTGTACACCTTTTTCCTTTTGTGTTTGTCCTGCTGTTTCTCCCTTGTTATATGCCACTCATTGTAACCTGCATCACCCATGGGCCCTTGTACACCTGAGCACAGACACACACATGATTTCGGTGCCACTGACGTTGTAGGGTATAGAGCAGGGGTGCTCATTACGTCGATCGCGATCGACTGGTGGTGCTACTGGTCGATTGCGGCGTGAATTTGAAACAATATCAGCCGATCTTCCATCCCGTCACAGTTCAGTAAAGTTAGCTGCAGATTCACAAGGTTCTCTGCTCAATAGCTCGAGACCAGAATGTTCTTAGTAAACAAATAATACTTATTTTTAATCTGTGTTATGTAGCGGACAAACTACAAAACGTTTTTTATCAAAACATGTTTCCCTCGGCATTCGCAGAAACACATTACCGTCTATGAGCAACCCGCTGACATGGAATCGCTTAGGGACCGTCTGCAAATTACCAGATCCAGAATATGTTTTACCCAGAATATGCTTCATAACTTCATTCTAAATTGCTCTATTACAACCAAAATCAAGCAACAAGCCACTCCTCACCTGCATATTGTGCTGCACGAATCAGTTTCAATAAATATTGAAAAATTTATAAGAGCATCATTTTTATTCTTGATTATTTGGATCAAAGCTCAATTTCTCCCATAAAAATCACTCTATTACCACCAAATTCAGGTCACACACAACTGTTCTAATGATTAAATTCAGTGCAAGTCATCAAATTAAACTCAGGTTATTACAAAAAATGTAAATAGTTAATTATTATGTGTGATTTGTCAATTCTCAATAAAGTTGAAAATAATTGTTTGTTGATTGATGTTTTACATTTTTGTAGCGGGTAGATCCCTTTGACTTGGTCATTTTAAAAGTAGCTTGCAAGCTGAAAAAGTGTGAGCACCCCTGGTGTAGAGAGACCACACCTTATTCATTCAGCATGAGGTTATGGTTTGAGTGCTTACCTGTATACTCTAGTTTTAATGTGTATTCACCTCGTCTTTTCCTGTCTGGTCCAGTCCTGTCCATCTACTGTCCAATCTCATCCACATTCCCTGCATTTTCAAATCTGAGGATTCCTCTAAGCTACAATCTGTGAGTTTTTGGTGTATATTTCATCAGATCAAGAAACTTTCATCTTACATGCTGCTAATAAAACTATAGGAGGCCGCTTCAAATTTTGACTTTTTGTCTAATGTGGATTATCCATGTTTAATGGACATTTTCTGTTAATAATTTAAGAACTTTTAACAAAGTCACAGTGCAATTTTCACAGCTTAGAAAAAAGAGTGTGTGTTTCTCATTGGTCTGAAAGTTACATGGAGTTACATGTGGAGCAAAATTACCAGAGCAGAAGATGACCAAGGCAGTAGAGTGGAGTGGAACAGAGGTTTCTGAGTGACACAACAATTCTTACAGGAAGCAGGATCGCAATCAGGCCCATAAAGTAACGCTGGTGAGTCAGTTGGTGAACTGTAGAAGTGACAGCCTAGAAGGTACAGGAATGACTCTTTTAAGTGGTAGAGATTGGATAACAGCTGCTTGGATTGGAGTGTTGTTGGGAGTGGTGATTGCTTGTTGATTTGGAACAAACTGAATCCCTGACAGCGATAGATGTTTTCTAATTTCACATGTACACATGGAAATATCTGAAAAAAAAGATGAAAATGCTAACATAATGTTCAGAACCTTATATTGAAATTTATTTTAAATGTAGAAAATCTATAGAGAAATTTCATACAGAAATACTGAAAGGATTGGAGACTAGAAGCTTCAAGGGGCAGGAAAATGTGTTAATTAGTTATCACAATGCCTCAAGTGAGATTAATTAGTGAGATTAAAAACTAAGATAAAAAAGATGCACATTTGTACTTAATTGTACTTATTTTTTTGTGGTTTCATTTCAGTTTCAAACTGTTAAAAAGAGTTTGCCAACTGAGGCTATGCAATATTTCCCAATATAATATCTTTGGTGAATTATCTTATTATATATATAGTCATTATAAAATATTTAGTTGTCAACTAGCTCTGCCACAATTAATAATTAAAAATAAACACCTGTGGGTACATAAAACATAGACATAGTGTAACCAAACATAAAATATTTAATACAACTCCACATAAAGCAAATTACACAATAGAGTAACACAGAGTTCAGCATCAACAATATCAACATTTACAGTATCATGCACAAGAGAAAATAACAACTTTTTCTATTTCCTACGTACTCATGCATTTAGAAACAAACATCTAGTTTAGCTAAACATTAACATTTTACCATCTCACAGTCACACCATTCAGTCATAAGTTTCCACCACATAATCTCTTAATCCCTCCCTCAGGAATTATTTTCATGAGAATCATGAGAAAATTAAATGTCAAAACACATTTTGCACTTGACTGCAAAAAACACCAGGCACTTTTCATAAATGTAAAAGGTTCATTTGCTCTTCATAATGGTGCGGTTGTAATGCTGTTTAGCATTCTTTCTCCTTAAAACCACAATACATTTTAATGACTGTGAACTAGAACACATGCTACAAGCACAAAACACTTTGTTGTTTTTTTTTTTCATCTGTATTATTAAATGTAACTTTTTCTATTCAATTTCTGGAGACGATGTATAAATAAAGACAGACCACCCCCAACTAATACCTGACATATCTGCTGACTAATAAGTAATTTCTGTCAAATTTATTTGGGTATTTATGCATTTTATATATCAAAACTGTAAATTACTTAAGTGTTAATTAATTACAGGATAAGACGTTTCTTGGAATCAACATTGATGTTGATAATGGTGGATTCCGCTGTGTCAATAAGTGAAAGCAATGTTTGTTACTGTGGTAAAGCAGACTGAATGTGTTTTGGTAGCACTGTGTGTTTGATAACATAATTTCTGATACATGATGAATATAAGTCCCTTGTTGCTGATTGTCTTCAAGTTTGTATTTTCAAAATATACCTTTAAAAGTGACATTAGATACTTTTCTTGTGTTGTGCTGATTAGGTTTTCATGAAAGTTTATTAAGTATAGGCTTGTTCAGGGCATTGTTTAAAATACAGTGATATCTTAATTTATCCACAAACTTAATGCTATTTTCTCACTGTATTCAAACCTTTTTATTTGTATTTAATATGTTTGTGGTTTTAGAAAGAATATTGGCACACAGCATTAGAACAACATAGTAAAAATTGACTGTTTGGTCACAAAGTGGGAGAAGTAAATATATAGCTTGAAGACAATTTATAGAAATTATTATATTTTGTATTATTTATTCCTTTTTCATGTTGATGCATTTTACAATCAATGAATAGTGCATGAAGTACTACACATAAGGAAGTGTATAGCTTTATAGTCCCTTCTTTCGTGAGAGTTTGTCAGTAAAGACTTCAGATTCCTTTTCAATAGACATTCTTGCAGGACTTACATTTACTGGAGTTGAAAATGGGTGTCATAAAGGCTTAAATACACCCTGTAGTGATACAGCGAAACACGTGTTATATATTCCCTCTAAAATACACATTTTGATCATACAAATGTCACCCACATTTATAACACATAACATCAACAGAAATGATGGTGTTTACCTGGCGTTACAAATAAAGGAAAGCTTTACAGTTTGTCAGTCTCCAGTTGGACTTCAATACTTTGTGACAAAAGAAGCACCTTCCCTGAGAAAGTATGACGTAAACACATTCAAATTGCAGTTTAAAACCTAAATAGTTCAGATGAAAGGTATACGTTGATATCAATGCAGTATTTTTTGGGTTTGTAGTGTAAAAATCTTTAGGCCTCCTTGAGTGAAAACACTGTCTCAATACTGTTTTTGCTTCAGCATTTCAGAAAAAAAATTTAATTATAGGTTTTAATTATCGGTTCGGTACAGTGTCTTGGAGAGTTCGGTTCGGTTCGGTACAAAACAATAAGAACTTACATAATCTTTATTTTGAAATGCTGCCAATACACAATAGAATTCTTGCATAAAATAAATAAAAGTGACACATTTGGGTGATATTTTAAATAAATTGCACTCTTTTTAAAGAAAAACACATTTTTTTAAATAAAAAAATGAAATACTGCAACTAGTTAGGATAGATAGGATAGATTAACCTATCCACATTTTCTGAAGAGAGCATAGATCTGGTTGCAGTGACAAAATGACAATATCTCCAGCAGTAGAAAATGTTAGATGTGTTGCCTGCCCGATCTCCGTGTAACAATGTCGGCATACAACTTTAAATGTATCCACTCGTCTATCCCCGTTATGTATTTTAACAGAGAAGCCAAAGTGTTCCCAAACAGGAGACCATAGTGAGGTGGGAGGGTCTTCAAGCTCTGGCTTCTCTTTCGCTTTTGCCATGATGCCATTTTCCTACTCGCGCTCGTCACTCAATAGCGTCCGTGCGGAAACTCGCCTAGGAACATTGTTCCGCTGCGCTTAATATCGCGCTAATAATAGATTTATATTATTTAATAAAAATACCGAATACCGAAACGGTACGCAAGTATACCGAACCGAACAGGCCGTACCGAAACGGTTCAATACATACCGTGAACCGTTACACCCCTAATAGGTTTATAGCGCAATGCAAAGCGCAACGTATAGCGTAATGCGTATGTGGAAATATAACTGTTGATGTATTGAGACAATTTTGAGACAGGGTTGACCCCCTGCAGATTTTGATAAGTTAAATGCTGATTTTCTCTTGTTTTAGTGAAATAAGAAATATCCCCCAATAATCATCACTCCCTAGTGTCTTTTAAAGAGATTTAGAGCATCTCCTAAAGGGAGCATCTACCATCTACTATGATAAAAGACATCCATCCAGCAATGAATCAGAATCCACAATTTCCCATACGGTCAAGAACAAAGAGTTATCCTCAGAGGTCAGAGACAAGATTGTAGACTTGCAAAAGGCAGCTTGGAGAGAAAATGACAAAAGATGGTGAGACTATACACAAATGGAAGGGACAAAACATAACTGTCAACCTCATTCAATCCCACCTTACAGAGTTTAAACTCTTAGAGAGAACAGTTAGGAACCAGCACAGAACAACATAGGTGGATATTGCACATGATTTCAAGATAGTTGGACCATAGTCAGTAACAAACATATCAGTAATATACGATGTCATGAAAACCAGAATTTTTTTGGTGCTTGCATGCTCAAGAAAGCAAAAAAACAGGCCCAAGTAAGCCAATGAACATCTGAAGGATTCAAAGTAGGAAAATGACTTCCCATAACTCAGAAATGCCATCTTCAAGTCAATGACCTAAAAGATATTGCCAAGGTGACAATAATGTCCCAGAGTGGCCGAACACACTTTAATCCTGTACAAAAAGGTTCGGATAGACACATTATTCACAGAACCATTATTGACTTGGATATTCAAATACGAGTGGAACAACATTCCTCTTGAGACATTGTGACCATCTAATAGAAACATTTGACATCTGTAATTGCACCAAAGAACTTTGTAAAGGGTCAAATACTTATTTCACTCATATAAGTGAAAATTAAGGTGTTACTTGATAATCTGGTAAATTTTTTTGATACTCTTGTCTCTCGTTCTTGGAAAAGGTCTGCCAATACATTATATTTCTTTGTCTGTGGGCAATGCTCATATGTGTATGGAACTTTTAATAAACAGTTCTGTGAGATTATGGTGTTGAAAAGCCTGATTTATAATCCTCAAAACCATTAGTTTTAATGAAATAAATGCTGAATAAATGTATTAATAAAAATATTTACAAAATATGGTAGTGCACTGTTATATAATCTGTCACTTTTTATTCAGTAAATGTATATATGAACACATTAATGTACATGAATGATTTAGGTCTAACATAAAAATTAACCTGCATTTAGTTGAAAAAAAGTTTTCAAGTAAAGTTCTAAAGTATAATTCTTAAACCATATCTTTGCAATGCTGTGCACATTGAAATACCTTTACAAGCGGTAATCAATGAGATCAGGGCTTACCAAGGTTGTCATGGCACAGTTCCACTGTTTAATAACAAGATTGGATTGTGGAGTAAGAGTGGGTGTTTTATAAATTGATGTTATGTTTATGCTGTTCTTTGTTTTGGAACTGGTATTAAAGACAGAATGCAGCTTTAAAAAGCGTGTCGAACCAAGGTGTGAGATATGTTTCATGCAGTGCCATTAATAACTATAGCATTGGTTATTTTTCAAAAATATTTCCAATGCCAAGCCCTCATATCTTTAGTTAAAAATGCATGAAATCTTTAGTATTTCTCCCAGTTCTGTTTTTTTAACTCAATTTTCCTACAGTAGAGCAATTCAAGTGTAATGTCATGGATTTCAAACGGGGGTTCTGGTGTGCAAACAGAAATAAAATAAAAAAAAAAATCCTTGATGCCACAGTAACAAAAGCCAACCTGATTAATCTACAGGAAAGAAACACTTGTGATTGACATATTTAGGCAAGAGAAAATGAGTGTAATCATAATCATCTTTATCAGGAAAATAGATGGCTGTTTAATACGGCAAAGTAATTTAAGCTGCTCATCCGTGAATGAATGGAAGGATCTGACAAGCTTGGCTCAATTGGAATCCGTCTTTTGGTGGCATGGAGAACAGACAGGTGTGTGTTGTTCTTTAAAGCAGCTCGACAGCCAGTACAAGATCTGTCTTTTCACATCCGTATCTCTAATCACCTGACACTTTCCTGACTGGATTGCTCGAGCTTCCACTATTCCTGGATTTACTGTCAGCAGGATTCTTATCTTTCTCACCAACCATTCTTGTATTTTGCTCTGGGTCAGTTCCTGGAGTTGTCTGGGTCACTCTTTTCAAGCGAAACGGGGATGGCGAGCATTTCAATGAGCCCGTCACGATGGAGTTATTCTCCGACTCTGTGAGAACCGCTGCACTGCGACAGTAGCGCTTCAGTCCTTTCCGGAAATGGATGGTGAAGAGGCCATAAGTGATGGGATCCAGAATAGCATTAAACAGCCCAAAGATAAACAGCATGTGAGTAAGTGAGTGAGAAACAGTCTCCTCCAAATCGTCTGGAAGGAACCAGTACCAGAGACCGAGCAAGTAGTATGGTGTCCAGCAAACTATGAAAGAAGTCACGATGACTATGCTCATTTTTAGAGTCCTCATTCGGGCCTTTGGGATGTTGCTGTGAGATCGGCGTAGGTGGACTTCTTTTGAAGAGACTGTGAAAGCAAACCAAATTTCGTGAAAACTCCAGCAAAAAGGTGTTTCGTAAAAATAAAGTTTTTAGTTTAGTTTAGATTAGTTTAAACCAACATCTTTGGCTGTTTTCACACTCGACAACAAGATACATTTGGTCTTATTCTGGTTTCCACTAACATTGGCAGTTAAAGCTAACAACACAGTGATACATCAACAATCTGATTGTCCAATGTTTGTAAAGCAGGTCACTGTGTAATGTTTTAAGTGCTCATAATGTTCCATAGATTATCTTTTACCAACTGGGAAGGGCTCAAATGTCTAAGCACCAGGATTTGTCTGCAAAAACGCTGCTGCATGATCTTCACACCATGTGACTTGTCCCTTGGCAGCAATTGCATCTTGTGACATCAAATCCTGTTTTGGTCTGATTACACATGGTACTGTTCAAAAGCCAGGTTTTAGTCATTCTGTAAGCAAACAAAAGGGCTGTTAATCGTTTGTTTTTGTGCATACTTTAGTTTCCAATTCTGGCAAGACTTCTCCAGACAGTAGAGGTGTGACCGAGTCCCACTGGAGGCAATGTTGGACTTCTTCTGATTTTAAAAGATACTGTTAGTAATTATCTTGAAGTGTCTTTCATCTGCTGCACAGGTGTCCTTGGCCGTCCAGTCACTGTCTGTTTCTTTGTGTTTCTTCAAAACAGATTGAACAGCCTATACATTGAATCCCCCGTCTGCTTCTACATCTGTGTCTGGGAGAGATCTTGTTGATGCAGTATAACTACCTCGTATCTTGTTGCTGTGCTCAACCTTTCCATGACAAGAAACCTTTCCATCTTTTTCAACCTCACATTGGTAGCAGAGTTTGATTGTTCCCTGCCCAGCTTTAAACTTCCCACACAGCTGTTTCTGTTTCAGGTCAGGACTGGGTTTTACCTACTTGTGCTATTTATAACTATTAAAATAGAATGGGTTGATCATACATCTGACTATAATCCTTTAAAATCCCGGACTCTGTAAAAGTGAATAATTGATGAAAATTTTAAAGCAAAAGGTAGAGACACCAATTTTTGAGATGAATTAGATGAAAAATCAAAAATCAAAATCTGAATTAATATTTTTGAAAGCATTCGTTGTTTATAGCTTATTTGTAAACGTGTTTTTGGAAACTAATTTTTTTGTATTTTCCTTTATTGTTTTTTTCCTTTGTGTATTTTTTATTAAATATCTTTGGCCAATCGTTAAAATTGCATCCCTCATTTATTATAATCTTATTAACTGGTAGACATTAAACGAACTGCAATAGTAAAGAATGGGTTGTAATAGATCTGAGATACAGAAAGTTATTGGTAAATTATTATTTTTATCTGAAAAAAAACAGTTTGGCCTGAAAAGACTTGAGGAAATGGTTTGAAAGAAAGAAATGACTTACTGCCTGCTGATTTTGAATGCTTGTAATTATCAGTGAATTTCCCCCATCTCAAGAGTACATATACAGGCCAATGAACATCAGAAGGATTTAGAGGAGAACTAGGTGAAACAGTTAGTTGTCAGATAAGATCTAAATCAAGCTGTTTGGCATCTACTAGCCAGAGCACTGAAAATGAGTCACAGATGTCAAAAAATGTGTCAAGATGAAGCATCCTAGATTGTCTTGACCAATTTCCTAACCTTAAGCCAGTAGTGAATCTATGGAGGGAGCTGACGTTTTGAGCTGTCACACTTCCAGAAAAAAACATAATCACTTAGCAAAGATCTGCAAGTAGGATTGGAACTTACCCTAACTGTATACATCTGGGATTGGCAAGAAGGTTTAGGTTATCAAGTGTCCTTTTGTGAAAGGCTCACATATTTATTTCAGTCAAGTATTATATATTTTTTTTGACATGTACTTATTTTTTCTGCATTTGACTGTTGAAATAAACCTCCCAACAATGGATTTATCATGTTTTAGTAGGAACACTCTCTACTGTCTATAGAGGTAACTGCCTTAGACCTATTAGAAGCACCCATGTCTGCTCTAAATATGTTTAATTAATAGTATGCGTTGTGTCTTAAAATGTTTTTTTTTTTTTTTTTTTTTTTTTTGCCATAGCTAGAACTAGAATGTTGAACCAAATAGTTGAAAGGGATTCAGCTCGTAAAAATGTTTATGAAAGTTTTCAGTAGCAGAGGATTGCGCTCCATCACTGACTACATTATGCAGTTCAAATGAAGTGTGCACACAACAGTTTGGCAAACTATATTAACATAAGAAAGGAATGAATTCTGTAATGAGTTTTTAGAATTTTTAATTACTGAGTTTCACAGTCTTGAACGTTTGAGTGACATTTTTTATTTTACCAACAGATGAACTAGCAAAATACATCATTTGACTAAATTTCTATTATCACAAACTTGCAAAATGTAAAGCCTCATTAATCAACAGAACGCTGCATTTGGTTGTTCTGTCATCATCCATAAATTATTTGAGTCTTGCTTCAAATAAAAATCCACCTACTGTTTCCTTTGGTCATCCTTCGAGAGATTTCCACCAGGATCCTGGTGTAGCAGCAGATCATGATGGCCAGGGGAATCAGGAAGAGACAGATGAAAGTGAACATATTGTATATGGTCTCCTGCCAGTGATTGACGAAGCTCCCTCGAGTGGTGCACTGAGTGAAATTGGCTGGTACTGTGATGGTCACATTGTGAAACAGGAACATCTGCTCGAGAATTCAGCAAATCAGAATAAAAAAAGTCATTTATATGCATAAATCAACAAAGAACAAAATGAATGGAGAGGCTGTAAGTAAAATTAAAGCAAAACTCGTAAAAATAATCACATGTGCATTTCATAAACCTTACAGAAGAAATCAAATGTGAAAGATATTTTAATAAAACAACTATGAAGGTAAATACATATCATACACACAGATTCTTTTCACATACAGACTCAGTCTAAATGATTGTCCAGAAGCTGCTAATCAAGTAAACACTGTCAGATAAGACAATTAAACAATGTGTAAATATCCATCAGCAAATTCCATAAAAATTTGTTTTTTCCAGAATTTGTTTTTTTTTTTCTTTTCTTCTACATTTTCAGGCCTTAGATGTCTGGGGCCTTTTTGAGCATTTTTCACTACTTTACTATTTGCTCTAATAAATTTTGTGGCAATATCTGATATCATTATTTTTGTACAATCCTGGCGTTTTTTTTACACATATTTTTTCAATAATTCCACAACAAACCTGGACAAGTACAAAAAAATATAATTCCTTATGTCAAAATCTCAAAAATTGAGATAAAAAGGTTTTCATGTTTTATAACAAAAATCAAAGTGTTGAGATAAAACAAAAATTCATAAACTAAAATAAAAAAAAATCATAAATCTCCCCAAAAAGCAAAGACAAGGTCAAAACAGGTGAACCTCATCCAAAACGTATGCACTGCACTGAGCACTTTTTGTGCCATTGCGCTTTTGAAAACTTTGAAGTTTCAGAACTTTGAAAAACACAAGCCACCTCACAGGTCTTGTACTTCCAAGGGTTATCCCTTTTTTCACCACTAAATGGCACTGATTTCGCATCTGTAAAATGAAATTCAAAGATGTGAAATGAAGATGAAAGTCGTGTCACGACTTTTGAAGAAGCATTCACATTATATTTGAAATCAAAAATAAACAAAAGGTGGGCTTCATTTAAACTGCCGCTGTGATTGGCGCACACACAGGTGTGTGCAGGGACTTTTAATGGTTAATCTGCATCATTTCTAGTCTCTCGTTAAAGACTGACTAAACAAACTGATAAACAAAATATTTGTTTGCTACACATATCCAACATCATAAATGCTCACAATCAAACACGCTATGCTAGAAATGCTAGTAACCACCCCTTGTTTTTTTTACATGGGTAACTATAAAGCCCTCTTTGGTCGCTGATTTTGAAGGCTCAGCTTCATTTGCAGGAGCAAATAAAGAGGTCTTGGAAGTTATTACTTCAACTGCAGAGTGTTTTCAAAAGCGCACACTTCTTCTGATTAAGAATCATTTCCCACATTACCTTCCATTCCAGTTTTCTCACTGATCTCCACTTCATCACTTGTGCATATAGCTTTTTTTTGCTTTAAGGCTCATTCATGAGTTTATTTAAGAAAATTTGTAGAATCTGACTAACCGCATGTGCAATTTTCCTTTGTGTGTTTTGTGTGCATCTCAGAAAGAGGCAGTCATTACATTAAAACTGAAGTGAAATTAAAAGGCTGATGAGCGTGTTCTGTAATTGCTCAATGTCTATGAATTATACAACACTTCCTGGCTTTGATTCTAATTTTACAGCTAGTCAAGTGAGACTGCTGAATACAAAATACGATGCAGAGATAAAATATGGTGTTTTAAGATTTTGAAAGCATATGAGACATTTTGGCATTTGGTATCACTCCAAACCTGCAGATATCACTTTCTTTGAACACTGGCCACAGATATAAACTCTGCAAGTTTCAGGAGTCACAAATGTATTTCAATTTACTGGTGAATTCTGTCAATTATTTTTCCATATGCATACAAATCACTCTTGAAAATGTGAAGACGGATCCTATAGTAACCATGGAAACCGTATGATATCTTGTGCTGCGCTGTTTTTCACCCAAGTAATAATCTGAAAAAACTGCTTGTATTGTGTGACAATTTATTAGATTAATTCAGAAGGTTTTTGGAGTTTTCTGATGCTCATTTGGGATCAAACTTGGGTTCAAATTGCACTACTAATGCCGCATTCTTCTCAATAGAGCTCAGTAAGTTTTTTTTTTATTTTATTTTTTTCAAACAAGCCATGTGCTTGTTATTGACTGAGCATTATTTGCAACAGCACACAATGTTTCTGATGAAAGTGTATACATCTTTTTCATGTTTTGATTAAAAAGTGTTATATAATTAAATCCAGTGGGAATAAAGTGTGTTTTCAGTTAATTTACCATTAATTTGAGAGTAATAATAAAATTAACTCCTTAAAGTGTTAATTTTAAAACTTGTTTTATTTTTAACAGTGTTATTTACACATTTAATTGGAACTTATTTCGTTTCAAAATAACTCCTTGATATGTTGTTCCAGAATGATTAATAATAACTGAGAAAGTGTTCAATGCATCTGTCTTGGTGTTATTTTAACACTTTTGGGGAGTTATTTAATTAACTCTCAATTTAATTGCAACTTGCAACTATTTTGATTGTGTTCATTTAACTCTAGAAAGCCATATAAACTGTGGTAAGGGATTTCAATCTTACACAGCCTACTACATACATGGTTAAACTCAAATCATGAGAAACATGTAGCTGCTTTTAAAACTCCTCCACTTCATTACAGAGGTTTTTTTTTTCTATTTTAGCACATGCCTGAATGCTGAAGTAATCACCATTACATTCCATCATTACATCCACAAAGAGTTGCTGACGGGACTGTGATGGAGCAGGGTCTACTCATCACAATTTTTTAAATACTAATTAATGTTAAGTGGTACAAGCTGATTTAAACGAGGTAATCAAGTAACTCAAGGTCTCATGACCGGAGTCTTCCATTTTCCCATTCCAACGGGGGGAGTTATTAAAATTCTCTGTAAAAGAGACAGGAATATAATTTAGTTTATGTAAATTGTTGTTGTGCCTAAATGAGTAATTGTTGTTTGTCAATGTTGACGTAAAACATATTGTATAAATTTGAGTTTCATTTTTGTTTAAGGTTTTCTTGGGTTAACATACTCACCTGCTGATGGTTTGACCCATTTTGAGCTCTCCAATAAAAGAGCTCAAGTTCATTCAGTCTGGAGGAGAGAGAGGGAGACAACAGACTGGTTTTGACTCCCTTAAAAAGTGTGAGGTCACCCTTATACATGGAAGGAACCTGGTGACTCTTAGCTCTGATTAGAGCTTATAGACTTCTCCTCATTTTGTTGTTGGACCCACCTCTGCAAATTCCAAAGCAAGCTTAGCTGACCCAGTTTAGCAGAGAGGTTTTTTGCTGCTGAGCAAATTTTTCTTTTTCTTATTTAGCAACAGTGTTTTGTTTTGTAAAATATTTATGTTTGGTTGTTGTTTTCGTTTATCCCACTGGTAGCACAATAAAAACACCTGAAAATCTTCCTTGCCTCGACCCCCAGTCCAGTTCCTTTGACCCTTGGTATCCCACATTATGACAGGGACAAAATATATATGTTCACAAGACACTGTTTTCTAAGAATGACATCGGCAGGAATTCTGGGAAAACGTCAAACTCCATTGAACTTTGCAGAAGATGTACACCTTTTTCCCAAAAACTTCCTGAACTCATTGAGTGCTTTTACTTCAAGGCAGATGTGTGTTACGAGTCACACGAGTATGAACAAGTAGTCCATTTGGTTCTGTACATTTACAATGAGTGATAATGCCAGATGGGCAGTAAACTGACCACTTCTCTGACTTATATCATTATGTCATGTGATAAAAATAAATGGAGTCCAACGGAGTTAAAATATGTGTTTATAGTGCACTAATATCAAATAGGAGGGTTCTTTTTGTATTTAATTATTCAATATTCAATTAATTCAGTCAAGCTCATTAAAGATTAGAGAATTCCAGCTGCCTCCTTCAACATTGAGAATCAGACTTGGGGAACGCTTTGGGAAATCACTTTTTTGCCAGAGTGTGAATTTTTTTGCCACACTTGCACACCTGAGGGAAAAAATGACTGGTTTAGATGCACGCACACTTCCTGTTTGCTGGAAGCACACTTCCTGTTTTGCTCAAAGTCTGCTAGACTGACGAGAGCATTCCTCTCATGCTGTCGTGTTTGTAAACAAGACAGCATTCAGATGGATTCATGAACCCAGAGGAGCATTTGCTGACAGCCTCAGCATGAGCAGTCCTACAATCCATTCATAAAGCAGCAGACTTTTATTAGCCACTATTTTGGTTTCAGTGAATTTTTAAAGATTTTCACCATCTCTGCATAGAAAGCATAGGGATCTATCCTACTATATTGAATGGGGAGCGAGGTGCAGTATGCAAATAAGGAGGAGGCTTTATTTCTTTAGTTTAGCTGCTGAGTCAGATTACATGCAAGTACATGCAGGATGAAGAAGAAGTACTTCTTATAGCACCCTCTAGGAGGACATGGCAATAATTGCAGAGGTGTTGGTTGGTTGACTATTCCCTGTTTGTATCATGCTGATTTTCATCAAACTTTGAGAGAGTGCTAAAGTCGATAGTTTTGATATCAGCCCACCACTTTTGGTTTAGGGCAAGTTGCTTTAGAAAATAGATTCCTAAGGTGATCCGCTTTTGCCAGAATGAATATCCGTAGTCCACTCTTGAGAGTTCTTTGTTGTCCTGGCTCCAGGGTTACGTAGAGCTCTTTTTGACCCATGCGAGTGAGTTTGGGGAAGATATCAAGAGAATAGGAAATCGGTCGCACTCTCTTTCATTGCAACATGCCTGGAATTCAGTTTTGGTAATTCACACAATACCTTGAAAAGGAGAGAGAGATTTTCACATAAGCATTCTTCAGGAATACAATTAGCCTGCAAGCCCTGCCTCAGAAATAAGAGAGCTCCAGATTTTAATTGTGCAGTATGAGCTTTGTTCTCTAATGGCCTGGCGACCTGTTCAGGCTGTACCCCCGCTTCTTTCCCAATGTGAGCTGAAGATAGGCACCACCAGCCCCTGTGACCCTGCTAAAAGGAATAAGTGGGCAGAAAAATGAATGTTTGAATGAATGAATATGAGCTTTGTGACACTAAGTGGACAAATCATGAGATGAGCAGTGTTCTGACCAGCTTTTTGTCTGTTTTGCAGAGCATTAGAGGTGGAAAAGCTATCTGCATGCTGAAGCTAGCCCAGTGAATATTGACAAACACAAACCTGACATATAGAGTGTAGAATGTCCAGTGACCATTGTGGTGTAGCAGCCTCATGGGCATTGGTACAACATTTAAACTCTGTAAATGGCAGACATTTATAGAGTTAAGCCCAAATGACACTCAACACTCTTTTAAAACCTGACACTCAAAACCTTTAATAAAGTTCTAAAACTTGCAGAGATATGGCTTTTTCACTTAGAACTTTCTCTGGGTAGAGGTGATGTCTTTCCCCATGTGTTTGTAGGCTTCCTTCCTCAATCCCATAAATCAAGGTTCAGGTTAATTAGCCTAATTAATGATTATACTGCATCAACAATGTCACTCCCGGACAAAGATTTTACAGCAGACTGAAGTTTCAAGCTCTTTTATATAAGCACCATAACAGGCAACATTGAGGGATGTGGATACTGTGAACCTCAAAGGAAATTTATTTGCAGCACTTCATAAATGGCAGGACCCAGGTTTCATGTACTCTCTGGGGAAGTCTTGGAAGAGTGCATGTAAGAGTTTTAGCCAAAAGCCATACCTCTAGGACAAAGCCAAGGGCGATTTGAAGGCAAAGGTTCGGAACACCAAAAAATGTTTTGATTTTGTTCATCTCCTTTGTTCAATCACTGCATTTCATTCATTGTAAAAAAATAATTATTAACACTTTTTAAAGCGTTCTTTACCGTAGCATGTTTTCATACCTGCCTAAATTTGCACAGTACTTAATATCCATTGAATGGTAACAGCCATAAAACAATATCAGAAGGACAGAATACTGAGCGTAGATGCTTTTAGTGTGCGCTGCTCCTTTAAGGGCTCAAGCGGAGTGCTGGGAGTTATTTTGAACTCTTTCAAGTTTGAATGACTCTTTCTTTCTCCATCAATATAGCAGTGGGAATAATGAAGCAGTGCTTAAAAGCACCAGTGTTTCCATATGTCAGGTCTGAACTCCCACAGTAGTTAAACGTTCATAGAGGTTATGTTCACATCCATTAAAAATGCCAACAATTTTCTCCAAAGCAAAGATAATAACCTTTGCGTATTTAAGTTCTTACATTATTTCAAGAAATAAATTGTTTAACTTGGTGGATGTGGTTTTTTTATATTGTAATTTAATCTTTTCCGTCTCCCTCTGTGGGAGCTACCATAAACAGATGATAGAGATTATTGTTTTGTCTGACATCTAAAACGTTTCAAATTTTATAGTCATGTGTTCGACCCAAACATTTGTTACAGAGTGGAAGCGGAGCTCAGATTATTTTTTCATCTAAAAGTCATTTCAGCTACCTTTTTCATATTTTATGGAAGTGCAAATGTTTTGAGTGCCATTCAGGGAGTAAATGATGACAGAATTCTCGGATTTAAAAAGACCTTTTAAAAAGCAAACACTAGCACATATGCAATCTAAAAACGTCTACATTTTTAATTTAGAGCGAATGGGTTCTGGTTTAAAATAAGATGTTATATTAAATAGTGCAGGATGAATATTTCAACGTTTCATATAAAAGAGACATAAATGATCCCAGACTCTAAGGCTCGCCCTGAACTTGAGCAATATAGCTCAACTAAGATAAGAAACAATGAAAAACATGAAAAATCACTCAAGAGCTCCTCACCTGGGGGACTGACAGCACAACACTCATCACCCAGGCCACGCTTAGCATTATTTTATTCTTCTTCTTCGCCTTATTAATAGCCAGGGGGTTGAGGATGGCCGACTGTCTGTCCAGGCTGATGACCACAGTCACAAATGCACAGGAGTACATAGCCACGAGCTTCAGGAACATTAGCAATCTGCAAGCCAGATCCCCTGCCAGCCACTGAACCGTGATGTTCCAAGCCGCATCCACCGGCATCACAATAAAAGTCACGAGCAGGTCAGCTACGGTCAGGTTCATGATTAAAATTCGCACATGAGATTTGCGCTTGTTGTTGGTGCTGGCAGCCCACAAGACTCCGAGGTTGCACACGGCTGAGACAGCACATAGAGTGAAGGTGATTATCACCCTCACTTTTGCTGCCATGGAGAAAGTGGGCAGCTGCAGCGCCGCTTCATCTGTACTGTTGTTGCAGGTGGGGAAGTCACAGCTAATGTTGAAAGCATCTCCAGTCAGCTGGTGAAACATGATGTTCTCATGTGTTGAGCCGTCATTCATCACTGAAGCACAGAAGCGTGTGTTTGCTGCATTTGCTCGGTGTCTTTCCGTATAATGAGTCTCACAGAATGTTGATTAATTCCATCATGTACAGTGTTTCGACTCCTTCAGCTGTAAACAATGAAAAAATATGAATTTATTAGTTATTTTGGTTATTTAAGTTTTGATTGATTCAGTTGCCGTTCAGTTGCGAATCCTTGTAGACTCAATGTTCCTGAGACAATTTTGATTAAAATGTGTTTTGAAATGAGCAGATTAAAAAAAAAACTTTAAAAACACTTTTAATGAATCCACTGCTGAAAAATCTGATTGTGAAAAGTGTTGCTTAGGGATATAATTACTTGCTTTTATTTCTAAGCTTTTCCACTTTAGCTGCCTGACAATTCAAGGCTGTTACTAAGTGAACAATTTGTGCCAAAGATTCAGCCAGCAAACTAAAATGTACATTTTGTAAAAATAAAAATACCACAAATAAAAACTTAAACACCACAAAACAGTTGAAGACCCCTTTAATCTGGGTGTTGGAAATTCAAGTCAATTGGTACTGTATTTACAAAACAATAAAAGGCAAAATTCTAACAAAAATGGTTGTTGTATGCAATTAATTGAACTATTTCCACTGATTTGAAAGCTGTTGGGTCACAGTGGTGCATTGGGTAGCTGGCGAAAGGGTATTTGCATGCTCTCCCCTTTCCTGTGTGGGAGTCCTCTCGGTACTGCACAACGGAACTGAAATCTTATTCAGTTTTTGTAAGAATGAATGATGAGTGTGTGTGGCCTCAGTGTGATGAGTGAGGCTGGTGACTTGCAGGGTGTACCCTGAGATTCTTCCAATGTGAGCTGGAGATTCACCACCGGCACCTGATCAACAAGTAGTAGGTAAAAGAAAATGGAGGAGTGGATGGATGGATGCATGGGTGGTGAGTTGGGAGGATGAATGGATGGGGGTTCGTAGTATGGGTGGCTGGGAGAATGGATGGTCGGGGTCGGGAGGATAGATCGATGAGGGTGGTAATATGGGTGGATGGTTGGGTGGGTAGTTGGTTGGTTGGATGGATGGATGGATTGGGGTGGGGTGGGAGGATAGAATGATGAATGGATGGAAGGATGAGGGGGTTGGGTGGGTGGATGGTTGGGTGGTTGGGAAGATGGGTAAATGGTGGGGTTGGTGGGTGGTTAGATGGATGGATGGATGGACGAACAGATGAATGGATAAACCCAATGGATGTATTGGGTAAAATATGTGTAAATGTGTATAATAATAATTGTATTAAAATTTGTATTAAAATATTTTTTTATTTGTTTCAATCTAAATTATGTCAGTAAAATGTTCATGGTTTGATGGAATCTGTTTTTCTAATACATACTTGTTTTTAAAGCTGAGCTGACCATTTTTTTTTATGTTTAATGCTCTGCTAATATAATTAAAATTTGTTTACATATTTAGAGCTAAGTTGTCATGGCCATTGGAATGCCATCTGAGTCACCAAGAACCTTAATTAAACTCTAAAGAATATTTGTAAAATATTTGTCCGTGTCAATTAGCAGATCCTTATTTTCCCCTTTTTAGGTAAAGCTAAATATTTATTTACTTGTTAGTTTGCTTTATAATGAGTATTTTTACGTTTTGTATGAATGATTGCAAGTCTTACCTGGTGCACTTTTCTCGGAGGGGATTCTCACTGTGATTTCCAGTGACCTTGAAATAAGCCGTTGATGGATCAGTGAAATCCATTCTTAAACATTCTTCACGTTGAGACCAGAAGACCCAGAGTTCCTCCTCCACCTGTTTCCAATTAAGGTGAGGTTCTTCTTGGGTCTTCAGTCTGATGCGCATGTGAAAAGCATCCCTCTATACATTATTGACCAGTTGTTTAAATAAAAAAATAGACCGGAAAAAGTGTGTTCTCCAGACCTGCATCAGTGTGTGTCTCCGGGAGCATCCTCAGCTGGTGTTTCCTGCTCCGGCTGCAGGGTGAAGTGTGAGTCCGTGTGCGCGCTTCACTCCGGAGCGACGCGCGCTCTTGGAGTTTCCACCTCTTTCAATTCCCTGCGCGTCACTTGACAACACGCGCGTGTCGCTCCGAACTGAGCTCTCATCAGCAGCCTGAGATGAAAACAGGTAACCTTTTCCTCTTCGGTGGTCAAAAGATACGTACCATCTCTTTTGGGTTTGGTAGAAAAAAAAAACAACAACGGGGAATTTTTTCTGTAGATTTACCAATGACGCATTATTATACAGCAATATAAAAGTAGTCTTAGTCGTTTTTGCAAATGAAAAAAAACCCTTTCAGTCTTGAAGTCAACTGCCTTGAACGTATTAAAAGTTCTTCATTATGGTATAACTGCTTAAAATAAAGCAATAAATCTTTATCATTTCAAGGCAGCTGTGTCTCTTGATAACTGATGAGCAGTCTGCGATCTTGTGACGCAGCACTCTGTCACTTGCAGTGACCTCTGGTGGTGACAAGTAGTCCAAAGTTCAATCTTTAAGGAAATGTTACAGGAAATGCAGTGTGGAGTTATTTCACCACTGAAAACATAGAACAAAGAACTGCATTCAGTTTTGGTCCAGGGTTTGTCCCTTGTGGATGGAGGTGCATGTTACTGTCAGGATCCTCCCATGCTCACAAGTGATTGTACACGTTTCCCAGCAACAAACAACCAGTGCACAAATCACCAAAGCAATCAACCTGCCACTTTTCCATTCACGCCTTCAACAATCACAGCCCTTCTTGCTCCACGCACACCTTTCTTCATACACCCCTCACCTTCCCATTGTTGGATGTCTGGCTTATGGTGACCGATTCCATCCTGTGGCTGCCCTCCCAAAAGTACCAACCTTTGAAATCACCCACCTGCCTCCACTGTCTCACTGTTCAATTCTCTAGTTGCCAGTATTCACCTCAGTCTGCTTCTCCAATGAACTTTTGCCGAACGAACCTCTCAGTCTCTTTGAATTGAAAAAAAAATTCACATTTTTCATGAATATTTCATTTTTCTAAATATTTAATTCACATTTTTTTAACATTCTGCAGTAAAAAATGAGTTTAATGATTGAAATTGTATTTTTTTTTTGCAATTTCAGGTTTGTTATGGAATTATTATGTAATGCTATGAAAAAAAAATTGGAAAAAAATATAATAGTTGTACTAAAAAAAGTATAACATCAAGCAAATTGTAAAGTGTTAAAAAGGATTTCCAAGGGTTAATTCATTGCATTTCATTGACTAATTGAGTAACATTTTAAGTAAATCAAGATATTTACTTTGCAAATGCTTATTTGTTTTTCTTAATTATTTTAATTTGTCAGAGTTCCTCTGTTGCTCTATATATTTACAGTGATGCTATTAATTAAAGTTGTGTTAGTTATGCGTTACACAAGACATTGGAGACACTTTCTCACAGGAGGCGACTCATTGCTTGACTCAGGTTTAGTTGAAAAGAATTGTCTGATGCCATTTGGGAGATATTGGAACCGTTGTTTTCAGTTTTTACTCCAAAAGGATTACACAGCAGTTCCATAACACATAAATGCTTTAATTTATTTGTAATTCTGTGCAATCAATAACAAGAGTACCATTAAGTTTCAGGTTTGATCTTTCTCCCTGCTTCATCTTTGTATTATTATGTAAATTACATGTAATGATTCTCAACTGCCTTGACAAACGATGCGCTAATGAATTCATAAGCATGGAAGTGATCTGTTGTGAACATGATAATAAAGTGAATGTTAGAAATAAATGGATTTAATAGAGATCTTATTGTTTACAATGTTATTTTCCCTGCGATGGATTAGCGACCTGTTCAGGGTGTATCCCCGCCTCTCACCCAATGTGCGCTGGAGATGTGCACCGGCAGACCCCTGTGACCCCAAAAAGGAATGAGCAGGTTGGAAAATGAATGAATGTTATTTTCCGAATCACAGGACTCAGAAGCAATTTTAAATCATCATCCAGTTTATTTCACATCAATAGAAGTTAAAAGGTGGGTGACGGATTTAAATAGTTGAAAATGTATGGTTTTCATTTCAAATCTCTGTAGTAGTGTAAATTGTATTTGGTATCAGCTATTCTTTACTTTGACTCAAGTAAATAATGTAATATATTATTCTTACTTGATGAATATTGGAACAATTACATATATTTTATTTTGATTAAGAAAGACCAACCATCATTGCTGTCAGGTAAACAGCCAAACTAGTCAACACAGCAATTTCTAGAAAAGCTGAGGCATTTAAAGTGATATATATCTAAAAAAGCATATTTTGTAGCCGAGATGACATTCAAAAAAACTACTCGTATGCTCAACTGGCAATCCACTTTCTCCTTGATCTCCTTGTCCCCAATTTCCTTTGACATTGCATTTGTGTAGCATTAACCATGCCAGTCATTAGTGCATGGAAACCTTGGTGCTGACAGGTGCACTGGGTAAACAATATCAGCTTTTGATTTAAAAATGTGGCTTATATTGTGCAAGTATTGCATATTTACACTTGATTCAGCAATGTAACATGAATTAAAGAAGCGGGTTTTAAAGTTGTTGCCCAAAACTGGTAATGTAGTCACATAAAAACACATATAGGAGCATAGACTCTGGTCAGATGAGAAATAAACTAATACAAATTGACAAAATGAATAATCATCACAAAGGAAACTGATAGATGTCAGAGGCTAAAAATGCTTTTGTGTTCACAGTGGCGCATCTGATGGCATCCATCAAGTTGCATATCACTAATGACCACAGTTTCGGGTTTTATACGATTACCTAAAAAAAGTTCACTGATACGTGTGGTCACTCGATTCGTGCATAAACAAAATGTTGCATATGTTAACATTATCTGATGGAAAGCTCTGTGATTTCCCCCGCCATTATTGGATATGGCAGGTATACATAAAGGGTATTTACTTATGCAAACCACATCAAACTTAATTTCAACAAACACAAAGATCACATTATGAGGGCTAGTGCAGGCTCTCATGCTGAGCCAAACAGATGTTCACAGTCACCTGCGTGGAGAGGTTTTTTGTATAGGAACCTCATGCTGGGGAAGGTCTGATGAAGCGTTTAAAGCATTTTTGATGAAGCTATTGTTTTTTCCCTCAGTTATTTTGTTTAAAAGATAAATCTTTTAAAATTGATAATGCTTGTTTCCTTGTTTACTACCAATTCTATGTTAAAGTTCAAACCTTGTCAGTTTGCTTTCTTTATAGACATAATCAAGTGTTGAAACAACATGAACAACAAATATGATAGAAATCAACTTCATACTTGTCATACTGGAGCTTTAAACTAGTTTTTTTCTTTGACCATTGAAGACAAACATTGAGATCTGTTGACTGAAGAAAAGAATTTTCTTGGAAGGTGATTTGTGGTTCGGCTTAAAAACCATTATTAATGGCTGTTTCAAGGGTTCTACAGAGTCACAAAGTGAAAAGCGATCTATAATTGATGGTCCACTTTCACAGAAAACAGGCTGGAGATCAGTTAAACAGTTTTCAACCAGTCACTGGCCATAGATTATTTGAATTAGAGAACACAGACTGGGTGACTAAGAAATCCATAGTTATCTGCAGTTATATACACTCCGTCCACTTTATTATGTGCAACTTTCAACTGCTCAGAAATATAAATTGTTAAAAAGCCAATCACATGACAGCAACCATTCTAGATGTGGTGAATAGAATCTTCTGAGGTTCAAAGTGGGTTTTTAATGGGGAAGAAAGGGATTGAAAGGAATAATCCACTTTTTGTAGACTCTCAGTTTCCCTGCTCTAATAATGACTGTGTTGAATAGTTGTTTTTCATTTATCACTAGAGTTAACGTTGTGTGCGAAAGTTTTGGCACCCCCATGCATTTTTGTGATTTTCCTTTATCAATCATTGACATGGTGGAAAATGTGCAACTGTCTTTTAGTTTCATTTTACTGACCCCAAATCTGTGCCATGTTGTGGTGGAAAGAAGGTATAACCCTTGGAAGTATAAGACTTGTGACAAGGCTTGTGTTTTTGGCAAAAAAAAAAGCTTGGGAAAGTGTTCGAGGTTTAAGAGAGGTTCGCCAAGTATTTTTTTTATACAGTTTTCACATTATCATTTTTGATGTGTGTGTGTGTGTGTGGGGGGGGGGGGGGTCCTCAATTTTTTACATTTTTACACCAAAAGAAGCAAAAAGATCGTTTAATAGAGGAAATTGCAAAATAGCAAAAATAATTAAAAATTGAGGATGTTCATAAATTTAGTTCATAAATTAACTCAATATCTTTATCTTAAATTTCTTATGTAGGCAACCAGGGAAAACTTACAGGGGCGACCAAACGTTTTCACACTAATATAAAATGCAATGCTCCAAAATAAAAATAAATAAATTAAAAAAAAAAATCAGTTGCAATTTTGTTACAAAAATGCTTTATTTCAGTTAGATGTCAGTTCAGAAAAGTCTGATAGGTTAAAATTGTTTCTGAACACACATTAACTTGTAAGGGTGTAGTTCTGAAGGTGAGGACTGGCTCAGCATACCTAAAAACGTGGCCTTTGCATCAGATTTCATCAGTTTATTTTGCTTCAATTGAACTGATTACTTTTTGTTTATTAAATTAAATCTAACTAATGTTCCACCCGGAAAGCAAATTGTTTTGTTTTTGTTCTTTTCTTTCATTTTGACCACATGTGTAGATTAGCAGCTAATTCCTCCGTGATAAGTCTTTAATGAATTATGCAATCATGGTTTATTTCTAATTTAGAGGTGTGATGTGGGCTTTGCATTGTACTTTTCTATTATGATGGCTCTGAAAACACTGGTAAACAAAAAAATAATCATCAGAAGAGTTTGCTTTGCGTGCGGCAAGTTCTCCAGATTTAAAATATATCTCCTATGCATCACAGTGACAGTAATTGATTTCTCTCAGGCTTGGAATTTAAGAGAAGGTGTCAGCATTCTTGCTGGAAGGAAATTAATTTCACGGTGACCTCAAGGTTGCTTCTTCCCAGTCAGACCTGGAGGCAGGAGAAGTCAAGCTCTATTCAGCTGCAGATGCCTCTGCAGACAGATCTGAGCTCCGGCCTGAGCTGGCCCCATTTTTCTGCTACAAGGAACCGAGCTGTCTGGCAAATCAGCACTGCAACAAACACAACTTCCCCTTGTCTCCTCTGATTAAATCTTGGCATGTATAAACAAACACAAGCTTCTCCTTGGCAAACACACTCAGGTAGAGATATTCTACCACTGGATAGAATGTGACGCGTATTAATGGTTTCCATTTTCCTATTAAATATTCACTGCAAACTTGCTTTGAATTTCAATATTATTTATTTAAGCTGAACATGTAACTAGCTTTTTTTTACAGATTTTCAGATACAGTTAGTTCTTTACCATTGCAATTGAAAAGGAGCAGAGAAATGATAATTGATAATTCCATGAAAGTGAAACCACCTTTACAGGAATGAGAGGAGAAAAAATTAAAAGGGACAATGCTTCCTCTCCTTTCTCTTTTGGGTAAAGATTGCCTCAAGAGATAAATGTGCTATTTCCGTCTGTTCAAAGAGAAAACTTAATCAATCTGTTAATTCAGTAGCTACAGAATAAAAAGGTAATGTTACATAGATCCCCTTTTCCTTACGATGGTTCTCATGCTGTGCTTAGTCGGAGCAGCCCTTGATTCACAGATTTGTCAAACTGTGTTCAAATGGTCTGATATAATAGCCGAAAGAACCAGTTTTATTGCACACCATAGAGGTGAAAAAAATATCCAGCACTGTGCAAACGTTTTAGGCAAGTGTGAAAAAACCCTGTAAACAAAGAATCCTTTCAGAAATATAAATATAGTTTATTTTTGTCAATTTACAAAAAAGCAAATCAATATTTTATGTTACTACCATTACCCGTCAAACCAGCATGAACTGGACAACAGTAAAATAATGAAAGCATTGATGGAAAAACAAGTTTTCTTTTACTATATTGTATCTAAATGTGCATAAATATAACCTGGTCATATCAGATTACCGTAAAAGACACTAGTTTTGTGAGTTTCTTACATTTATTAAGGCACGGTCGTCTCAAAAAACACTGCTGTTGAATTGTTTTGGTCACCAAGTAGGCACCAAAACAATTCAAAACAGAGCACTCTGTACCCTGATTGGTGGCTCATGTGTGCTTGACCAATTAAGTTTTTTTTATCCACTCATAAATAAAAAGCAACAACAAAAAGGATTTTGCGAAATGTAGTTGAGGATATAATTATCATGGTTGCAGATGGTCTCTAAATCCACTGTTTGAGAATTGCTTTAAAACAAAGTGGTTTTCAAGTTCACTTAAAATAGCAATAAAAGTTCTAAAAAAGTTAAAATAAAGGCAAATAAACTAATCAGTGCATTTTTCTGTAATGCATATATTTCATTAATTTTAACAAATCGGGAAAGCCTATGAATGTGAACTATGCATGAAAAGGGAAGCATTTATTTAGAAATGTTGATGGTTGTTTCTTGTTGTAACTTCAGATGTCATTGGTGTTTTTAAAGCAGACCTTTAGCATTTATCTACAAAATGAGTTTTTTGGTGTTTTTTTTTTTTTTTAAACAATGTCTTTTGTGTTTCTGGAACCTAGAAGAGCCCACATCACTCCTCTCTTCATCTCCACCACTGGCTCCCCACTTTAGCCCGTGTCAAGCTCAAAACACTGATGCTTTGTACAGGACAGTCACAGGGTCAACACCATCTTACCTTCATAAACTCTTGCAGTCCTAGATCCCCCCAGATGCCTTCGTTCAGGAAATTAACAGCATCTAGTGATTCAATCTCAGAACGGAAGAAAATCTTTCTCTTTCACTGTTCCCGGCTGGTGGGATTCTCTCCAGTCTTCTCCAGTCCCAAGCCGAAAAGTAGCGACTCTTGCAATGTTTAAATGCAACTAACTCTTGTTTCCGAGAGCACTTCCTAGCATTAAAAAAAGGACTGAAGCACGTAATACAGAATCTGCTTGAACCTCTTCTATGAGCACTTTTTAAGATTAACCAACTTGCTTCTTGTGTTTTCTTCCAAAACTGTAAGACACTTTGCAGAAAAGCATCTGGGAAATGCAGAACTGTATAAATTAAATAACACAAAATCATTCACTCATTTTCCTGCCCGCTTATTCCCTTTCAGGGTCACGGGGTCTACTGGTGATCTCCCGCTCACATCGGCAGGGGTACACCTTGGACAGGTTGCCAGTCCAATGCAGACAAAATCAATAAATTGGTAAATGTTTACTGTTTGCATTCGCTACACCGTAGACAACTTTTTTTTTTGTGTATTGGTGTTTAACTTTACTGGGCGTACAGGGTATGCAGGGTATACCCTGGACAGGTCATAAGTTCTTCCAGGGCATCAACTACCAACCAATGTGTGCTGGTAGATTCACACCATAATGTATCTGTTGGAAACGGCAATGCAGATACAATTCTTGAGTCTAAGGCGAGCTCTGCTTTCCCTTGAAAAAGTGTTTTTCGCCCTTCATGGTGACATTACTGTGGATAACCAGTGCATAATAAATGCTCTCTGTCCTGGTCAGAGATCTGTTAGCAAGATGCACGCAATTCATTTAAATAAAATAGCAAATAAAAACCTTCATCAGAATATTTGCAAGTGTTTCAATTTCATTGTCCAAACCACAATTTCTTTTTTTATCATGTCTATGCTTTAGATTTTTCATTGAAAAAGGTCAAAGATTCCTACATTCAGGTCCCTTTTTGAATAATTTCTGAAGTTTTACTCACACAAACACCTGGCCGCATGCAAATTTCAGCTCCATGGACTCATTACAGACTGTCTGAACCTTAATTATCTGAAAGTCAGCTTATCAAATATCATTACTGAAGTAAAGGTCATTTCACCATCCAATACTATCGACTGTCCCTTCCTCTGAACTAAAATGTAGTATCAGTCTTCATGATCGCCATGCATGAGGCAGGAACCCTTGGGATGCTTTAGAATGCACATAGTATTAACAATATTGGACTGAGTTTGTGCCAAATGCAGTGGGGAGCTATGTTTACTTTTTCCCTTTTAAGTTCTCTTTCATGTTTGCTCATTTTAATGGACAGAACTTGATTTCCTTGGGCAACAAGCAACCAAAGCTATAGACTAGGTGTTACTCATTTGTAAAATTAAATTAGCACCTCAGTATTGTTGCATGTGTAAGTTCTAGGCTATAATGTTGTGCAATCATGAATTCCTTTGTTCTTAAGCATCATTTTGGAGAATAAATATCATGATACACTTATTTCATTGGTAAGGAAATCTTCAAAAAGCATGACTGCTTTCTGTTTCCTCTGAAAGGGAATGTGATGCATTGTTTATTTGCTTCTCTTGTGTTCTTGGCACACCCCTCATTCAGTAAAAAGAGCTAGCAATTTAGTCAAAAAGCCTCTTATATGGCATGTCACATCTCACAATCTTAAGATGCACATATTAAAAGATACACAGTGTTTCGTGCTGTGCGTTCTCAAATGTTCATGAGCTCAGTGAACCAATGGAATCCAGACATTAGCTCAAACTAACAAGCATTAACAAAGGGGTTTTGTACGTGGTAAAGTGCATGGGGTTGGCTGAACATTAGGATGTGAAGCACAAGGATCAGAATAAATGGAAGAACTGCTCCAGGCAGAGCTGTGTTTAAAGACAAGCTGACAAGAATTTTTTTTTTTTTTTTTACTGTGAGTTTGACTAAAACATCTGTGTTGATTTCAGAGACAAATAGCTCCCCGAATTGCTCCCTCTATGGCTTAAATTGCTGTTTAGTTCCTGTTTTACGTGTGGAATTGGAACATGAAGGTGAGGGTGATTTTTTTTTAGCAATTTTATCTTTTTCATTTCAGAGATTAGAGAACAGCTTTTTCCCCTCCGCCATAAGACTCTTGAACATCAAAAACCCATGGACAACTCTTGCTATTTGCACTATTTTCTTTGCACTAACTGCACAATCCCCACCATTATCCTGAATGTATATAGTATAGTTTACTGTATAGTTTTTATTGTTTATAGTAGTTTTTTCTCTTTTTTTAATATATTGTATTCTATTTCTTTTCTTTTACTTATGCATAATTCACTTTATTATTTATTATTAGTACGTGTTCTTTGTTTTGCATCATCACCAAAAAAAAATTCCTAGTCCTTGAAACTTGTTTCACTGACCATGGCAATAAAAACGATTCTGATTCTGATTCAGAATGAGTTTGGAATTTTTCCAACACAATGGGTCTTAATTCATAAATGTGTATTCACAGACGCTTTGTGACTAAGTCAATATTAAGTCAAGACAGGGAGCGACACTGATGAATTATTCTTGTAAGCAACATTTTTTACAAAAATTAAAAAAAAATGTATAAATACACATATACTGTAGGCACCGGCAGACCCCAAAAGAGAATAAGCGGATTGGAAAATGAATAAATGAATGAATGTAAGCAATCTTGGGCACTCATTAGCAGTAAGGTGGACAAGGGAACAAAAGAAGGCTTTATCAATTGAATTTCATAACCTTACATAAAACAATGGCACATATATGTTATACTGAACACCTCTGAGTCAGCCATTCTCAGAACACTTCACCGTCCAACACACATTCAAGCTGTTTTACCATAGTAACATACATCACTTTAACTTATTGATGCCAGCACATCCAGCCATGGCCTTTGTGTGAGAGAAATTAGTGGAGCTATCTGGATTTTGTTTGAGGGGTTTGTTTGGGTGAATTCAAAACTTAGAAAAAAAACACAACATTATTTTCACCTTACAAATGAAACTATTTGCCAAACCAATGCCAAAATGTTGCCTTTTTTTAATATAGAAAATAGTCCAAGAATCAAAACGAAGATAGGAAAATTTGAAAGGAAAGAGTTAAATGAACCAAG
The DNA here is from genome assembly GCA_007224835.1 of Danionella cerebrum. NCBI lineage: Eukaryota > Metazoa > Chordata > Actinopteri > Cypriniformes > Danionidae > Danionella > Danionella cerebrum. The sequence goes on along the minus strand of SRMA01026169.1, from coordinate 58,064 downwards.
AAACATAAGTGTGCTTGATATTGTGAAATATATGAATTAATGAAACAATTAATAACCCGAAATATTCATACGAACTTAAAATGTCAGTCATTTAAAACAGGTTTTAATAAAGTGCAAACTTTTATTTATTATGACATAAAATCATGAGTTTAGCTCAGGACTGTCTGGGATCATTGACCGATCCCCAGTTAGTTAAATTCATAGTGCTAAACTGGCACAACAGGTATCAATGGGTGATTTTACAACCAAAGGGTTTTCTAAGCTGTTTTGACATTCCTCCACAGAGTTTGAATGCTGTTCAATGCATTTCTGAAAACTCTGTCCAAAATGAAATCTTTTGAAAAGGCCACATTCTAAACTGTGAAGAGTTCTAGCAAAATAAGTTCTATTCTCAAATTTTGGATTGTCATATTGTTCGTGTGGATTCATTTCTGTGTGATTCAGAGTTTTTACCTGTCCCTGGCATTATGCTTCATATTTGACAGCAAACACAAACTATTTGAAAATGTTTTAAACTGCTCATGCTTGTCATTCGTTGTGCGGGTATGGAACTAAAATTCCAGATGGAAAACCTCTCCCTCAAAACGAAGTGAAGAATGGTTTTAATGAGCACTGAGAGTTCTTTTTGTCTTTCTTTGAGTTTTATACAATGAAATCCACCATGTGCATTAGAAGGAAGTGAACAATATTTATTTTAAAAGATTTCTGGGGCGGCACATCACATTTTGATGGTGGCCAGTGCCATCCTGGTTAACCCTCTGGATTGTCTGCAATATTCCTCAGCTCACCAGTTTTAATGTATATGTCATGATTAAGCCACGTGGTCAGAAAAAAAAAACAACTAGCAACTGATCAGCTAGCTGTAGGAGATGGCTTCCATATTATGTAAATAGTTCCAAGTACCAAGCTTGGTATCCACAAAAGAAAAGCTTGAAAAAGACAACATACCTTTTCTCTATATATTTCAAATGATTCAATTTTAAACAATTGAATGAAATCAAATTAAATTTCAATAAATGTTACCATATAGTGGGATCATGATGCATGCAAACTGTTTTAATATATATAATATTTAGAATGTGATTTTCAGAACTGTTTTAACCATAAAATTGTATGCTTTATTGTTTATTGCAGTTGCTAAAAATTTATTCCACCATGCTAAATGGTGCATGATGACCTAAGTGACATATTGTAAATGTTCTTAAATATTAATATAAACACAGAAGCCTGGTTACCTCTAAAATTATTTAAATATTTGTCTGGATTGTGACTGGGTCTTGTTTGTGTTGTGGAAAGGAAGACTATGCGAAGGTGTGCAGCTGTTGAGTGGGTTGAAATGGCTGTCAAAGGCCCTATAGGTGTACATCCATATGATGTGTTTGAGGTAAATATACAAGCCGAAGCACAGAAGTGCATAGCATCAGCTGTGGAGCAGGTCAGCAGCGGCAAGGGAGTGTGGTTGTGGCATTAATCAAATGTTGATCCAGTCCATGAATGATGCACTGCTTCTATTCTGAAAGCCCCGAGAGAGCTTTGACACCCTGCTGAAGTGCTACATGTAATGCCTGAGACAACAGGCTAAAATGGGACTCAAAACAAGCACCTCGGCCGACTGAAACAAGTAAAAACCTTTGTCAGTGTGAAGAATCACATTGCGATTGCTAGGCACAACAAAAATTGAAGATGACTTCTAAAAGTGAAGGAAAATAACAAAGTAATGAAGTGCGGAGACAATCTGTTTTTCATTCATTGTTTTTGAAAGACCCTGTGAGAGCAAAAGGGATTTCTGCTTTTATGTTGATAGATTTTGGAGTTTCCGAATGCCTAGATGATGTTCAGAAGCTGTAAAGCATTTATATCTGGCCTGGTTAGATGTATTCTATTCTGTATTAATGGTCTGCATTGTTATATTAAGTAGTGTCAACACGCAAACTGTTATGGGGGACAGAATCGAACCCAAACGCAAGTACAGTCTTTAAAAAATAAATAAATAAATCACAAAAGTAATAATCAGAACAATACCATTGATAGTCTTTAAGCCTGACGTTTTTTTGTTTGATAACGCCTTGTCTAATGGCGATTTTGGTTAATCTTTAAGAAAAAAAATTTAATTCACAAATCCAAATATACTAATGGCCATCCTCTTTTTACTATTTTAAAAATGCTCTTTTTCTCTGCTTCTTCTTTCCTTCTTTACACTTTCTTTTTTCCATTTTATTGTAAGTTCCATAATTTGTGTATGGGGATTATTTACATTTATTCTGTACTACATATGTATTACTTTGTATTTGCTGATGCAAACTTCCTAACACTACAATGACTAAAATAAAAAGAGTTTGCGTTTCACCCATTTACAGCAATGGGATTTAGCCTTTAATCATTTTTATCCACCAACACTAAAGAGTATCGCGTATTTAGATTTAATCACATGACACTGAAACTGAGCTGTGTCTGATGTAAATCAGCAGTCAGCATTTCGAATGCCCTTGAAATGCTCTAAAGCAAAGATGGCCTTTCACAGCCTGATGAAGAAAAACACATCCAAACTGATTAATCACAAATAATCAACAAACAAATATTGCTTTTTTCCATTCATCCTCAGATAAACCCAGTTCAGTATAATTTTGAAAACCAAAGTGGCAAAGTGAAGTTTTGAAAATGCAAGATAGGCCTTCAATTGCATCATACTGGCACCTTTTAGATACTGTTTATTGTCTCATACAGTGTAGTGTGGCCATATGGGGTGCTTTAATAAAATTAAATACTAGTGTAATTGTATATATTTCAAATATAAATATTTCACATTTAGCTCATCATAGTCTTAATCATAATTTATCACCATAACGAAAACACATTAGCCTCTAAAGTTCAAACTGAAATCTCAAATGTAGAAAATTTGTGAAATATCTTGTGAATGAGTTTGTTTTTGTCTTCATACTATCAATTTTCCTGTATCTTACTATCTTATCTAATTAAAAACGTCACATTTATTCTAGTAGCATTTCCTCTCTAAGAAGCAACCATTGTTGGATTATTTGGTTGACAAGTTGCAAATTCCATACAATTATCATGATTTGATCTTGTTGCACAGAGGAACAGGGAAGTAAAATGAGAGGGGATTAACAGAGATTATCAAATGGAAGTTTGCTGAATATCACATGTGACATGTTTCACATCCACAAAAGGATATTAATGAGTACCAAACCTTGTCAGGAGGTGCTGATGATGCAGAAGCTGCTATCCACCTACACAAAGAACTTGGAATATAATGGAGTTCATGCATAGATTCATATTTATCATCTTGTTTTCTACCGGTGGGGTCAAAGACACGCAATGTTCTGAAGAGAATTGCTCACCAAGATAACAAGCAGAAAACAAACTCTAAGATGGCGGAAATGTAGGTTACTTTTAGATGCTCTAACAAGCAGTTTTACAGACCGGGTCAAATGCAAAGCCTTAAGGCTGGTCATTTACTTCAGCCATCACAGTAACTGCTCAAAGGGGACGTCAGATGCTAGTTCAACCAAGATAACTTCTGTGTCAATATAAGGTTTTGTGTAAAAAATAAATAAAATAAACATCCTACCCACAGTTATTATCCCCTCAAAATAAAAACCATTCATGCCACTGTTCCTATGAATGTGGAAAAAGCCAACACCTCTTATCCCATGTTTCACAGGCTTTCTATGGCATAACAAAGAAAGCAACACAGTGAAATAAATAATAAGCTATATTATTTATACCCATGAGAAAACATATGGCAGCAGGAATCTTAAATGATGCATGAGTTGCAGCTTATGCATTTGATTCTAACCCTGAAATGAGGATTCCTTGAAAGAAGTTTTACAATTCTGATTGAAAACGCATGTTTCCGAAAGGTACAAAACGTTTTATTTTTAAAGCTTGTGCATTTGAAAAGGTTCTAAGCAATATTGCCATTTAATAACATGTTTATTTGGATTGCTATTTGAGATTTCTGTGGTAGATTTGTTCAATTGTCAAATAAAACAAACAAAAAAAGACTGGTTCCAATAAAAAAAAATATATATAAATATATATCATGTTCTTCTTCATATTTCAATACATTACACATTTTTGAAGCCATGGCAAAATGGAGATCTATTGTTTACCACCAGAAGAGAGATGGAAATGTAATATTCCTTGATTGGTGGGGTTAATGGTAATGAACTGGAAACAAACATGTTTGGCTTCCTATGGCATAACTAGGAAAGCAACATAGAGAAATAAGCAATATTGTTTACTGTGTACCTATGAGAAAAATATGGAAGTAGGAATCTTAAATGAAGCACGAGTTGCTGCTTATATTAAATCTAATCCTGAAAATGTGGATTCCTCAGAAGAAATTCTTCATTTAAGAATTAAAATGGTTGTTTTGTGTAGTATGTAAACTTTTAATCTGGGTATACAGTTCAGTGACAATATTTGGATTGCTACTTTTGATTGTTGTGGTAGATTTGTACAATAAATATCCTCACTTGTTCTGAAGCCAGACAGTCAGTACAGATCAAAGTTACAACTTCAAACTTTGCCTTGTACTGCTATAAAAACAACAACTGGTTAAAAAAAAAAACAGTTTGTAGTTTAGCCGGGAATATCCTTCATTGCTAAAAAACAGTGTGAATGTGTGTAGCAGTATCGTTTGTTGATAATACAAAAAAAGCTCCATCTTTCTTCCCATTTCATAACATCTCACATCTTTGAAGCCACGGCTAGTCATGAGCAAAAGGGAGATGTCCTGCAATTGGTGGGGTTAATAGCAATGAGCTGGGAGGGAACGTCATTTACCAGTTTAACATTTAAAAAAAAAAAGCTTGTTTTCAAAGGGCATTAAACATTTGTTGTGAGCAATAGAGAGACTTTGATCACTGTAAGAAGATTTGCCCGTGTCTGTTCAAACACCTGGAAAAGGTTAGATCCCAGTAAAGCAATGTAGTGGAAATGCAACAAAGCATCGAAATGTAAATGTCATGGAAGGCAACTGTGAATAGGATTCTGTTTGTATTTGACCCATCGTAGCAAAGTTTGAAACCGTTTCTTAGAGTCCTCTCTCTTGATGTGCTATAACAATATGTTCGTTCAGTAGTTATTGGGTAAGGGCTCTTTTGAAGCTGTTGAAATGCTTACTGCCACACGAGGGTTGAACGCATTAGCATTTCACTCTGGTTGATACCACTGCACTGAATTCTGGTTCATTATCCGGACTCTTAGAAGGTTTATCCACCTCAAACATCTTTGCAATTATAGAAACATTATCATAGCAGAATGAAAAATCGTTTCTCTGAGGATGACAGCCACAGAATATTCTTTTTGTCCGTTCACTGATGTCCTTCCGGCACACTCTAAACGGCAATTCATCAGAGAGAAAATGTGTTTCCTCTCATTTCGGCTCAGAAGCTCACACACACATCTAAACATGCTAATAAACCTTTGAGTTTGACATGTGAGACGATTTAATCCCTTTTCCCACTGCCCCTGACCAAATGAAAAGATTATTTAGCCAGAACTATAGGGAGGAAAGGAGATAATTATTGATTTCATCATGTACCGGTAACTTTACTAAGTAAATCTTTGAGAATGTGGCTAAACTGCTACTGCTCTTCCCTGGACTGATAATCGTTTGCTCATTTGTCCTTTTATTCATTAACAGTATGTTCCGGAGGGAAAACAATCATGTTCTGTCATGCTGAGACGTTCCAAACCAAAGTGCTCAAAAATAACTTCTGAGCCCTGTGAAACATTTTCATTTGGCAAGCTGCTTGCTCTCAGAAGATAGACCCGTAAATCATGGTCATTTACTTTGTCTCATTCAAAGCAACTTTCCAGGAGTCTGTTTTTACAGAAAATATTTCTCGTGTGTGCTTTCATCAATACTAAACATGTGGCAGAAAAGCAGCAGGTGCATAACCAAAGTACCAGTTTATAAAAATAGAAATGGTCCGGTACAGTATATATATATATATATATATATATATATATATATATATATATAGTTATGAGAGATATAGTATATATATATATATATATATATATATATATATATATATATATATATATATATATATATATATATATAAAGTATGCCTTTCCATTTTCCATTCCTGCTGCATTAGAGACCCAAAATACAGTGGACAGCATCAGATAAATGTGCATTCAAACCCTGCCTCAACTGACCTGGGCATAAAGAGTTCATGAACAAATGTAATCATTCACTTTCAATGGAAATACAAGCATTTTAACTTACTTTTTTATTTAATTGGAACAACATTGTGTGAATGGACATTTTGTTTGCGCATATATTACCTCAGAACTCCTTTAGGGACCATCAGCAAACTGCAAAACATTACAAAAGCATAAAAGATATAATGTTAGAGATGAATGTGTGTTTGATGCGTAAAAGCAGTTTGAATACAAATGGGCTTTAAGTTTTGAGATTCAGCCCTGTCACAAAGCTGTCCGTTAGGTGCAAAGTAGGCTGGAGTAACAAGTACAAAAAAAAAAAACAGAAAGAAGCCACTGAATGGTAATACACTTTGAACACTGGAACATTAATTTAAGAACAAAAAAAATTTACTTAACAGACTCTAAGAGTAAAAAGACATAAATCAACATAATGCTTACTTTGCTAAAAAGGGAGAGCTACAGGATACACACATAGGTGATGAAGTGAACAATGAACCAGTAGCAGACAGAGGAAACACAGAGAATATAAAAGGGAGAAAATCAGGCAACAAGATCAGGAACAGGTGAGGAGGTAATTATGAAGAAACTGGAAGGGAGGGGCAGGGGCACAGAGAGAGAGAAGGAGCTGAACACAGACTCATAATTGGGCAAATGAGAGGAAATCCTTACACTGTCGCAAGTATCAAGACTTGTAGGACTGTTGATTATACTGTTTGACCAAACCTATTAAGATAAATCCTGGCATCTAACAAAGAAACATAAAGAACTACTTTTTTTGCATTAGCTTCAATTTATTATAGCTATTTTTTCCTGGAGACATGTGTTGTTGAAGAGCTGAAAATGGATTCATATATATATAATACACAGTGAAATTATATAAGATCACAAATCAGCCTCGCTCACTGTCTGCAAAAGGTTCAAAACAACAAGATGTTCTTTGTGTTTCCTTTCACACGCGCACGTTTATCTTATTTTGCTTTGTGCGTAAGAAATTCTTGCATTATATATTAGAACATAGACTATGGTAAAACTGAAAAAGGAAAATGGTAGAGAGGTGCCTTGCATGTTATAATTATTTACTTGTTCTATTGCATTTTTTGCAAAAGGTGTCCTTTTTACTGTGCTTTCTGTTTGCATTGTGGCTGATTCTGTGCTCACACTAAGAAAAAGTGCAAAATGTAAAAATGTGTTGCGATTCTAACTGAAATTTAGCCCAGTTGAACTTTGATCTGCGAAAAAACACATGATGCAACTTGTACCTCTAGTCTAAATCTTTGTCTTGGCTTTACCATGACTCAATAAGAAAATAAAATGCATTAAAGAAGATATGTTAGTTGAGATGAGTTATATAATAAAGTATTTATTTTAAAACAATTCTGTTTTGCTGGCAGAGGCTAAAAAAATTGATGTATCAGCTAGCCTAGCCTCTCCTGTCTGAGCTACAGGAAACACATCAGACTTAACTGAAGGATGGATTTATGGTAAAGGAAAGACATATAATTATATGACTTTTTGTGCATTATTTGCACGATTAAACTTTTATCAAACATTTCCAGATGAATTATCCTTCTGCACCAAGGTTACAGAGTACTTGGAACTGTAGCATTTGTTGCCTAGCATATGAACTGTGTCCCAATCCAGTCCCTACCCAGTCTCCAACGGCTGCATCACAGGTTGGCAAATGGAATGGTCTAGCCTCATTCTGTTCACAGAGTTTAACAAACTCCTCAGTTTCACAAGCTCCTTGCTCCCCACAAAAAATGACATTATTATTAGTATAATATTAACTTTGATATTATTATTAAAGGGGGAACATTGCAGGTAGCAGAACCTGGATTGGTACACAGCTATTGCACATCTGTTCAATAACACTTCATAAATGCTAGTTAGCTTGGACTTCTGCCATTTAGACTTCTTCATTCATGTTTAGATTTTTTGCTGAATATCTGTCTGATTAGCTGCCATCTGAAAATATTTGCACTCTACTGAAGAACAGTCATAAGATAAATTTTCACACGTCTTTGATCAACTTCTCGGTGACTTGTTCAATGTCAGTATTAGTTTGTTCAAGTTTATTGCATAGGGGATGCCTAGGTCTACACAAAGATCACCCCATAGGCTGTATATATCCTCAATGCAGAAGAAAATCAGCTTTTACCCTAAATTCAGCCTTAAAGAAAGTGTTCTGAGAGGATTTTTTATCCTTTGATGCAATGTTTATCATAAATCGATCCTATTTCACATACTGGTGCTGCCAGATGGTGGAGTAGATTCCTACTTGCCCATATGGTTGGTATGATAATGTTTGTTTAGATTGCACTAAAGCTATATTTTTGTGCATCTGTTGTGAATGAACTTTATTTGGAAGATTGAGGAGAGTCCTGAATAAGGTTTTGGGTGATGGAAGTAGTTTCCGAATGGACATAAAAACATTAGCAGCTTTTTCACTGAAGCATGAGAGTTCTTGATGCACTAAATTGCTGTGAGGTATAAGCTCTTCCATTAGGCTGAATGATACAGTCATAGGGCTCTGGAAAACCTAAAGTAAAGCGCTTTTTAGTTCCAACTGAGATCTGGGTAGTTCAAAAATGCAAGGGAATAGTATCAGAAGACTGGTTGCGTTTCTCTGCTCAAAACGAGCTGTTAAAATGTTATTGCAGGAGATTTAGACACCAACAGTTCTGGACTGCAGCTGATGTTCGCTTAAATAAAAAGCAGAAAGAATAGCCACTGTGAGATAGATTTAAAAAGTGCTGACAACAAATTGTCAGGATGGATGGAACTGGAGCAAAGTATAGCGATTATATAATAGTCGAGTGATATGAGGATTGAGAATAGTGAGAGAAAAGTAAAGTTAGACAGTTCCCAATCTTTTCACTAGTCACAGCAATTTATTCATTACTAGGAACTCCAAACGATTTTGTATCTCTCCACTGGCTGCCAGTGACATTTGGAATTGCTGCTTTTCATTGATAAGTCACATAATAGCCCAGTACTTAAATAATGATAATACTGTGTGCAAACAGATCAAATCTTTAAGATCAAACCAATTAGAGCTACTGCTCTAAGCAGAGAGGGTTCGATTTCAGTTTCTTTGTTGCCCAAAGATAGAGCCAGGTTCCAGCAGAGATCAGAGGTACTGGCATATTAGCTATATTTAAAATTGTAGTTAAAACACATCTATTTAAGGGAACATTTACAGACTGTGCTACACATATGAACTTTTGTTTCATGCTATGAATTTTTTTATAATCAGTTATTCACATTTGGAGTAATTTGCATTACAATCAGTGTGTGCAAGTATAATCATAAATGATTGATTATAAGGTGACCTTAGGTTGTTGACTCTCCAGGTCCCAAAGTTGGGAAAATGATCAATGGTTTTGGACAGATGTGTACTGTGACCACTTTTGGAGAAGGCATCATCAATGGATTGAAGTTTGCAGATTTCAGTTAAATCAATATATATTTATACTTTTTAAACTTTGAACTTTCACTTAGTTTTAGATCAACACTGTAAAAAAACTCTTCCGACCAACCAACCAAAGATATTGTGAGTTTAATTAACTTCAGTTTTAGAAGATTTTGTGCTAAATACATTGAATTTGTCATTTTGTGATTACATACACCTAAAAAAAGGTTGTTGTCCCAGGGGTGACCTCTGGTGATATTCTTCCCCTTTCTTACCACAGTTCCACCCAGTCACTTCTAAACACTCCCGCCCTTATTTAACACAGAGGTATGTACACAGTTCACTATGCATAAGAATCCAGATTATAATTGTAAACTAAATGAAAAACAAAACAATATCCATAAAGTCCATAATCACAAACTCTCCAAAGACATTGGTTTAGATTTCCCTATACACTTATATTTAAAAAAAAGATTTAGCAAATTGTTTTTTATGGCTGATTGCTTCACCATTTGTGCGGTTTTTTTGAAAAATACTTTCATAATTTGTCCTCTGACTTCATTTTCAGAAGATATTTCAAATTGTCTTGTTTCCCATGTGTCTCTTCCAGTAACAGTCTCCCAAGTGCTCATCTGTTTTCTTCTGTACGTTTGCACTCGACCGAATCACCAGTGCATTCCCTGTTAAACCAAAATTCCTGAGCATTGCAGTCAATGTCAAACCATTCACTAGTTTCACCGCTTTAACTTTTCTACAGACTGCAGCTTTATTTACCACAACTTTGACTTTGAAAACACGTATTCGGAACACATATACGTCCCGGAAACACTCAGACCTGTTTTTAAGGATGTGTCTCATGTCACTTGGCCCTTAACTTGGCCCTTAACCCCAACTTTCATTTGTGTTAGTGAAAGCAATTTGAAAAGGAGACCTTGTTGGGTAAACATCTTGAAAATGAGGAACCTCATCTGATAAACCAGACCAAATCATTTACTTATTTTGTGGTTTTGCAGAATGGTTTTTACAGAATTAGAGAAAGAGCAACATCTGGGTGATGGGCAGCCAGCAATTATTTTCTCCTGTGGTTTTTATCCTTTTTGAACAAGTTGAACTAGTTAAAGGAATGTAATTGAGCACAATCAAGCTTTATATTTTCCAGACAAATTCTGTAAAGCTAACAGACTTTGTCTGCATTGTCCTAAAATAGTTTAATAATATTCTTTGTATCGTTTAATAATTAAATAATATTTATACCGTTTCAACATTGTTGAACAACATAACAATGATGGCTATCTTCTAGACTTTTTTTATGTTTGGAATTATCTTTATCTATGCAACTATATAATTTAAAACAACTAATGAATGTAGTTGAATTAGAAGTTGACATAAGTTCAAAAATATTGTGTCTAAAGGTGTGACAGGTCCACTATCAGTCTTTCTCAATTCTTGTTTGTCTGTGGTTAAAACATCTCAGGCAGCTGCTCCTACAGTTTCTGCAGCATCTGAATAGTGTGTGATATATCTGACCTCTTTTGTAATTGACTGATATTTTATTTAAATTACGTCTTGTAAAAATAGGAAATTTCATGCTCATATATTATGACTTGTGTTTCCTTGACAACGTGCATTACGTCAAGTAGTTGTGGTATTCAAAAACTGAAGAGTCTAGCACCATGGTAAAGATGTTTCAATGCACAGAGGTCATGAAGAGTTGTTAGGAAGGGGAACTGAGATGAACCTTATACTGTGAGGTTGTCATCTCTGAGAAAATAGGTTTTTATAAGTTATCCTCAGCAAAATCCTCCGTGTGAGCAACTACAATTTCCTCAATAAGACCTTTTTCACCTACTGACACTTCACAATATAAATCTAAGTGCATCGTGGTTTATTTTCCCTGAAGTTTCCAGACCATCATTTGAGCCGAAGAAGATGTTCACTGATCTTTGGCCAGCTTTGCACTGTTTCCAGGAAACAGACCAGATAGAAACACACTTTTAGCAGCAAAAATAAATATGTACTTATATCCACCTCATGCAATAAATGGGGCTAATATAGCTTTGAAAGAATAATTTTTCTCATTAGTGATACAATCTTCAGAGATGACATCTTTATCATCACCCAGTAGAGCCCTGATACTCATTGCGCGGTTCGTCATGCTTGATCTGGCGGCTCGAAGCACATTACCCTATATAACACTATAACACAGCCATGCCAATACATTTTTTAAAAGTGCGACTTGGAAATATGGTATTCAACACGAAGACGATGCGGGAGTAAACAGCCCTCACGTTATCAAGAGGAAACAGAGAAACAATTGACCAATGCTCACCTTGAATGCCTTACTATAATTGCAACAACAAACTACAAAAACAACATAAAGAAGGTTAAGGACATGCATGCCAGCTTCCGCTCTTCCCTTTATTAAGGTAAATAAACACACTTTAAATGAAAATGTATTGGCTGTGCTGTTTTTAGTGTGGGGTAGCCAGTATATATGTAAAAACATTTGTTTATGTTAGTAACAAATTGCCGTAACAGTGGCTTTCCTCTTAACCTTGGTCTGCCAATGTGGCTCTTGTGAAAAAATTAGTATCACTGCAGTAGAGGATTCTAGTCATGGTTCCAGTCAAGGTTTCAGCAATATTGCATCTGTAAATTAAAATGGAAGTGATGATGCTGTACGATGCATCATATTCAATCCATTCATCAGTGCATTCAATGCTCACATTATTGCTATAAATGTCTTTTTGACCCTGAAGTCTCCGGTGCAGCATCTTTAAAGCACTACTATAGATGACTCACTTCCTGTCCTTAATGAAGTTCCTGTCCTCCCAGTGATTCTAAATATTTATTTTCTATATTTGTCATTCGTTTTGTGACACAAGCTCATGTCTGTGACATAAACTGTTGAAGAGCATGGAGTGACGTCTTAACAAGGAGAGATTTATCATTATCTGTGTTTAATTTTGCATTTAAAGAAAACAGTTTTTTTAAACACATTTTACATTTTGAATTGCTTCATTTCATTTAAGTGCAGGTAGTTTCGGTACCTGTTTGAAGAATGGTTGTTTAAACAAAAACTATGTGAACATTTTTGGTTCTAAAGTGGATTTGGCAAAACAATCTACACACTTACAGAAAAGCTTGACATATCATTCTTTAAGCAAATGCAAATGTCAGATGCATTATAAACTGAACAGCTTCAAAGACAAACGCTTTAGGTGAATATTAAAACTGAAACTAACATTGCTCAAAATAAGGGAAAAAAAACCTGGCTTGTTTTATTGTTATGCTTTGCTGAACTTCTGCTCTTTTTAATGGTTTGAAGACAAACCAAAGAAAAGCACCATTTACTGGAGAAATGAGCACACACCGAAGTTTAATTGCAGGAAGCTAGAAAGAGTGGAAAACATGTTAAAAATGCTGTACATCCGTTAAAGTCACATTAGTATCTTCAAAACACCAATTTAATTCACACACTGAAACAATCACAATTAAATCAAACCTGTAATAGGAAGAAAGGACATTTTTGGAGCTATTTCATCGCTGCCGGTTAACACCAATTATAATGAAGTAAGCTGTTATTACAACAGGCTCATTATCTTTCTAACAGTTTTTATTCCTAGGACCAAACACAAACAATGGCCGCAGTGGGAACATTGTGCATATTATTCAGAATCCAACACTATGTGTGATTTATTGTCAGTTATGTAAGCTGTAGGTTTAGAGGTTTGTAGCTTGTGAGCAGCTTCCAAATACAACATTTATTAACAATACAACAATACTTTAAATACATACAATATATATTTTTAAATATATAAAGCATGATTTTTATAACTTATCCAAGCGTTGCCTTCTATGACAACTATAAGAGGGTAGTCTCAGGCTCAGAAGTCAAGCCCACTGAGAGCAAGCTAAACGCCTGATGCGTTGGGTACACTTTACTTCAGGACTTGTTTAAGTGGTTACCTGATTGGTTTGATGTATTTTTCCGGGAGAAGCTATAGTGTCACATTTATTTTTGCTCCACCGGGAAACTAAGTGGAGCTGTAGAATACAGAAAAAAAAAAACATTTACTCTATGTTTTAGGTGCTAATGGAGACTAAGGCATCATTGTTTTTTTGCTCTTTTAATTTTGTGTTATCCTTCATCCTTCATCATCTACATCCTGAAATATGACAATGTGCAAAACAACATTTTTGATTGGTTATTTTGGTCAAATGGCATGGGTGGGTCAAAGCTTCATACATTCTCTGGAAATCTGAGACTACTAACTTATTAATACTCATTCTTTTTAATTATATTAAAACTTAATTGACTAAAAGAGGTCACTTGATTGACTATTATAGTTCAGCTCTGAGAGTACAAATGGTATCCGTTACATCATCTCATATACCCATAAAGTTTTCATGTACCCAGATTTGGTGTGCTGTAGAAAAATAACAGACTCTATGCTCATTCTGTATTTCTGCAGATACTGTAATGTCCTGGGGTTCTCCTCCTTCTCTGCTCCATGTCTATTCACCTTTATTTTGTTTCCACCTTTAATCATGTGATTATGTTTCTTACATTATATGTCTGTGCTTTTGTTTACTTTTGTTTCGCCTCACACTTGTCTTCCTTCTTACCTCTCTGTACCCATCTGGTTCCTCATTATTTATTATCTCCGGTGTTCCTTATTTTCCTGCTAATTGGTTTGTGTATTTGTATCCTGTGCTTGCTTTCATGTAACACGGGATCATTCGCACAGTTAGCCTTCTTTCTGCGTTTCGCATACATAGCCATTTTGTTTATATGTTTCTCTGCTCTCCATTTGTATCCTTGTTTTCGTTTAGTTATCTCATTCTAGAGAGTTTTTTCCCGTTGTGGACTTTCTTTATTCAGGAATTAATTCCATTTTGACATCAGCTCTTGCTCTGCATTGGAGTCACCTGTTTTTCTTGACAGATATAAATTGGCATTATCAAAAAGTGAGGTCCAATCCTATTGGAAGTTCCTGACATACTTTAACAACCTTGGTCTCTAATGTCCATTGTTCAAGGCAATCATTACAGTTCATAGCAATTCACCCTTCAGGCTGTCAATGAGTTCAGCAATTTTTTGCAGTAGTAATTAGCCAAATTAGAGCAGTATTTAATTACAATCTATGGAGGCACAATAATCCAATTTTGGGCAAGATATATCTGCCTGTCTTTTAGTAACATTTTATTGTATTGAATTATACGCTCTTGAGGAAATTGTCTAAAACAAAAAACACTGTGTTACATATGACTCTTTTGAAGGAGAGTGGAAATTATAGCAAAAAGGTAATTTATGTGGATGAGGATACTTTTGTGAAGGAGGACTGCATGGGCAGTTATTACAGAACAAGGACAGTGCTCTCTGGTGGAAACTATAAAAGGTCAGCAGAAGTATTGCAGACTTTCAAAAGAAGTGAAGTGTCATATGGGGTTCTTGTGAGGTGATGATGTCCGATCCCCTGCTGACTGGTACTGTATATGTGCTGCCTGACATATGTAAGGTTATTTCTGGAAACAAAGCTCTCAAGATTTGAATTGTGGTTTGAATAGATGAAACATCTTGAGAATGAAGAATACAAGTCAAGAACCGTTTGTGAAATTGGAATATTGCCAAGAGTCACTCGCCCATTCAAATAACTGAATTCAGATACTCCTATCGCATCCATGGCCACCACGTGTTTATACAGCACCTAGACATGTATTTGTGAAAAAAAAAAACAAAAAAAAAACTTTGATCTTTTGAGTACAGTGAATTCCAGTGGTACAATTGAAGGATGCCACCTGAGAATAAAACAAAATCCAGAAATACATTGATCTGTGTGTAAAAACAATCCTAGTAAAAAAACATTATTAAAATTGATGCTACAAGCCAGGCCTTCACGTCCAGCATAAGTGTTTGACCACACAAATAAGAATGGGTTCTTGTGAAGAAGAATTTCAACAAACACACCCCTAAATCATGTCTAATGCCTTCCCAGAAAAGTTGATGTTGCTATAACCGAATGGGTTTCAAAGGGGGCATTTACTTGTATAGATCAGGAATGGTATATCACAAGTTATCATGTAATCTAAAAGCAGTATTTTGGGCAATTTTCCATACTTTTGGTCATACTTGCTAGGCTAGGATCAGGGTTTAATCACAACAAAATTAACGAAAATAGGAAACATTATCGAGATTCGTGAGTTTAACGAAGACACATTGGAGCTGAAGGATCTGGGTGAAGTAGACATGTGGGAATCAGATGAAGATGACATATGAAACAAAAGATATGAAGCAAGTAAAGATCAGGATCTAAAATAATTACATTGTGTACATTGCTTCCACGTTTTAAAAATTTTTTAAATGATAAAATCATGTTAATTTAACGCATTTTATCATGTGGAACTGATTCACAATATTTTTTTATATGTTGGTACTGCAAGGTTTGGAAGTCTGAGAAATAAGCAAAGTGGGGCTGGGTATGTGAGGCTTAACTTGCCACACTTTAAAGTTTGTGAAATTAGATTTACCCAAACAATAGTATAATTAAACTAGATTTTTAACTTTAACTCTTGTGGCTTGCTATGGAGGAGTAAGACACATAATGTAATGTTTCCCATGTCACTGCAAGTGAAATAAACCAACCCTCACTTCTCTATCAATTCTTTAACCCTTGTGCATTGTTCAAATTCACTACCCTTTTGGTATGTTCTTTGCTGAAAGCAGCCACTATATTAAACTGCTAAATTTTCAGGTCACCAAAAATCATGCTATCTGCGGAAACATGAGAAAAAAATGTGGCCAAATTTAGACTCTAAATCACCTGAAGTGGCTGAAAATGTCCCCAACAAAACATAAGGGTTCAGGGTGTAGTACTTGGGCTCAATTCAGGACGCAGCTGTTGTGAGTGAAGGGTAATGAGGGAGTAGCAGGTGAATTCAATCAGTGTGATGAGATACAGGTGCTGGCCATTTAGAGATAATTAACACGGGTTAACCGACACTCACAAGGGGGAACACAGGGGACCTGAAAATTCTGTCTTGGAGTTTTGCTGTTGTGATTTCAGAATATGTAAAATTTAAAACTAGTTACTATTTACAGTGTAACAGTATTGCAGTGTACTCAAGAGCTGTGCGAGTTTCTAAAGCACTTCACATGCCTCACACATGAAAGGACTGCATTTACCGCTTTGCCTGCACTTTTTTTGCCCCTGTGTGGCTTTTTTTTGAGCATGATGCCCCTCACAGATGGCAAAATGGATGTTATGGGATATTTTGGAGTGATTTAGGTACAGACTGTGCAAAAGTTTTCACTGCGGTAAAAGTCCTGGGAAGACGACGTCATGCCATGGTTCGCCGGTAATATTTTGTGAATTGATCACTTTTCCAATGTGATTAAAATGTGAAATATCCTTCATCGGAAGCGCTGTTAACACCTGTGATGTGCATTATAAAGGTTTTTATTGTTATACGATTTTGAAGAATTTTTTTGCGACTTTTTACTGGTTTTCTACACACCCACTTGTGGGAAAAAAAAATTTCATATTTCAAATCTAAGTTTTTATTTGCAAAAATGATTTTGCTCTATGTTATGTGGTTCCAGCTTTACCAGTATTAAAAAAATGATTTGAAATGGGATCGCCGGTGCTCCCATTGGTCTTAAAGGGTTACTTCCACTACTTCCTGTTCTTCTTTACACTGAAGCTAGTTATTATGGACTTTGTACAAATGAGGTGGGGTCATTTTCCTTGGCCAAGAACTGTGTCTCCTTCAAAAGAGCTTGAACTGCACATCATGAAAACCAAGTCTTCTACTGAAATCTTTGTTTGGGAAAGACCTTGTTGATGCAGTATAACTACCGTGTGCCTTGTTGCTGTGCTCAATCTTCCCATACACCATTCATAGACCTACAATAACCTTGACTTTGTGTAAGTGTGCCTAAAACAATTGATGCTGGTTTGAAGAGGTAGTAACAGCCAATGTAGATTTGATTTAGTTTTCCTTTGGTTCCCCATATTATGCCTCTATGACTTAAGCTGAGATATGCCAAACTGGTTTGTATACTAACCAGTCTAGTTCCTATGGAGGGGTCAGTGAGATGATATAATGTTCCCCATGTCCATAGCAGTAGAATAAAGTCTGATTCTGAATGATGGATGAATCATGATGAAACATGATTTCAGAACAGTGGATGAGTTCTTTAGACAACTCCTTGTTTTAAGCACTTTCACGTCAGTCATTTAAAAGTGCTAGCTAAAAAGGTTTTGTTAATAATATTATCTGAGTAATATTGTCTGCATTTGACCCGTTAAAAAGAATGCATTGTTCACGCCATTTCATGTGAGAGTGTGCATCAATCTCCCGAGGAGGAAGCGGATACTGTACATACAGATGTCAAATGGAAGCAGGTAGGCATCTTTCAACTGCTGCTCTGTGGTCTCTCTCTAGAAACATGTCAGAGTACGGCACTAAGAAGTTTAGTGAACATCATCATTTCACTGCGGTGTGAAAGTAAAACCCAGAGGGGGGTGTTTCTGCAGGAGACACCAAGGACTTATTAGCTTCATTATTATTCAATGGCAAAGTACTGCTCTATTAATAGCTGTGTCGATTTAAGCAGACTGCAGCTGACTCATACAGACAAGAAAGTAAAAGCTGTCACTGGGCTTGCATGCGTTTACCAGATCTAAGAGTTTAGCTATAAAAATGATCCTCTGAGATGTGAATCGGGGTAAGGATCGTTCAAAGGTGTAGCTTTTAAAATGGAAAGATCCCACTTTACCTCCCTAAGAGTAATGGATGTAATGGTTGCTTTTTTCTATCTGTGAGAGTTCAGACGTGCTTTCCCATTTACAATTTATTTGTTACCAATGCAATGTATTTAATATTAAATTGTAATAAAAATGGAATGTAATCCAATTATTATTAAATTTGATTCTCAGATTAATTAAAGTGGTGATTTGATGAAAGCATGGTATTGCTAAATGTATCTCCCACAGTAATCCCATGTGCAGAAATGTAGAAAATATCTTTTTATGCAAATCTGTAGGTGAGATTTTCCTCCTCAGAGATAATAGACTCAAAGTGATGCATGTTTGGTGCTTAATGGACCTCTCATCTCAAATCCTATTATTTTCTTGACAAGTCTAAAAGCAAGACCAGAAATAGGGGATATTTTTTGTATAACTTTATTTCTTACTACCGTAAATCCTTATATACAATAGAGCAAACCTGTAAAAACATACAATTAAAAAAGGACTTTAGTGTGTTCTTTAACTTCTCGAGTCAATACAGGATTTTTATTATGGTAGTTAATGCTTTAAAACATAATAAATGTTTGGCTGGTGAGGCACTTAGAATGCACTCAAGAAAACTTCTATAGTGACTTAACGGAAAGCATCAAATCAATTAATGGAATAAAGATTTGTACTTGCAACATTGTTAATACTAGCCCATGTAATAGTTCTTGTGATGATGAAAGGGTCTCCATGAAAAGGCATTTACATGTCCTTTTTATGTGCTTTTAACATGTTCAGCTCCTGCCTTATGTTAGATATCTTTGTATAACTTTTTGCTGCTATTGCTGTGAGAAGTAACATCAGCAGCAAAAATATTCATGAGTCAGTTATCATTTATTGTTCTTTTACTACTATTTAGCTTAGCATACTTTATTGTTTCTGATTAAACCAGTGGCATAAACGAATAAAATGATCATGTTGTAAAAAATTAAATAATTTGTAGATTTGGTTCCTTGATTAATACAGGAATGTAGTATAGTTCCTAACAATATCACCCTACAGAATAACAATGTACATTTTTTTTCGGTGGTATTACAAATCTCAGAATGTGTACATTTTTAAATCTTTTATTAATTTTGTTCTAAAATGCTACTAGTCTATTTGGATTCAGTGATGTTTGCTAAGTTATGCTAAAAGTGTCAGCATATCTGGAGTATGAGTCTTAGTAAAATAAATGTATGTTTTGCTATGTTTGATGTAATTCATTTTTATCAATTTGAAACATGTCTCAATTCTTTACTACTAAACTACTTTAATTAAAAGTACAATATTTCACCTATTATGAAAATGCTAATTGGAGGACAAGACAAAAACTAGACTTATTATTAAATCGCAAATATCACTACAATCATGAAATTAGCAATGGTGATCATTACAGCATGGAGGAAGATTTTTATAGTGATAAAAAGTCTATTATAAATGAGAATACTGGAAAACATACTAGTTTTCAAATGTAAGCTTTGTCAAAACTCATATAGTTTTGTTTGAAGCTTCTTTGTTTAAAGCTGCTTGTACCATGCACTGGGTCACATAAGGTCAACAAAGGAATGCAGCAAAGGATATAAAAACCACCCTATACAAGAACGTTCCTCAGAGGCAAGTACAAAGGAATGTTAAGCGAGCCAACATATAGACCTCCTACGTCTTATTTAGTTCTAGGAATGAATAATACTTTCATTTTTTTGCACTTCAATAAACTTTTTATTTGAGAAGAAACTGATAGAAGCTTCATTTAATGTCGACTATTGTTGACCCTGTTGTAATGTACTAACTTAGCAAACTTTCTAAATTGTTCAATAAATTCATCCCTTCATTTTTTTTCTTTTAATGTCAAGACCTTTTTAGTTTAGCTCAATTTAAATTTACTGGAGGAAAGTGTAGGTTTTTTTGTATCACGTTTTATTAAAATGAAGAGAAATACTGTACTGTAAAATATTCTGCCCAGAGATTTCCATATCTAGGGTCTCTTCACCAGATAGTATCCAATGACATGATATCTTCATCAAGCTACACCAGTTCTGATTTTTCCATGTAAATATTGTTTGCATGTATTGTGTTTGAAGTTCTGACTTTCTGCTCCATGATCCATTTAATTAATATAAAATATATCTCACAAGGCTCAGCTTTACACGTGTTCAGTGTCAAGTTTTATTCCCTGAAGTGAAGAGAAAAACTGTACCGTAAACTGTAAACAATGTGAAATCTCACACTGTTGGGGATTTCTATATCTAGGGCCTCCTCACCATATAGCAACCAATGACAGGTTCAAGTTACACCGATTTTTCCATGAAAATTTTCAAACTTCTAAAACTATAAATGCTAAATTAAATGGAGGTTTACTATATTCACATATTTGAAACCTTGACATCAAACATATCTTAGCTTCTCCATGAGTTATATTTTGCATGCATTGCTTGAGTGTGATAGTGTTTGGAGTTTTGACTTGTTGCTCCAGCATCCATATAATAAATGTATAATATATAATAAGGCTCAGCTTTACAACCTCTTTGAAACTTCAGACATCTGCATCTGAAAGGATTTAGATGCTTGTTGTGTCCTTAGGGGTGTCTTAAGGATGTGTCATTTTAAATTACATCTCGAGCCAGAGCTGTAATGTTGCATAGTTTCGTTTTGTCAGCATTTTTGGCCCCCTACTGCCCTGAGGCACAGAGCAGTTACTTGCATTTTGTGTTGGCATGGAGCCAACCTGGGAACAAGCAATCTGGAACACAGGAGAATTGGAAACAGCATTTAATACTTTTTATTGGCTTCAAAAAACAAAGTGAAGACACCAGATTGTGTGTAGAGTACCTAGATTTAATGGAATCCAACAAGTTAATTCAACAATACATCATTCTTGTTGATACAATATGGATAATCATAATAATTATCTAGACCTAGATTGGTCTTATTTGAAGTATGCTATGTCTATATTCATTAGCTAAATGCTCTCTTTGCTGTGTTCACTGTCAAGCTGTAACACATTTCAGATGCAATTACAAACAGAGACAGCTGGATCCACATCATTGGGCAAGGCACACACTGGAGTTTATTATCATTGCAAGTGCTTCTATTCAACTCAGTCACGATCCGTCTGTGAAATTAAATGTGTATGTGATTTGCTACACAATCACTCTGAAGCCATGATGGGAAATGCCACCTGAATCCATCCCTGTTCAGTGGAAAAGACATCAGTTCATTAGAGGCAATTTAGATGAGTCTGAACTAATAAAATTATCTCCAGGTTATGAAAATCTTTTTATCCTGCTTGCCTCATATAGATTAGTCTTTTTACAATCAGGCCCAATGCAGGCCCAATGTTTAAGGGTCTGTGTGTATATATATATATATATATATATATATATTAGGGATGTCCCGAGCCGATCGTAAAGATCGGTATCGGGGCCGATCGAGGCATTTTTTAACTGATCGGAATCGGCTCTATGTATCGGACCGATCGAATGTTTACGTCAGCTACGTCACGCACGTGTCGCAAACTCGCATGTTAAACTCGCATGTTAAACTGCATGTTGTTTACTACTTGCAATACGGTGCTAAGATGTCTGCAGTGTGGAAGTATTTTAAGTTGGAAAGTGATTCTAGTCTGGTAGCTACATGCAACGTTTGCAATGCGAGCATTTCACGCGGTGGTACTAGCAAAGCAGCCTTTAATACTACCAACTTGATAAGGCATCTTAAAACGAAACACGACAGAATATTGCGACTTCACTGAGCGAACGCAGGAAAAGGCTAAACCATTTTATTGATGCACTGCTGAGCTATTTGGTTGTCAAGAGTACACACTGGATTGATTTAATAACCTGCATGCACTTAAAGTGTGCAATTAGCACAAGGAAAAGACAAGTATCGGATCGGGACTCGGTATGGGTCGATACTTAAAATTAAATGACTTGGATCGGATCGGGGGCTCAAAAAACCTGATCGGGACATCCCTAATATATATATATATATATATATATATATATATATATATATAT
>SRMA01026169.1:21155-35449 GCA_007224835.1 Danionella cerebrum | reverse complement strand
TATATATATATATATATATATATATATTGTGACGGAGGCCCATTCCGATCAGCGCGGTCCTGGCATAAACACGGAACACCTGGAGCCCGCTATCAAGGGCGAAGCGGGAACAGCCGCGCCTCATCAGCGCGGCAGCATAAGAGAGAGAGAGAGAGCTTCCACAACGAGCATGATCTCCAGCGAGGGCAGCAGCTTACCTCTCTCTCTCTCTCTCTTACTCCAGACGGCCCGTGAGACACCAAAGCGGTTCCTCCTCGAAGCACGATCCACCGAAGAGATCGCCAGCACAAGCACGCACACCACTGGGACACTCACCGGCACAAACCAGGGAGAAGACAGCACGGACATAGCACCTAAGACTGCACTCTGCCACTCCACGTATATTTATTGTCAATAAATCCACCCTCTGGGGACACTTTTCTATTACAACCTTGTTGTGTGATCCCTCTCCTGCGACTATATATATATATATATATATATATATATATATATATATATAGTCCATATTTATATATTGGTCCAAATTACCAATTTGCTCTGCAGCAAACACTTAAAATGCGTAACTTGAAACTCGTAAGAACTCTTACGGCCTGGGTTTAAGCATAGTGAACCTAGAAACCAAACCTTGAAGGTTTGGACTGAGTCAAATTGGAGAAGGATTGAACCTTCTTGTAAGTTCATGGGTCAATAGGATAATGAGTGTGGGCGTTTAAGAAACAATCCATCTTTCCCATTGCAAGAGATAGCCACTGCATCTGATGAGATCAAAAGAGACATTTCCACACCTTTAAAAGTGTGTTTAAATCAAACAGGGCTAAAATAATTAGCTATCTTTACTGAAATCCAAATAGTTAAGTAACCATTGACACAGCAATAGCACTGTTGACGTTTACATAGGAGTACAATGCACTTTTAGCCATGTCAGAAGCAGTGATGTGGCTCTAAAGGGCAATTTCAAGCTCGACTTAAATGACATGTTGAATTACGCAATGCCTGAGAGGGATGCTCCAGAGATACATGTTGCAGGGCAGATTCCTCAATTACTTAGAGAACCAGGAGTCTGCAGTTTGATGATAGCCAGTGTGTCAGACTCTCGCTGCATGCTGTCAGACAAGCCATTGAGTCCTCACATCATAGCAGCCACAGCTCCCCCTGAGTCACAGACTCTCCCACAACTACCTTTACAGGGTATCCATTAAGTCATCCACAGACATTTCTACCGTCATTTGAATGGTCTGACATCTTTTCAGAGCACTTATGACCTTGGAAAAGATTGATTATTGGAAGTGTGGATTCTGCTCTGCTTTATATGCAATCTATTCTTGCCATGATAAGCCAGGATACATGTCTTAAACGAGGAAACTGCCTTTTAAAGAGGTAAAGCTCCTTAATTGAGACTAGACATGACTGAGACCTGATCTAACAAAGACCAGGGAGTCCAAGACTATACCAAGATCAAGACATGCTAGTCCGAGACCAACACGATGACTATCGAAAACGTAACATGACTTCTTGTCTCAATTATAAATCATTACATTTGCTATAATTTTATTAGTGTAACATCTATTACTAATAGGTCTAGTGCAACAGGTTTCTTCTTCATCTTTCCAGCATGTATGCCTCCGAACCCAACAAACTGGGCAATTTTGGTGACAATCGATTGGTGCCTCCATGCAGAGCTCAAATCCAATGTGCTTCCTCTTAGGTCACAGGAGATTACTGTTCTTCCGTGAAAGGTGTGCACATATATATATTGAATTTCAATAAAGCCATACAATCATCCAGAACCCCTTTAAAATGTTGAGTGGCAGCCTTCTGAGCATTCAACTGGCATCAGAGCTACATTTCTTCAGGCTGATAGAAGTCAGATATAATTTCTAACGTGAATGGACACAACATATTTGAATTGAGCAGTTTTGAACAACCCCCAGACACTATTCTACGTGTAATGTTGAGGTTTTTTAGGTTTACCTGTCGAACTGGTTGTTGACACACATTTCTAATTAGCCAATCATATGGCAGCAAATTAATGCATTTAAACATGTAGACATGGTCAAGATGATCTGCTGCATGCATTGAGTTCAGGAGGTGTGTGATTAAAATCAGCGCAAGCATGTGATGATTGTGTCTTCATCGATGCTGATTGGTCCATGAAAGAGTGCCATGCATTCAAAAGGGGCAGAGCTCTTCTGATCAGAGAGCACATTCCCCTTGTCACTTTGTTAGATGCAGAGCTCTGAGTTCCTGCTCCGTCAAACACCCCCTCGTTAATGTTAAGTTCAATAATTTTTTTTATTAAGATCTATGTTGTTGCTTAATAGTTTGTTTCTATCGAATTTAATAATTTGTTAATTGTTAATTGGGGTAGACCAAATTTTATTTCCGAAAGACTGTATCTTTTTGTAAGGAAATTTAGGGAAACTGTGTTGTAATTTGACGTTTATTGTCCATTAAGAAATTTATGGGATTGTTTTATTTTTGTATCGGGATTGGTTTGCTCTTTTGGCCTTTCTCCACCTAAGCCCTTTTTCTTCAGTGTTAAATGTTTGTTGGTAGATAAATGAATCAAAAACTGTAACTTTTTCTACTTGGATTTGTTTGTTTCTAGTGGTTTTTTTGGCTGATGTTGGAACTCTATTTTGTTGTATACTTTAATTATCTTCCACGCTCTCCTCCCCTTTAAAACGAGCCGTAACACTGCCAGATGTCATAAGAGAATGGCCTGACTGGTTTGAGCTGATAGAAAGGCAACAGCATCTCAAATAATCACACGTTACAATCAAGATAGCAGAAGACCACAAGGGGTGCCACACACAACAGGAAACTGAGGCTACAATTATCACAGGCTCCCCAAATTGGACTATAGAAGATTGGAAAAACGTTGCCTGGTCTGATGATTTCTGTTACAACATTTGGATGGTAGGGTCAGAATTTGGCATCAATAACATGAAAACATGGCTCCATCATGCTTTTTATCAACAGTTCAGCATGGTGGTGGTGGTGGTGTAATGGTGTGGGAATATTTTCTTGGGACACTTTGTGCTTATTAATATTGTTGCTGACCATGTCCATCCCTTTATGACCATCTTCTGATGGCTATTCCGAGCACGATGTCATAAAGTGTAAATCATCTCAGACTAGTTTCTTGAACTATGCTCAAATTGCCCCACCCTTTGGGATGCGGTGGAACAGGAGATTCGCATCATGGATGAGCAGCCGAAAAATATGCAGCAACTGTGTGATGCGATCATGTCAACATGGACCAAACTCTTAGAAATATGTTTCCAGTTACTTGTTGAATCTATGCCACGAAGGATTAAGGCAGGTTTAAAGGTCCAACCCAGCCAGGTGTACCTAATAAAATGACCAATGAGTGTAAGACACAATAACCTATTTTTCTTATAATAACTGACAATAGAAGTTAACAAACTATATTTGCGAGATGTTTTTGGACAGGGTGATAAATATTCAGGAGGCGTGGTTACCAGTTTTCCTGTGTAAATGGGCATAACTTTGAGATTACTAGACTGACTCAAAAAGAGCATGGTGTAATTCTGTCACGAGCTAGTTGTCTACAACTGGGATTAGACCAGTTGACATTTCTCCCCACTTATTTCAGCTGCTGAGTGAAGGCTTGGTGAGATGGCGTCTGAGAGCAAGGACATGGGTGAAGTTATACAGGACAAGGTACTGCTGCATCTGCTGATTTCCTCTTGCTTCAGTTTTGAATGTAAATACTAATTTTCCAAGGTCACCATGCAAAGTCCATTGCAGTTGAAAAGTGTGCGCCGAGGTTGTTTCATAAATCTTTCTCACATGAGGATTAAGTGATTGCGACTAATATGACTACAAAATGTTTTCTTTCTGTAATGCAGACTGTTTTAAATTCAGCTTTTGTTTTTAATTTATTTGAAGGAAATCACAAGAAGCAATTTACTTTATAGAATGTGTTTCTACGAATCCTCAATCTTGGATCTGTCAGTTCTGCACTGGATTCCATAGAGAAGACGTACAGCCGTACAAAGCAATCTTATCCCATCATCTCCTCAGTGTGCGGGCTGTATGAGAAAGGAGCCACTGCTTTTGGAAGTTTGGCTGTGTGCAGCATCAGACCTGCCCTCCATGTATTGGAGCCCCAGCGTGAGTCTGCAAATCTCAATTACCTTCTTTATAAATGAGCTTCGTCTAGTTGTTGTTGTTGTTGTAGGAGTGTTTTTTTGTGTGTGTATGCACTGGATTATATAGCCATGGGATCATAAGGTCTTACAAAGTTGCAAAGATAATTGGTTCCCTCTCAAGTAATTCATTCAGTTATTTGACAAAGAACGACACCAAAGATCTCTTTTAAACACTGAGAATATTATTTCATATTTTCTATGAGACAATTATCCTTTACTCACATTTTAAAAGAGAAAGATTATAAAATTAGCTCTCTCCAACCAACTAGAGTAAAAAAAAGATGTAACGCAAACATTTACACTGCCCCCTAGTGGATAGATAGTATCAAACGCTCTCAAACAAATCAATGTCAATGATGGTTTCAATAGTTGTTTTAAAGATAGTGTTATGCGTTTTGCATTGTAGGCATAACATCACGATATGTATGTGAGCAGTGTGTATTGTGTGTATCGAAACTTTTTTTAGGTCTATTTTGAATTGTCCTAGGTCTATTTTTACATTGTATTTTCTGTAATTAAACTAATTAAAAATGGTTTAAAAATACACTACTGCTGGTGTCTATTGTAGCATTCATTTGGAGAACAGTATGGGCACGTTTTAAGTATTTAAACACAAATTTACTCTTGCTATGTTTTCAGCTATCAGCATGTGGACATCATTAATACATTTTAATTGCATTTTTAAAAATGTCTACCTTTTGGGCGTATGATAACGTAACTTAGTTCTGGAGGAAATCTGAAATGAGTTTCCCAATGCAGCCATCTAGTGGATTCATCTGACAGTCCATGTCGTTTCAGCCAAAATCAGTCCAGACCTTTTAACAATCTTTACCTATAGAATATTCTTTTTTTAAATAAAAAAATAATTGTCTTTTATAAATATGTGGTTTGGTTGCCCATCTAATCTGAGCAGAAAAAAGATCCTTTGTCAGGTAGGTGGACAAAGATCTCTCCACATTCCACCAATCAGGCCTCCATGGTAGAGTGGCCATTTTTAGTCAATAGGCAAAACCTCAGCCTGCCTGGGATTTCTCAAAAAGCCACCTGAACTAAGTCAGTTTAATAAGACCAAGACTATGAATATTAGGAGCCAGGTTTGAGGACATTAGCCATTACAAGCTGATGCCATTCCTAGAGTGACGCATGGTGGTGGCACGTCATTCTGCAGGAATGTTCTGTAGTCAGAATTGAAACTCAGCAGGACAATAACTATAATATAGTGACTTCAGAACACTGTGTCTGAGGTTTCTATTAAAAAGGTGTTTCATATTAATTATCTCTGGAAGACATCTAAAAATTGCTTTGCCCTGAGGTTGCCGCAATGGAGTTTGATAGATATTTAAAAGAGGAAATAATTAAACAGGTGTGCCAGCTTTGTGGAATTTCATTGTAAAGGCTGTGATTGAAGCTGTGACTCAAGTGCTCCAAGTAGATGGCTTTAGTATGTGCCCCCCTAGATGAAAAACAGAGCAGTGTGGGTCCAGATGATCATTTAGTTGGTTCAGTCTGCTTTTTACTAGTCCTTCTGATATAAATCAATCAGCAGCCAGTGTTTTCTGGTGATGAAGGGGGTTTGCCAGGGTGATTGCTTTGGTTCAAAACTACATAAATATTATGCATTATACATCTATATGAAAAATTATCAGTATGGCATTTAGCACAATATTATTAAATGGTAAATTTGGTGTAATAATAATATATTAACAAGCGCACTGTTGTTGGTGCTGTAATCTGGTTAAATGTCTGCCAGTGGGATTAAATGAGAAATTGTGCAATGTAATTAAACATTTGCATTCTTCATGGCTCAGTTTGAGAATTACAAAGGACTAATCTTCTGATGAACCTTAAGACTGTGGTGCTCTTTTTTCCAATGAGGATTCCAATGAGCTAATGGTTGGAGACTCTGTGGTTTGGTGGTAATATAAATTATTGGTGGTATATAAAAGTGTTACCATCTTTAAATAAATTGCTGATTTGGAATCCACATAAAGAAGATCTCTATTCTTTGGTTTGTTGTTGCTGTTGTTTTTTATATATAAATTATTACACAAGGGTCAACAACAAAACTATTTAACTTTGTATTATTACAGCCATGAACCCCTTCAGCCACTGCCTTAACCTGCTTGTAACCATAGGCTGATAGCTAATGAATAATGTGTAGGGGAATTTTCCCACATGTTTATGTGATATGGTGTGAAAAAAGTTAGAGACAAATGAACAAGCTTAATTTAATGGCTGTACAGGTGGTAATGGGAAATGCAAATCATTGAGGGGTGTGGTCAGCTAATACACACTAGATGAATGCATATCTGTTTATCTATTAATATAATACATAATATTTATTTATGTATGTATTTATATGTTAACTATTAATTTAATATGTATTTGTATTTTTATCCGGGATAGTACTCACTATTAGTTTTTTGTTTTTTTATTGGTTAAAATTTTTTTGTTACATTATTGGTACCATTTTTTTAATAAAACGATTTAGCAAAATTTTGGATCTTTTGAACTCAATAATGGTTTCTTCAATAGGGATATGAGAAAAGGTTTAGGAATGGTTTGCTATTACATTTGGTACAGGTGGCCAAATGTACTCTGCAATGCAATATACCTTTTTAAAAAGGAAATGTTTTATTAGCAATACCTTTCTTAGAAAATATGCAAGCTACGAATTTTTCAAGTCCATGATATCGAAGATGGTCATGCTTTGGCGATCCATGTCAAAGCATGACAGAGCCTTAATAAGCTTATTAAAAACAAAAGAGTAGAGTTAAACAGCATGTTTTGATATTTTATCTAGTAATGATAAACAATCCACATAAGAAAGTTGATTTTTCAAGCTGAAACAAACCTATTCCCCTGCTCCTACCAGCTTCTTTCTATTTTAACATCTATCGAGAATACATTTTATTTACATGTCTACCGTTTATGAGTTAAGTTGTTGGTGATACATTTTTTTTTGCTGTTAAACTTAACCATTTATAAAGACTGGACTGTTTATTTAATTTTAATCAAAATGTTTTTGAATTATCCAACATAATTGTTCCATTCGATTCAATTGTTAAATACAAAAATAAATCTTTCTTTAGTGGGAAATAGTAAGATAAGCGTGTATAAAAATCTGAACAGAAAATGGAATCCTACACATAGTGATGGGGTTTGGTATGGCCAGTGTACTCAAAATCCAGGGCAAAATCCAATTGAACAGGAAGTGTGGCAGGAGTAAAACGGGATTTTAATGTGTTAAAGTCCAACTGCACCATCTCTTCTTTGTGTTGTGACTCTGTCGTAATGTGGTTTCTGAGAGCCAAGGGAGGAGAAAAGAGAGTCCAGGAACAAGTACAATGCAGTTTTTGGAGATTTTATTTTTGCACCACCTGATGCAGGAACAAACAAAACTGAAAAACCAAATGAACAAAAGCACCTTAAATACTCAGCTTAATAACAAAAGAAAAATGTTCTAAATCGCAAAAAACTAATTAGTTAAACTTCTTCCCAAACTATACATCTAAACTGAAGGGTGCTTGCTGGAAAGACAGTCTCATTACCATGGGCAGTCATTGTGATCTGCTTCCCTTAAACACCTTCCTCATGTGTGCAATCAATAAATTGAAGTTTAAAAGACTTTTGTATTAAACTCCTGAGGGAGAGTAATATTTTACTACTTGATCTACAGAGAATGCCCCAGATTTTTCCCCCAGCAGTACTCAGATTTGACCAGTAGCATTGGTTAGCATCAATTCCAAATCCGTTCAGCATTGCTTTAATTAATTAAAGGTCAGCCTTGCGGATTTTGAAAGATTTAGTTAGGCTTAGTGTTAGGTAATAAAACGTTTAGACTGATTATAACTCACGAATCACCAAATATTTGCATCACCCATGGAAAACATAATTTAACAATGCATTAAGTAAAACAAAAGCTTGTTATGCATTTGTGAATTGTGTCTTCTAAAGTTGTGGCAGCAAATTCTCTAGCCTGTAGAGGACTGGACCAATTGGAGGAGAAAGTACCGGCCTTGCAGTCCCCACCTGAGGAGGTAATGTTCTTGAATTATCCTCCATTTATAAACTGCTTTATGAATAGTTTGTCTTCACCAGCTTGCTTCATACATCAAGGAACTGATGTCTTCAACTTTGCTATCTGCCAAAGATAGCATTGCATCTCCTGCAAAACAAACGTCTAATGCAGTGTTGGACAAGGTGTCTGTCAAGTGGCAACAAAGTAAGAATGTCTTTAATGGTGGCATCCAGTACATCCTCAATAGCAAGCTTGTGAGTCTGGTGGAGCAGAGAGCCAACAGTGCTCTGAATATGACTGAAACCCTTCTCGACTACATGTTTCCTGCATCTCCTGTTGAAACAGGTAAACATTTTAACACTTATTCATATCTTTAAGCTATTCAAAGTCACTCAGATTTGGCAAAACGAAATTTGGGAGGAACCAAGGTGTCAACTAGACCCAACCTCTAACTGCCTCCCGCCGGCTATTTATAGTTCCGTTAAGCTTTTGTCTGTTGCCCCACCTCCCGCACTTTACCACACAGGGGTCTCAGGCCTCTGGGGTCTCTTGGCTCAGATTACTTCGTCGCTCCAGGGCCCGTTTATGGGCACCTTGCATCAATTAATGATTAGGTGAACTAGTGAAGTGTAGATAATATGCCTTGTTAAATGAAAATATACTATAGGGTCTTTGTAATCATTTAAATGTTTTCTTCATTTGAGAGCTAAATTGAGAGCTTATTTCTCTGGTTTGCACTATCTGCACTGCCACTTATCCTCATAAGTCACTTTATCTAATACATCATATGTATCATATGTCATACTGGACATCTGCAATATCTGTATTTTGTATATATACGGTACATAGGAATATTGTTTATTTTTGTCTATTCATATAAGGAGTCACTTGACATCTGTAATATCTGTATTTTTGTATATACACATAGGAATTTATTGTTTATTTTTTTTTTGTCTATTTATCAAATGTCCTGTTATTGTTAATGTAAAACGTTACTTGTTCACATCTAGGGTTTGAGAGTAATTCAATTTCAATTCTCTGTATGTATGCACTGTATATATGGCAGAATTGACAATAAAGTAGCCTTTGACTTTGACTTTAAAACAATGAGGCTAGATGAGAAGGCCTCAATCACGGATTTAATTCTAATTCATCTCAAAGGTGTTCAGTTGGGGTGAGATCAGGATTCGTTTTGGTCATATTCATCGACCCCAAATGATCCAAAGTCTGTTGGAGCTGTATTTTGAAACATTCTGAGGTTCTTCAACTGTAAGGGACCAAGTCAAGCTGCTAAAAAACAAGCCTATACCATGCAGTCAGACAGGTACTTTTCTTCTGTTAACTGCCAAACACAGACTTGTCCATCAGTTAACCAGATGGAGCTATCTATTCCAGTAGAATGCTGCTGCCCAACCCATGGAAACTCTTAATACTCTGTTCTTCTGCTAATCTGAAAGCCACATGAAGTTGGGACGTATAAAGCAGATGGCTCTGTGGAAAGCTCTGCCCATTCCCTGACTACGCTAATATGGCTGAGTGCTGTCATTTTCAGATATTACCTGTGGAATATTTACGTGCCATGGTGAAAATTCACTGAGTTTCCGAGAGCAGTGTATTCTTTTACAAATGCAGTCTGTGACCATGTAAGTTATAGGAAGATCTGAATTCTATTAGTGCACAACAGAACACAAATCAACAACTACTGTAAAAAAAAAAAAAAAAACACAACTCCTATTGCAGTTTTTGATTTGTAATCAGCATTTCTGATTTGCAATGTTGATTTGTGTTGTTTGTGTTGTGTTGCACTAATGGGCCACCATAGAATTCACCACAGACTGCAAAGAAAGGCAATAAAGCGTGTGGTAACATGATTGTATGCACTTTTAAAGCTGGACACCAGGTGTCACTGAAACATTGTTTATTGAATGATGCATGCAACCAAAAATCAAATGCAGAAGAAAATAAATGAAGCAAAAATAAATAAATCATTAGGTGACGAAAGTGAACAGTACCCAAAAAATCATCACAATAATAAAGCCTATACAGATATGAAGAATTTCCATGTGATTTTATAATACCTGTTTGGGATTTTTCAAATAAATGGCAAATTGTAGCTTTTATTCAGTACTGTTGAATTTAAAATAAAGAAAAGAAAAACTCTTTTATGAAACACAGTGATGTGTTTGATAGTTGTTGTGGACAGCACTGCTGTATCTCAAGTATTGATTGCAGAAAATGTTTCCAGTCTGGTAAGCCTCTGCTGTCTCTTCTCTCTCTTTTTTTCCATCTTCAACTGTCCATTAAGTCAGTTATAAGCACATATTCACATTCATGGTCCCAAATGCACTCATATCTTAATGCAAAACATTTTTAAGAGACTGTAATAATAATAAGAATAATATTACATTTTATTTAGGGCGCCTTTCAGGGCTTTCAAGGACACCGTACATTAAATAACACTACAGACAAGCACATCATCATTTAAAAATGCAATAAAATACAGCCTAAAAATCAATGTTTATTTATTTAATTTTTTTTTTGTAAATTCAGACATTCAACTTAGGGTCTCGAAAAGATTTTTGACTTTGATTAATTTGGTTATGTTTTTCATATACAAACAAAGTGACCGCATAAACTAAAATGAACTTGTATTAAATATTTTTATAAAATATATATGTAATATCCCAGTTCTAAGAGCGCATAACCTCAAAGGAAATGTTGGCCGGTCAGTCATCAATCTGTTACATGTACTCTTGACCTGTTTATACACATTCACTGTATTTTGGGGCATGTGAAAATTCACTTTAGAGACAAAGCCAAAAGCTCTGTATCCGGCTAATTTGCTTTATCCTTTGTTTATCCCTGAAAGTGTGTTGAATGAGCTAAATCTTTCCTCACGTGTCCTTAAACGAGCAGTATGTGCCTGTTTTCCTTCCCAATAGAATGAGACCTTTTCCCATTGTGCTTGAGTCTTTCTGTGGCCACGTTTAATGGTACATTCACTAGATGGAATCTGTTTAGTGTGTTTTGTCTGGCCTTGGAAATTGAATTGGACTAAATTTAACATCTCGCAATGAGCAAAAGGCCTGAATGCTTCTGTAGCCCTGAGCTCTGTAGACATGTGTGTCATTATGGCAATGATCGTGATGGGTGTCTGTCTGTTTATACAGCAAGAGGAAATGCTTCCTGAGGAACTTAACCTTTACACACTTAGCTCATTTCTAAATCTGTCCCAAAGATAGAGTGAGAAGTGACTCACTGAAGTAAACCATATGTTCATGGTGATTAATATGATAAATATACTCTTTTTTTTCTTTTTTTTTTTATATTTTTCTGTCCTGCTCAAAAGTCATCACATGGGAGAGTTGGACAGTTTTGAATGTATTTTAATATTTATAAGTTGTGGTTCCCGCGAATCAGTTTATATCAGTTGTGTCAGGACAAGACGGTGTGGCGGAGTGAAGGGGGGAGTGAATAAAGGACTCTTTCTTGTTGTGCTTTTATTTAAACCTATTTATTAAAAAGACTCAAAATGACTCAGTTTTTGTTTTATGACAAAATATTTTAAGTCAACAAACTTTATAAACACTTTTAAGATATTCAGTCTTGTGAAAACTACCACCAACCTTTAAAAAAAAGAGATTTATTAGAGAAAGTGTAAAATAAAAAAAATAAATCAAATACTGACTCACTAAATCTTCAAAACATTTCATTTTTTTATTTTTCTTAATGTCTTTTACCCTTATTTTAAGCTGTAAATAGCTCAATTCATGATGAAAAACTGAAGCTGCTACACATATAACCTTTTAATTGTAATGCCTTGTTTACAAAAATGATGGGTTATGATTTATAATAACTCAAACTGACAGTATTGTGTCTTTATAATGGTATGGAAATTCAGAATTTGCAGTTAAACATTTTTTTTTTCAATTTTATCCAAAAGCAACTTACATTTTAAAGGGATGAACACAGTTTTTGCTTTCCCTGGGGTACGAACCTATGATCTTTGGAATGCAAGTACAATGCTCTACTGACTGAGCCACAGAAGAACTCAAGTTCTTTTCACAAAAGCAAAAATAAGCTTGAGACTGATCCATCCTTTAATAAAAGTAATTTAGCAAATCCAACATTGTAGGCATGTAGATACGCAGATCTGTTTCCTGCGTTTAAGTGCATGGGTGGTGGCTAAAAGTTGCATTTAATCATGATTTGAAGTCATATCAGAAGTAGTCTTCATGGAAGACTTGTCGCCATATGGCCGCACTTTAACTTACCACTACTTGTACTACTAGCACCACCAGTGTTTGAGGTAGAGTTTGGTTTCCCCTGTTTAAGTGCATGGGGAGTGGGAAAGGTGTGATATGTTTGTACGGCACAACTAAAGATTCATTTGAGCAACTCTGAGTCGAGACAATGTCTTGATACACAAAGCACTTTCACATTTATAACCCAAACTGGATATTTCTAAGAGATTTAATCCAGAATAGGGGCACTTTCAATGATTTAAGTGATGTCTCTGCTACTCGTTATTTGCGGCCATTGGAAACCTGTGAACCTCAAATAAACCATAGGAGCTATTTGTGTTTCAGGGGCTGATGGGTGTTTGGTAGAGCAGGACCCTAATTCTGAAGACTCTACACCTCAACATATATTCAGCAGGCTGGTTGTTTTGGCTCGCACTTTCGTCAGACGTGTGTTTGTGAAGACCTCCGCACAGTTTCACCAGCCTAAACAGCAGGGTCACAAATTGCTTGCACAGACCCCTGGCATCACATCACTGGTGAGAAGAAAACACCATTCATGTCCAAGTCTACTTCCAAAGACTGTTATATATTCTTTCCACATGGTTTACCACTGTCCTTACCACATGCTTCTTTTGGACGTAGAGGTTATATAATTTGGTGGACCTCTTCAGAAAGCTTTGAGAAAATTATGGTCTATCTACTGTGTCCCTCCCTCATTCAGGAAACCACAGTTGCACATGCTTTTCACTCAATTAGTACACTTAGGGAGCTAAAATATTATGTATCTGCACTGCCAACCCAGCTGACCCATGATGCATTTCACCATAGCAACATAGGGGACAGTAACAATGGTTAATCAAAAGATTAAATTGAACATAAACATTTTAAAATACCATATTTTCAATATGTATATGGTTGTTATGGGTTTTTATTGAAATTGCTGATTATAATTGGCAATACCATAATGCTTACGGGGATTCAGTCAGAATCACAAAAGCAATCACACGAAAGACCAAGTGCAACTTCCACTATTCACTCACCCAGCCAATTACCAACCTCCTAAATCACCACTTCCCTACCTGACCTCACTTCAGTTTCTAGTCTGGACTACATATTTGCCAGACTCTTTCCCGGTAAACCTGTTCCTGAAAGTACCTACCCGTATTTTTCGGCTCATAAGACGCACCGGCACATAAGACGCACCCAATTTTAAAAGAGGAAGATCTAGAAAAAAAAGATTCTGAACCAAATACTTTTGTAAAATATTTTATATCAACTGTGTAAAAGTTAACAGCCAAACATGTAACATGAACAGACAGTAAACAGTAAAAGTAATATAAAAAAAGGCTGTAATGTTTTTCTTTGCCCCCACTCATCATTCTAAAGTCCACCATTCATTATCACCATCACTGTTCCAGTGCAATATTGCCCCCACATTAGTAATACCGTAATAGCCAGTAACATTGTCCCCAAATTACTAATAATAGCTAGTAAGATTGCCCCCACATTAGTAATATCACAGTGGTTCTCAAACTTTTTTAGTCGAGCCCCCCTTTAAACCTTGAAAAGAATGTAAAAGATATAAAATAATAATTATTTAATAATTAATTAATAACTATTTTAATGTAAAATAAATGTAACTACTCCTTAATGTTAAATAACTCATTATTTATAGCTTATTTAGGTGGCAATTCAGTTGCATGGTGTTAAGATATGATCCTTATGCGCTCTTACCTGGTTAGGAACACTACCCAATTGCAGAGCACGTTACGTTTGTTATCTCGTATGTACATGTGTGAGATGTACCGTTGAGAGATGGTTTCAGTCATTGAGAGCGTTTCGTTTTCCTCA